>VZRX01002816.1:56758-105030 GCA_013398075.1 Notiomystis cincta
GCCCGCCGGGGCGAGGCGGAGGGCGAAGGCAGGAAGAGGAGAGAGGTGATCGCCGTTGGGGCAGAGCGGGAGAGACCATGTCCGGGCGGCCCAGGACCACCTCCTTCGCGGAGAGCTGCAAGCCGGTGCAGCAGCCCTCGGCCTTCGGCAGCATGAAAGTCAGCCGTGAGTATCCTGCCCCCCTCGGGTGGGGGGTGAGGGCCGGGGAGGCTGCCCCCGCCCTTCGCCCAGGCGGGGAGCGGCGAAGGGAGCCCGGCCCCAGCCCCGGCCTCGGCAGCTCCTTTCTCTCCCCTTCCCCCCCCCCTTAACCTTGAATAGGCGCACGCCGCCGCTCCGTTCGGGGCCTGCTGGCCGGAAAATCCCGGTGGGTTTGTCCTCGTCCTTAGCTCCTGGTCGCTGCCAGCGGCCTCTGGCTCATTAAAAAGCCATTTTTTCCCCCGCTTTGTGAAACGGATTGGGAGCTCCGTAGTCTGCATTTCCTTTTCGTTTCCCCCCCCTCCTCCCCCCGAAAGGAGGAAACGAATTGCGGGCACACAGGTACGACCGTGACATTCACGTTCATTATGTGTTTTTTTGAGTTTTTTTTTAAGCACTCCTAGCTATGAAGGGGAGAGAGCGTGAAAGGTTTTTCCATGCACCCGTAGATCGGGTGTGAGCACCTTTTAGTCCAGCCCATTTAAAAAAAAAAAAAAAAGGAGGGGGAGGGGAGCTTACAAAAGGTGTCTCTAATATCCTCCAGGCTCTGGTAAAATGCTCAGAAGAAGGCATAAGAAAATGCTTCTTTTGAAATAACTACTCCATGGGCTCACATGTCAAGCTTGGCATTCCTTTTCCAATTTTCTGATCAGAGGAATATTTTTAAGAATGAGGCCTGTGCTTTATTCTGCACAGGCATGTCAGAAATCCTACTTAACGTGTGCCCATTCTTCGTATTCTATCCGTTGGGGTTAGCTGGTTTATGTAAACTAGAAATATGAATTAAACCTGAACAAATGTACAGCGCTAATACAAAAAGGCCCAGTTCTGAGTTGCTATAGATCAGTTATGTGCTTATCATATGGAATTTCTTTACTCCTGATTTGAATATGTTCACATTAAAAACCGAATTGTTCTTCCAGATTGATATGAACAGTGTAGTTTTCCGAGGTTTTTTCTTACGGAAATGCAGGATGACATCTTTATGGGACCAGGAATGCTCGATATGCATTCCCATTCGATGGATCTATTTGATAGCCGTGTAGAGCCACACCTGACACGGCTCTGTGGGTGCATGCCTGCATCCAGTGCAGGGATTTGTGTGCTTCATGCCAAAGCACTGGGACATTGTGAGCTTTTTGACAGATGAGAAATCTTGATGGTTTTTTTGCCCTGAAATGTCTTCCGCTGCGGTTGAAGCCTCGAAGAGAGCATTTGGCTCAGGGGCTGTAGTCCACCTTGCATCTGCATGATCAGTGTGCCAGCAGCCCTCCAAAAACCATGGGTGCAATTAACCCGTGTCAGCAGCACGACAGCGTGGGTTTCATCAGGTCCAGCGTTAGTATTTATTAAAGATTATTGATCTGTACGGAGGAGAACTGTGGGTGACTCCATTTTAATTTACTGGCTTACTTTATGTGCCTGTGGAATGGAAAGCAGGTCTTGTTGATCAGTATTTCTGCAGGTGGCTGTCTAAACCCGGCGAGACCTCAACCTGTCATACTCAGCAACTAAATTAGTCTTATTCAGGCTCTACAGCTTGATTCTTGAAAGGTCATTGATGCTCCTTTCCCGTTTATTTGAGGTCAAAGACTAGACAGATGCTTGCCTGTGAAGAGGGTGCTAACTGATGCAGACTAACAAGTTTGCAAATATGATTCAATCCCAAGTGTATCACACTGAGGGAGAAACAAAGGCCGTAACATAAAGCGCATGCACTTGTGATAACCCCCCCAGTCGCTCTAGTCATGTGCTCCTGGTCCTTCTGCTGTCTGGAAAAAAATGTCAGAACAAAGCAAGAGAACCACATTCAAGGATTCTGTGGGAAGTGCAGTTTCTATTTTCAGTTATTACAGCCATGTAAGACAGCCTGGGAAGTTAACTTTTTTTTTCTTTTCTTTTTTTTTTTTTTCTCTTGCTTTGCTTTCTAAGTGAGAAAATTCCAGGGTGTCAAAAAAGGTTTTATTTTTCTGGTTAGCATAATATTGGTAACATCTTATCACATGATGTAGCAAGCTGTGTATTGCCAGTGTGGAGTGCTTGTGTGGTGAACAGAGTTTGGTTGGCTCTTTCATTTCGGTATATATTTGTAGTCTGATACTTAGTTATGTTCTGAGCCAGTTTGAGTTAAAGCTGGGACAAAAGAGTCCGTGAGGAAGGTGAAAATTGATGGATCGGTGTCTTCTGAGTGTCTGGGATGTCTTTAGTGCCTCTGTCTTGGTGCGGGTCTTTTGGGAGCGAAACTGACTTGTTTGATGCCAGCCTTTTTGCTCTCATTTTTAAGGAGGGGTGAAATCAAATGATGAAGTCACTCTTGCTCTGATGTCTCTGCAGCTATTGCTTCTGGCTGAGCACTGCAACAGTTACCTAGGAAGGATATATCTAAGGGATGAGAAAAAGATTAATAAAATACTGGAGGAGGGTTCATTGTTCCTTGTGTTTCCTGGGAGGAGCAGAACTAGAACCGTACTGTGATTGCTCTTCTTCTCAAGGCATATGGGGAAGAAAGAGTGAGCAAGGATTTTTTCATCTCTTTGCTGTGCAATTTATTAGATTGACTTTATGATACTTTGTTCTCAGAAGTTGGTAACTGAATGAAACCGTGAATGGAAGGATGAGAGATTACCAGCAGCTGCTTCTGCTTTGGCTGTTGGGAAAGATGACTTCTCATGCATGTTTCTCTCATTGCTCTGTCAGGGATGTTACAAGGGTTTTAACATCTCTGCAGCAGTAGGAACCCTGTGGCCTTCATGTATCTCTTTCAAGCCATACATCTGTCTTCTGAAATCTGACTATTTTTATTTCTTTATTTAAATTTTGGTGGTTGTGAGATCACTCAACCATATGGATTTCTACATTGAAGTAGTTCTCAAATAGGGTATTCTTTGTGTGGGTCTGTATTGCTGGGTTTGTAGGCTTTCCCTGAACAAAAAAAAGAAGTGTTCATACTCCTTGTGTTGAGCCTGTCCCTCAAAAGGAGGGAGCTAAGCTTCCACTTTTCCACTTGCTGATACTATCAACCTGCTCATTATAGAATGAGAAGAGATAGGAGCTTTAAGTTTTCTTTTGTTCTTCACCTAGTTGCTCTTGCATTGCTCATGGCTGTTGTACCTTGTTTCTCAATGGGACAAAAATTATCCTGAAATATAAAGAGTAGTCATGCAACACATGACCGAAAATATCAGTATAAAAATACAAGTCTCAAAGTTTGCAGTTTAAGAATTGTCATCTAGTGACTGTAGAATTGATTTTTTTTTTCCTTCTCTGAGCTTCTGGGAAAGTAAGTGTTTCAAGTAACACCAAGTCCTTGCAGACAGCTGTACTTATTGTAACTGTAGCAAATTGTCTTGATGGTCTGCAGTAAATAATGTCTTGGCTAACACTTGCCATGAAGAGTTTTTTGCTCCATGTGTGAGTGTCATGGGTCTGTAATTGGTTATGCAGAATTTGTCAACTTGGAGGGTGAGGAAGGCAGTTTTATTTGCTTTAGCTAATTCTGATGTTGAACACATACTCTTGGTTGCAAAATCTAAAGGACAATCTTGTAATAATTCATTTTGGGCTCTGTGGAAAAATGTTTCAGTGGTGCCAAACTTGGGGTTTGTTGAAGTTTTTCTTTTCTTCTTAGATTCACTGGTTTTTTTTCTGTATTGTAAAATCTCCTGAAAGCATAATAGCTTGTATTGCTGTGTATTGTTCACACAGAGTGTGATGGCTCTTTAAAAGTGCTTCATGAAGGAATAAACTCTGGGAGTTTGTTGCTCTCTCAGTAGCTATTCCACAAGCCACTACATAAAAGTGACTGCTTTTTAGGTAGCAGTGGTATATCTAGGTGACAGTTTAATTTAATCCTGTGTGGTGTCCGGGTAGGTGTGTGGGAAGAGCCTTGGAAAAGGGCACCCTGGGCACCTTCAGCGAGAAGGAATGAGTGGGGCTGTTGAAACTGGCAAAACGATTGAGATAATACCACCTGGTGTTTCTCAACCCAGTTAGGGTAGGGCCCTCTCTATTGCTTTGATAGCAGTTTCTGCCTAATTGGTTTCTGAAACTGAAAGCCGCCCATCCTGCTTTCCTTGCTGGAGAGAGGAAAATCACTCCCTTCCAGAAGCCTGCTGAGCGTTACGTGTCTGGCTGTCGCTCATTCTAGCCCTGTCCAGCTTTCTGACTGCTGCTGGGTGAGCAGCTTTCCTCATTCCTAGATTGGAAAAAAATGCACTAAGGGGGTCAGCTAATGAACATGTGTGCCTGAATGAAAAGTGTTTCATGTTACAGTGCCCCAAAGTTGTGCCTTGCAGTCTGAAAAGGAATAGAACTGTCTGCTGTATTAATTCTAACACTAACAGACTATTTCCTATTTATTCATACTATTAGGTAGTTGAGCATTCCATTTGTGTTCTGCACATTTCCTCTTCCCTGTGCTGCTTCTTGGAGGTGATCCCCTCTTGTATTAGCCTTGGTTCACCTTCTGTATTTTCTAGCAGTATTGGAACCGTCTTGTTCAGTGGTTCACGGGGCTGTGGCTTATGGAGTGTGTTCCTTGCCTGTGTGCATCCTGGCTCTGCAAGCTGTTGTATCACTTCATTTGTTAACTTGATAGGGCCTTGTAGATATCACAAAGCCGTGGCAGGGAGATGAGAAAGGCTGAACACCACCCCACAGCCTGAAGAGCTTCCCTCTACTGCCCCAAGAGAGTTCTTTAATTTTCATGTGTTCTATCTTTAAGGGCTCTTTTAGGTAGAATATAAAGAAATTTTCCAATACTGGTGTTCAGTTTACTCGTCACAGACCTTCACAATGATATGAATCTGTGGGCTATTGGCTGTTGCTGTTCCCTCACCCTGTGTGCTCTCTTAAACTGGATGGATGGGTGAAGAAGATTTTGAAAGCCTACAGGGTATCTGTGTGCAAAAAGCCTGCAGTTAAAGCTTTGTGCTGCAATCAGCTGTAGCATTTTCTGAAATGAATTAGTGCTAAATCCCTTAGTTATTTGAACACAGTGAAACTGTGCAAGGTGCTTGGAGAACACTTGGAGCCTCTTGGTTCAAGCTGTTGGAGTATTTTTGTTCTGAATGACCGAGTGCCATTTTAAACTGGAAAGTCAGTTACCTCTGAATTTCCAGAAATTTCTATAGACAACTTAAAACTTGAATATTTTTCTGGAGTTCTCTCCCTTTTGATTTTGTTAAAAAAAAATTTTAACTTTACTCTGAGGACTTTAGTCACCCATAGCTAGTGTGGGAAGTGCTAAAGTGGCTGTCTCCTGCAGCAGCAATATGGCTGGTGGAGTTACTTGGCTGCTTTCTGAATTTAATGAGCATCAGCCTGGAGCAGCCTTGAAAGACAAACAAAAACTTTTGAGTCAAGCAACTAGGGAAAGGAGATTATTGAAAGTTTGAATGCCTCACAGAATACCCAAGTCCATGTGAAATCCAAAAATTTGTCTTTTCAGAACTTCTTTCAGAAAGCTGCATAAATAGGTGCTCTTTTATTTATGTATGTCGAAAATAAATACCAGTTACAACATTTATAATGTGACAAGAAAAGATACTCTTTTGGCCATAAAGGTTCAAAACCCATAGTGTGCTGTACAGGTCAGACCCTCTCTCTTCAGGTGCAAAACCAGAAAACCCCCTTGTCACTTCTCATCCCATAAAGATTGTTTCCAAAGTGATGCATATTGCCAGTGGGGGAGGTGAAGTTTGGAGGCATAATGGTCTATGCCACTTCATATTTTTTGAATTGATTTAAAATGTAACCGCTTGAGTGCACTGTAGCAGTCTGGTTTTGAGGTGAGAAGGTGTAAGATATGATAGCAAGATGCAGGTCTGTGAGAAATGGCTACAACATCTTAGTCATGCTCAGACAGCTGTTCCTGGTCAGTGCTGCTGTATCTCATTAAACAGAAGCCTAAAATGAATCTTTACCTGAAGCTTGTGCAAACCAGATTTGGATAACAATGATTTGCTTTGACCACCTCTTCAGAATCCCTCCTACCCCCATAGGTAATGGTTTACCATGCCTTGGAGAGAGGGTCATCATTTAGGTGTTGTCTATGTTTGACTCAGTCCTATATTCTATAGATGTTGCTGTGTGATATTTTGTCAGGGCAGAAGGAGAAGTGAGATTATGGTATTTCAACAAAAATCTGTGTTGGAGACCTTACTGAAAGCAGTCCTGTATCACTCACTGAGAACTGTCAAAGTCATACTGCGGTGCCTCTAAAAGAAATGGACAGTGATTTTTCTTGCATGTTCAGTGCTATCAAAGAATCTTTTCATTAGGTGCTCTTGCCACAGATGACTTGTCTGCTGTTCAGAAAAGGAAATAAAGCAAAGCAGTTCACTCTGTACTTTTATCTCTTGCAGACGGGAAGTAGATCTAAGCATTTAAGGCAATTTGTGTTCTCACCTAGTCTCTCTTATAATGGAAGAAAGGAAAGTGGTATATCTTACTGCTTGTCAATGTCAAGAACCCAGGGCTGGTTTTTTTAAACAAAAGCCCTACAGCAACAGCTCCTTCTGAGGGGAGGGCTCCAGTCCTTGACAGGAGCTTTGCTGCGTCTCTGTAGCAGGGACTGTGTATTTTCTGGCTTGGTCTCATCAGCTGAAGGAAGGGCTGTCAACTGTGTATCAGTGCCAGTGCTTCCTGCACAGGTATAAGTGGGCTGCCTGTTATCTTCTGTGTTAACTTCTAGATGATTTCCAGGGTTTCTGTGTGGGTGACATGGAGTCAGGTTATCTGAAGGGTTAATGCTAGGGGTTGCAGTGGGCCTTGGTGCCTGCCATAGGAAATTCACTTTAGTTTGCACAGAAGTGAGAACACACAGCTAAGAAAAATACAGCTTTATAGCTTTATATTATGTCTGAATAGGGCTGGGTGTCTCTTTCTTTGAAGGGTATAATGACCAGTGTAGCATTGGTGAAAGTATTTTTGTGTCTGAAAATGTCTCTTAAACTTGATATATCACAAAAATGTGTCACGGTGTAGTTACATTGCTTGTCGTGTCTTTTCAGGCAGTTGGACTGAGTTGGAGAAACATTTTGGTAGTCCAAGTGCCTGACAGTAGATGATCATAATAAGAGAC
Organism: Notiomystis cincta; assembly: GCA_013398075.1. NCBI lineage: Eukaryota > Metazoa > Chordata > Aves > Passeriformes > Notiomystidae > Notiomystis > Notiomystis cincta. The sequence continues at coordinate 64,038 of VZRX01002816.1, forward strand.
CTGCTGATCAAAAGGGAAAGGGAGGATATTTCTCATTGATGTCACTGCATAAGCAATGCTGTTGAGGGTACATAGGACTTAGGAATACTGTTGTGTGTGCATGAGGATAAATGTTTGAGTGCAGCTGCAAAAATTGCCAAAAATTTTGGGTCAGAGCACTTAGAAGGAGAAAAGTTGGGTGTTGGCTCTGAAGTTATAACCAGAAGGGAAGCATCCACTGATTTTTTCCAACCAGGGCAGACTTTTTAGAGCCACATCATCTCTTTTGACTTTTTTAGTAGAAATACAATTCTTGTCAGATACAACCCTGTAGTTCAGAGTAATATCTTTGCCAGGAATTCAGGCAATTGTTTAATTTTCAGAAAGGCCAAGAATATGTTTTGCAGAAAGATAAACTGCGACTGTTGGTGCAGAGAAGAATTTGATTTTTCTTGCTGTGTAGAAAGAGAAAAACTATTTAGTCACAGCTGATAGTGCCAATCTGGTTTTTCGATTCACACCCTCCCATAAACATTTACATAGAGCATACAATGCTGTTTGTACCCAATCTCATCTCGCCTGCTTAGTTGTTTTAAGTATCTATTTTAAAAAAGTAGCACAATGAGTTGACCTGTGTGGGTGGGTTTCCGAGAGGGATGAAGGGGTCACAAATTCATCAGTCTAAATAAATGGAATATTTGGTTGTTGGCCAAGTAAACGTGAATCATTTGGCACAAATATGTATCTCCATGAATGCAGCCCATAGCCATAAATGTATTTCCCCAGCTTGTGGGGGTCAGTATCAGCATCAGAAAAACTGTTTTGTGGCTTGCTTAGAGAATGAAAGCTTTCTGGCAGGGCAATCTCTCTGCAGGTGAGTAGATGGAATGTTTTATTTTCTTTATATATACAATTGCTCCATTGAAACCTAAAGAAGCAGAAAATGGTGTTGTTCTTGAGAAGATCATATCTGTTGACCATTTCACTTCTAATCTTGCAATCTTACTTGTGACTGTGTGTGCTGCCTTGGGAGCCATGGGTATGTACAGTCATTCACCATAACAGTTGCAGCTTAATGTTTTTTTTTTCTGTGTTCCTCAAAGAACAGAATCTTCCTAATCAAATTTCAGTTTTAGAGATTTTGGAATAGATTTACCAATGTTTTAGTAACCACAGTGGGTTGCAGAGCTGATCTGAGTCTTCAGGAAATGTTTTAGAGGCCCATGGAAAGCTAGGTGATATTTTCTGTTTGTCTGGGTTTTCTAGTGGAACAACTATTGAATGTACTAGAGACAAAAGCATGAGGGTTGTGTGGAGTGGGAGAACTTTACTATTCCAGAGACTGTGGACCCAAACTTCAGATGATATTGGTTAGTGAGCAGGCAGGGAGAGCTTTAATTGCAGCTCCCCAAAAAAGGTACTGTCAATTTTAGATTGAGCTCAGCTTTAAACTTGCTCTTCCTTGATCAGTGCAGTGGGCCTGAGTTGGTTTGGGGTTGTGTGTAGGTTCTTATTCAAGTGCCATGGGGATGGCAGTCGAGTTTGATGGACTCTGTACGTGGGTGAAGGAAATTCATCAGCAGGACTGTCTGGATGTCATTCCATCAGTCAGAGTGTGTTTTAGAAATGCATTGGACTTAATGGAAGATCATCTTAGGGTAGTGAATTCTACCAAATCTGCAAGTGTCCTCTATTTTGTGATAGATTCAACTTCAATGGACTGAAGCTTCCCTTCAGCTAGAGTCACTGGCTTTCAGTGTCCGTGAAAGCTGACAAGGTTCAAGCATGACAAGGCTCTGACAGCAAAAGAATGGTGGCTGTTTTCCCAGGTGGCACATTTGAAATGCCTGTGGGATTTTGGAGACAGGTATAGATATTCATGAGGCAATAAGCAGTGTTTTCTGTTTGGTGTCAATGTCTTGGCTTTAAGCAGTAGCTTAAATTTAGTAGCTGGATTTATTTTTTTTTTCTCTAATAACGTGGGTTATTTTTTTCAACTCTAATATTTGAGCAGTTCATGATTGACTCTAAATATTATTACAGTGGGCCAACTCTAAAAGGGAGTAGGGCAGAAATGTTCATGCCATGTCCATAACTTCCAATAATTATTGTACTTTTTATTCTTACCTTATGGCATAATTGCAAAACATAAAGTTTTTATAGAGTTAGTTTAGAATGTATAGTATCTACATATGCCTTTCAGGTTTTTTAGTTTATTCAGACATTGTGGGAGTGGAGTTTTTTGTTTATTTTATCCTTTTTTCTTTTAAGTGAAGAGCAGGTGGAATTATGAAGGAGTTCTTCTTGGCTGACTAGTTCAAAATTAGTAGATTCTAGGTGAGAAAATTCATGGTAAATTGTCCTCTAGCAGCTCCTTTTGCTCATTACTTTTTATGTGTGTTTCAGTATAGAGAGGCACACACGTGCATTGTCAGAGATATGATATGGAGGGGAGGAGATAATCTAGAGTTCTGAGATTTGGAATTTAAACCTAGGCCACATGTGAAGGCTTCTGCTTTAAAGCCTTTACAGAGTGCTCTACATGTATGATTGCAAAAGTTAATCTTTACATGGAAAGGTGCTTATGGTATTCTTGTCTGAGTAGCTGGGAAGACTGGTGAGAGGTAGGTTTTAACTTGCCTACTTTGGTTACTCACACTTCCTGTGTAATCTTCTGTGCTGTGGTGCTTTCACCTCTCTCAGTGGTTTTGTGCACTGCTGTGCTTCCAGCGAAATTCTGAAGTTGTGGTGCACTGGGGTTTGCTGCAGAGGTGAGCAGCCCTCATCCAGTACTTTACAACTGTGCCTTACACCCTTCAGACTTAAGATATGCTAGTGGGGGGAAAAAACCCCAAAGCTGAGGCTGCTAGGGGTGGCATCGCTGTCTGGTGTGCAAAATCTTTGCACTGGGAAATAGGAGGAAGAAGTGTATGGAAAGTAAATCAGTAGCAGGGTGTTTATGAAGTAAGGAGAAGAAAAAGTTGATGGGTGGGACTCAGCTTTCTTGAAGACTGCTGTGCATGGGTTATTACAGTTTTGCTTTGAGACTATAGATGCAAATTTTTATGACTGTATTTGAAAGCCCTTTCTAAGTATAGTAGAGCATAAAGGCAAGTATTTCTAAAAATTCAGTTAATGTCCACAATTTTGTCAGGAAAAGTAATTCATAAAGGAGCAGGGAGTTTGTCTGCAGATTGAGAGGAATAATTAACTTTCAACTGACACTGGAGAGAGCAGATGTTCCCCAACTCCTGGAGATGCGTTCGTTGAAATCCATTAAATTTCTCTGGACATCTCTTGTGCTGTTTAACTTTGATTTCTTATTTTGTCTGTGTTAAAATGAAACCATCTCATACTTAGGAAACATGCAGTGAGTCAAATAGTGATTATTTGACCATTTTTTGGTTTTTGCAACTTCTTCAACCCTAATATATGGAGTTATTCTGTGTGTGGAAACAGCTTTGCCATCTATATTACTAGTTTTTGTGCTTAGGTGGAAAGTAAGTCATTAAACATTAAATATAGAACTACCTCAAAGTACCTTTCCCCAATTTTAAAATGAAAATACAAAGAGCTAGTGCAATAATTCTCACATTCTACCAGATTTGTAAATTATATCTGGAATGTTCTCCTTTGTGAAATGCACCTCTTTGGATCCCTAGGGCTAGACTATATAAGAGTGTAACTCTTCAAGTGTGAAAAATGGAGTGAAACTATAGTGACATTATTGGAAGCTGGGCAGTCTGACTTGAGAGTTGGTGTTCCTACTGAAATTTCAGGAGTGTATATTCTTCTGTAGGACACAGAAAGGTTGGTACAGTTTTGAATCACTTTTGCTTCAACTTGGCATGGGATTAAGAAAAAAAATACTCCTTTGTGCTACTGGCATAAATAGCTGAAAACCTCCAGAAGTTGTTCAAAACTGCCCTTTTAAAAAACATGGTGCTTTTCAGAGTCTTAAAAAGTGACCCATCCCATGGCTGTTCTTTGAAGAAAAGGATATGTAGACCACATAAATGAAACCTCTTAAAAGGAGATCAGCAATGGATCGTGCTGGTAAATGGAGTCAATTATGTGGCATGAAAGTGCTTGTTTGAAAACACATCATCCTCTAAAACCTTCAAATGTCTACTTTTATGGAATACTGTTAATTTTTTTCCTCCAGTAATTTAGTCACTGCATCATTTTCATTTCTTTGGCTTTATACAGCTGAGAGCTCTTAATTCCCTTAAACTGATGTTGGATGGGGGCAACAACATGCAGTGCTGGAGAACTGTGTAATTTATTGTTAGGTAAAATTACTGAATGTGATTAAAATAGATGGAACAAGTATCTGTATATACAGATATAGATATAGATATATGTATATATAAAAAATTCAAGACATATGTCTATATTCATAACTCCTGTTAATGGCTTGGATGTTATTTTTTTGGGTGTTTCCTTATGGCAGCTGTTAAAGACAGGAAAGTGGATTAGGCAACACCTTGATCTGATCCAGTATGTCTGTTCTTACAAATTATGTCTTTATATTGTATATGCTCCCTTTCACAGTGTTAACTATTTTATATATCATAGCAGAAAATATGACTTTCATTTGTCTAAGAACAGGTCTGTAGCCATTATAAAATAAATGTTCTTTAGTTAGTCAGGATTCGTGTCAAACTACAAAAATGTGCAGAACCAGAACTTCTGCAGTTTTGTTTAGTGTAGTAGTAGTGTTTTTTTGTAACTAATCTAAAGTAAAATTTCTAGACTTGGGGATTGCAGCACTGTCAGAGGCGCTCCAAGGACTAAGGAGCACGTGTTCAAAATTATCTTAACCAAGTGGTACCCTAAGTGGGATGAAATGTAGGAGGGGCTGATGTCATCTGTTACTCTTCAGTAAGGTTTGACTGTCCAGATTTGACTGTGCTGATAAGAGGTTTGAGGGTAACTGGGGTGGTAGGAGATCTGCAGAGAAGAATCTAGAGTCAGATATTTGCACAGTGGCCATGAGTCAACCAACCAATGCTGGAGAACCAGCAAATATTTTACTGGATGTATTGATGGCAGTGTCATGTAAAATACATTGAGTTAGCCTTCTCACTTCTTGGCATGCTAATGAGCTGAAGTACAGCATCTGGTTTTGGTATTGTACTGGCAGAAGAATAGTTGCAGGCAAAGGAAAATGGTCAGAGGTCTAAAAAAAGTGCTTTAGGGGAAAACTGAAAACACTTTGGATTTTTTTTTGTAGGGGAGGCAGAAGGGAGATTTCTTTTGATAATGTTCTTTCAACACGTAAATGATAGCTGGAAAGAAAAGACAAAGATGTTGTCTTCCCTACTGGACATGAAACAATTTGTGGGCTTCAACTGTAGCAAACACTTATTAAGCTAGTTGAGTCAACTCTTAAGAACAGGAGCACTGGAATAGATTAGGAAGACTGTCAGATTCCCAGTAGTGCCTGTTTGAAAAATGAAGATGCTTGCCAGGTAGTTTATATATAGAAGTTTGGAGAGGTTTTAATTAAGACAGCCTGTAGTCCCTTATGGTATTACTTTATGTCATTCCAGTTATTTCTGCATGGTCTTGGGATGAATTTCAGTTACAGCACACTGATCCTCTTCCTTTCTCCCCTTGGGATGGGATAGCCTTGTGTTACTGGCAGCTTGCTGGCAGTTACTGGATGTGGAGATAAAGGTTTGTGAAACTGGCCACAGCTTCAACTATTACAAGCAAGGTAGATTGTCTTAGAGAGGTCATCTAGTCCAGCCCCCCTGCAATGAGCAGGGGCATCTTCAGCTACATTAGGTTACTCAGAATCCTGTCCAATCTGACTTTGGAAGTTTCTAGAAATGGGGCACCCACCACTTTTCTGTTCTAGTTTTTCACCACCCTCATTTGAAAAATAAATCTTTCTAATATCTAGACTCATAGAGCTTCCTTAGTGTTAGAGTTTAGGTAAATGTACTGTATTTGGAAAAGCAGTCGGGGAGTATTTTTAGCTGGAGGTTTAAATCTGCTCTGAATTTAATTTTCTGATATAAGCACTGTTCAGATGAAACCTTGCTCTAGTTTAGTAGTCCTGTACTGTACTTGAGAACCACAGTCTTTCTGTGGGGGATTTCTACATCTTGCTTCGTGTGGGTCCTGAGAAAAACAAAGCTTTCCTTCAGTTTTTCATTCTATGGTTCTTGCTTCAACACAAAAGAATGTAGCACTAGTCAAGAACTGCTTAGAGCTTCAGGCAGAGACCAGGACCAAACTGCAGTAGCTGCATAGGTACCAAGCTTGTGTTAGGGGTGTCTTATCTGCTTCAAACAATTAAGAGTGTGTTGCTGTGGTGTATAATGCCAGTGCAAGAAGAATATTCATCCATTAATAGATAACTACTGTCTATTCACAGCAATTGCTTTAGTTTTAATTTAATAAAAGGACAAGTGTTTGAAGACTGCATGTAGAAACCAGATGTTGCATGGAACACAAACCAAGAAAGAAAACACATTCTTGGTCTTATACATTTGTGGGGTGTAGATAGTTGTTATATTATTTCATTTTATTGGTTCAAAATTCAAAGGTTTGAAGAGGACCTTAAAGTGTTGCCTTTTGTCACTTTATTATCTAAATTTTTTAGAGATTTTAATTGAGTTATATGTAGCTTTCTGGCAAGTAAGATGGATATGTGAAACTTTTAAGTCTAGAGTTCTCACATGAGAAACTATAAAGATACTAAAGAGCAGAAATGATCATCTGTACTGGTATGTGGTGTCCCTTTTGATGCAGAAACTTTGACTAGAACTAAACAAATACTTTTTCTGTGCCTAGCAAAGCTATAGTCTTATTTTGTACACATGTGAAGTTACTGTGGAAGGTTGGAATCCTGAACTGTAAATATAACTGAATTGTGAAATTCTGTTGAGTCCCTGCTTCCCTATTCCATGTAATTTTGAATATGATACAGTAAATAGATGTCAGATTAGTGTTTTTTCTTTTATTCTGTTTAAATAAAAGAGAAGAAATAACTCACCAACCTTATGCCAAAGTCCTCCTAAGGTGCAGTAGTAGTCCTAAGTGCCTTTTATTTTCTGTATTTTATATCTTTGGCTGATGGAAGGATTAGAAGGTTGGCTGTCAGCGAGGCTCTTGCTGGAGACGGTCGAACTTCATTTCTAGGCAGTGCTTGGCTTAAGGCTGTGCTTAGTGTTTGATCTGACTTTGACATGCACAAAATAGTCCCATCTCTTAGATGGCTTAGAGTGGTGGGGCATACAGTTCTTTTTTTGTCTGCAGCTGTCATTATCTGAATGATGGAAGAGTTTACAACTTGTGTATTGTGGAAAACTTGTTCCCCTTCCCTGTTGATAGCTGTGAGAGACTGGGATGCTTCTGCTGACATTCTTCAGCTTCAGTGCTGTGACAGTGACAAGAAGTCAACAAAATAACCTGGCATCAGAAAAGGCAGCAAGGAAAGAAGTAAGGTAGAGCCTAAGCTAGTGGTCTTTTTGGGTTATGGGAGTCATTCAGATTGAGTTTTTTGAAAATGAGGCTTCAAAGTAAATAATAACAATAAAATTAAATACTTAAATTCTCTCTTTTCTCTGAACTTGGTTGTGAGTTCAGGATGCATTATATGAATATGAGGCAGCTGGTGAGCTAACTGAAATTTTAAGTTAATGCAGTTCTTACCGTTTAAGTACCTTTCTCATGAAGAAGAAATGGAGAAATGTACTCATTCTTCCCCGTCCATATTTGTAAAAAACTAGTAACTTGTCTATGTGTTTAAAGTCTCTTCTGGTTTAAATGGTCACATGTCACTTTCTTGGTCCTTTACATTTATTGCACTCATTATCTGTGCTTGAAACTGCAGGGAACCAGAACTCTTGAATGGAGTTCTCTGGAAAATGTTGATTTTAATGTTTGTGATGCCAGAGTTTAGCTGATGTTGCAGTCACAAGAAGAGTATTTTTTGGTGAGTTTCAGTTCTGTGCAAATCTGTTTTACAAATACAAGACTGTTTTTTGAGGGAAGAGACTAAGTGGAACAGCAAGCTTGAAAATGGATCTGATTTAAAGAACGCAGCAATGCACCTTTGGTTTAAATAAAGAAAGCAGTGAGAATTTAAAGTTTCATATCCTACCAATGTCTTAAATATGTTTTTTGAGCAGAACTTTTTGGATACTGGCTTTGTACCTTTTTAGAGATGGTGGTAGAAGCATATGCAAGTGGGCTAAGTTACCAGATTTGGACTAAAATTGATGTGCAGATCAGTGGATCCAGCTGGGAAGTTTTTAATTAAGCATGCTAATTAAGTCATGTGGTGTACCCAAAAGCAGCGCTTTGTTACAGGGGAGAGGAACAGTTTTCTTGGCGGCGAATGAAGGAGAAATCCTTCATTGAGCCGCTCTTCTAACTCCTGCCAGTGGGAAGAAAATAGGAAGTCTAAAGTCACTCAAGAAACCCTGAGTATAGGAGCAAAATTTATACTCTTATTTTGCTGCATCTTGCCTTTTTCTGTTTTTATACAGCCTTTAATGTGGGACAAATTCTTACTTTTGCCAATATGAATAGGAATACTTCAGTGACCATGAATCCAGGTTTCTTAGAAATGGTGTGCTGTGGAGAGCCTGTATGCTGCAAGCCTGGACAAGGTTCTGCACAAGGATGCTGGTATGAGTGGGACAGTGAGCAGTATAGCTGTCAAGGTGAAAAGTGACTGTGGTGGGTGTTCTGCAGTGGAGGCAGGGAAATGAGCACAATTGAAGTTGCTGCGGCTGAGGACACGTGGAGAACTAAACACCCACCTGATTACTTGGACTTCACGAAAAAGGAGTTCAAGTCTGAAGCATGAGCTGGGACACCAGGGGAAAGGCAAATTGGGAAGTGAAACTGATGATCTTTGTCTTTAGCAAAACAGTCAGATGTAAAGGGTATTTTTTTCTCTGCAAGTACTGTGAGGGCAGAGTGAGCAAACATTTATTACTGCTTTTACTTCTCTCAAGTACGCTGCCTGTGTAAAAATAACAGCACTGGAGTTACGAAAGGAGGTATTTTCTGCTGAAATGTCTCTATTTTCTGTTCTCCCCACCCAATGGAAAAGATTTTTTAAATAGTCTTTCCTCAAGAAAAACTATGCATCTTAAAGACTTGTCTTGATTGAGTATATACCCAGGGCCATACAATATAGCATCCTTCAGTAAGAAGTTGCTGGACTTGGGAACCTAAAAGATATTTTTCACTTTTCCAATTATTTTAAGATATATATGAGAAGTTAAAGCTGATAAGTTTTCATGATTTTATAACATTACCAACATAAACTCAAAAGATCAGCTTCAGACTTCCTAAGAGGGACGTTCTGCTGTATATGGGAGACATCCTTTGTTGTGGCTTGAAGAGAAAGCCTTGGTTGCTCCTGTTAAAGAACAATTGTGTGCCTTCATCCAGACCACTAAAGTGGCTGAAATAAAGCAAAAGTGAATAAATAGAAACATTCTAATCTAGTTATTCATGAACATGTATGAAATGTTTCTTTGTGGCTGGTAGTAACTAGAGCAGCCATGTAGCTTTATCAGATCTTGAATTGTCTTGACTTGCATTGAGTTTAAGAATTTTCTATACCAGCAGACTTGTTTTCCAGTTTCTCCCCTGTTTAGGATTTGAGACCTGTACAAAAAAGCATTTTGTCTGTAGGATAAGATCAGTTTTTCTCCTGAATTTTTTCCATTAGGAGAAAATAAATAAAATAAACTCTACCCTGTACTGAGTTTGTCTGATTTGTTCAAGTTTTCTGCCATTCTTTAAGAGGCATTAATATTTTTTGCCTTTGCCTCTAGCATATTAGGAATGCTCACAGATAATTTAAGGGAATCCTTTTCTCATTTTCAAGTCCATAACTACCGATGTTCTGGTTGTAATCCAAGTTAGAGACTGAATGGAGCATTATGCAAGGAACATGAATCACTTGAAGTTTTAAGTTTTCACTGTCACTGTGCAGCCTGGTTTGCACTTGGATTATTTGAGATTTAGAGGGGAGTTGGATGTAGTGTCTGACATGAGAGAATGTACTGGCTGGTACTGTGTGTTAAGATGTAGTGGATCTCAGGTTGGTTTGGAAGCACTGCAGGCGTGCCTTACCTTCTGAATCTTAAGGTATTACAGTTAATTTTCTGTGGAATTCCTGAGGTAAATGTGGTTATACTATTAGAAGAGCCTTCTATAAGCCCATCAGTGTGACAGCTTGGACTTCTGAATTCAGTGTTTAGAGTATTTATGTACAAATTCAATGTACTGGAGAAAAATGTGGAAGAATCTTAAAAGTTATAATTAAGTTTTGATTTTTTTTTTTTAATAGGGAGAAAGTGCATGTCAGGTTTTGTGCAGAATATCCTTACTACAATTGTAAGCCTTATAAATGAAGGCAGCTAGATAAACTCACTTGAGTTCTATTTTAAACAGAATTTTACTTCTCCATCCAGTCTTTTCTTCAGTAGTTTTTTGTTTGGTTGGTTTTGGTTTTTTCTTCTTGTTAGTAATAAATTTTTAAGTGCCTCTCTTTGCTTTTAATGAAACAATAGGTTCTGGATGTGGATAGAAGAGTTCTTTCTCTGATCTTCTTGACCTGTTTTCTCAAAGGATTTTGTGAAGGGAAAAGAATTGAAACCAAAACTGGTTTTGGTCAGAACTCACCTATTTCCACTTACTGTTCTTACGTCCCTGACCTACTAACAACGAAACCTTTTCTAGAAAGCTTTTTATTTCAAGGCTTTAGGCAAAAATCTTGGACAAGTTAAGATTGTTAGTGTTCAATGGGGTTTGATTATGAAAATTTGTTTTCTAGTGCTTCTGCAGGTGAGGAGAGTCAGCATAATAATATGCCCAGACAAGAGCAACAAAAATCAATTTTGACAGGAACTTAACTCTAATCAAGTAGTAAAACATCACTACAGTTTGTGCTGTTTCCAAGCATCGGTAGCCTTGATGAGCTTTTGTTTGGATCATGATTCACTAAACTTTTCTTTATTTCAAGTTCTGTTGGACTTGGATAAAGGTGCATGCAAGTATCTGCTTATCATGTTTATTTATTTTTAATGTATTGTTGAGATGTGGCAGTTTGTGTTTTTATTAAGTATTTTTTCTTTCTGTTGACTCTCCTGCTGTTGTTCTGTATTGAACATTTTAGCTAAACTCACGCTTGTTGGTTTTGTTGTGGCTTTTTCTTTTTCCGAGTGGCATTTCTTAAATGGATAAGCACCACTTCAGAGGAATCATTACAAGGAATGTCTGTTGCTGTTATGTTCTTTTGGTAACATGGAGCACGTTGTCCTTGGATGGTTGAGCTCAGTGCCTTAACCAATCTGGTGACAGTGTGCTCGATGCCAGAACAGACACCTGCTTTTGATCCTACAGGATGCTCCAGATATGCAGCACTGGGAAGACCTATCATGAGCACACTGAGTTCTTGCTGTAAATCTGCCTGGTCCATGAAAATAACATGCTTTTTTTGTTCCTGTCAAGTAGTCCAGAGTTGTGTGCACTTTGTTTGTAGCAGATAAAAAGAAATTGTGATACATAAAAATGAAGCACCAGTTTAATACGCTCTGTGAGGATGTTTCCGCTCTCTTGGTTATTGTGAAGCTCCGAGACTGCAGGCAGTGAAATTAATTGTATTTACAAAGTAATCACTTGGTCATTTGAACTAACTCGATCACTGCAGGGTTGAGAAGAAGTTTGCTCAACTCTTGGCAGAACCCTGCAAAAACTTCTATGAAGTCTGGCAAGTCATGTCTTCTGGTTATGACGTGTCAGCATCTTCAGTGCTGTCACATGTAGTTTACAACCGGATGTAGACAGCCTTGAACTTCTAAACTCTGGCTTAAAGGCTTCTTGTTTGTTGTGGGTTGTATTTTTGTTGTTGTTCGTTTGTTTTTTTGGGAAAAAAATTTCTTAGTCTTTTTGATGTAGAACCATCTGGTTTAGTTCACCAAACCTGCTGGTGTAATCTGAGGTGCTGAGGCATGCAAGTCACTGCCTATATCTGAGGGTGATGTTCCACCTTGTAGCCTTGTCGTGAGGCCATAAAATAACCACAGTTACTATGAAGGTGTGAAATTTGCAATTTGAATTTTGTGTGTGGCCAACTGTGGCTCTCCTTGGTTTCCTCTTACTACTAGTAGCTTTCCTGCTGGTGGCTCCAGAAAGAGGAATTGAGGTAATTTTGCCTGTGTCTATCTTTAAAATGTTAATTCAACTTAAATGATAATCTGCACTCTAGAAATGTAACTGTTTATTTTGGCCTCATTTTCTAAGTATGCTTTGCTTTTTATTTGCTGACAAACTGGACTCTCAATCTGATTTTTATGTAAAAAATTGTAGCCAGAGAAATAAAATCTCTAATATTATTGGTTGATATTTGAAAATATAAAATTTTAGATAAACATTTTATTCTTTGAATAATTTCCAGTAAGAGCTAGCTGCTTGATCTTGGTTGGAAGCAGTACAAAGCATGTGGATTGTATGTCCCTCTGCCTCCAAATCTTGGCCTTCATGTTTCCTTGTGTGTTCAGCCTCATTGTTTTGCCTCCATACTTCTCCCAGTATACACCCAAATTAGAGTTGTTGGTTTTGGCTGTGATTCAGGGCTCAGAATTTACTGTTTTCCAGAAAAAAAAAAAAACATGTTTCTACTCAGAATTCCTTGAAATATAATCTGGCTGCAATCCATTGTTCTGAATATGAGGCTAAAACTATACTTAAATAAAAATGCCCACTTTCAGAATTTCCTTTTTTCTTCTCTTCCCAAAAGAAGTGTAGTTAGACTGCCATAAGAAGGATTCTTCATTGTGGTAGACTGTTACTGGAAAAACAGCGATTCTGAAAGTCAATGATTATCTATAGGATTATAGATTTTTGTTTGATATTTTGATGTCTGAAGTCATGGCCATAATTACTATTCCGAGGATTGAAGGGTTTCATGTCTTTCAGTGTAACTCAGGAGTAATGCAAATATATTTGAACTTTGTAAACTTTCTTAAACAACCATGATAGCTGGGATCTCTGGCTGATGTAGAATATTAGGCTTTTTGAGTCATCTCAGAGGACTCAATTACTTTCATATTTATCATGCATATCCACTTAAAAATTCTCAGAACATGCAGTGTGCTTAGGGAAAGCCACTGCTAATTTGTTGAGGCAACACTAGATTATTTACACAGCAGAGTGGTTGAATCCTGGCTTTAATGGTAAAAAAATGAATATATATTTATATGTCTGAAAAAATGGTGGGTTTTTTTGTTTAAACTAAAAAAATATTTTTGGCATATTTAGCTTGTCTTTAGGAAGCTTTATTCCAGTAATAAGCATGGTTACTGTTACTTTGGAATATTGAAATAATGGTGCATTTTCTGAATTTTCTGCTATGGAAAAAGTTGTGAAATATGTATTTATTACTTTTTAAGAGTTGTTTCTTATGTTGTGGTAATAGCTCTAAAGATGTCACTTTTGGAGTTACCAGATTATTAAACAATTTTCTTTGAGCCTCTGTATGGCAACTACATGCCAATTCTAGTTGTTGATAAAATCTTGACTTCCATTCAAGTTCCTGCTTTGTTGGCTTTGTCTTGTGATTTAGTTCCCTGTAGATGGAAGTCTGAGGTCCAAAAAAATGTAAAGGACACACTTTTCCTTCCATAAGTTGTTCTATGACATGGTGAGTCTTCAGTGCAAAATTTGATTTTCATCTCTAGGGTTGCTCTACAGTAGCTGCAAGCCTTTGCAGGGCACTTGACCCAAATGTGTTGCTCATTTCAATGGAGCTGGTGGAAATGTGCTCTCTTTTGGCAGAAGTTAGTGTCACTTCACTGTGGTAGCACATACTTTGAAGCTGAAGGAGTTTATAAAAGTTGGAAGCTGTGTAGACACCAAACACCTTATTCATAAGTTGTAGGAATTCACATCTTTGGAAAAGGCTCTGGTCTCGTGATATTTTTTTTTCATACAACTGTGCTTTACTTCAGCAGTGACAATGTTATTTCATTGTGGTCAAGCTCTGCTACAGGCAGAGGAAAAGTTTTTGGACTTGGAGATGTTTAGTATAAACCAGCTGTTCCTGAATTTGGGTCACTAAGTGGATTGATCTGTGGTTGGCAGGGTGCTGTATGCTGGGGAGGCTCCAGCTCCAGTAAATCTCTGCATAGTTACTAATTTTTTACCTTGTGGTGGTGGTGGGAACCACTAATCCAGTGTTTTACCTGAGTTTGTGGTAAAATCAGCTTGTGGTGTCGTGGTAGCTTTTTTTGTGTTCTAGCTTGATTTGATGTTGTAGATGGGCAATGGTGAAGTTTTCAGCTTCCCTGGCTAAGCATGCACATTTCTGATAAGCAGAGGACACCCAGGTTTTCTGAGATGCTCTGTTTTGTATGGCATTTAGTCCTTTCATTCCATGTGGTGTACATTTTTATATTGGTTTTAGAGAAATGGTATAACAAATATGTGGGATGTATATGATGTGTCTTATCCTAAACTCAAGGTACACCAAAGTTGTTAAAATGACAGTTTTTGGAATTAAAATATTAGGTGATACTCTTTTTTACTGCTTTAATTGACCTAAAACTGCAACATGTTGGGTAACATGGCATCTTTATTTAAAAGCAGGTGTTGCTTCCTCTTTTGATTTATAATTTTTTCTCTCCATCATGTGCATCTGTGAAACAGTAGATACAATTTTAATATCTTTTAGGATGTTGAAGTTCCAAGTCCCTTGTTATTACAGTTCATGTTCTGCAGTGAGCAGCCCTGTACATTGTCTTTAGGTGATGGAAAAAAAACATGTTGGTGGAGAAACCTCCATCTCTTCTTTTTCTCAGATCCTTAATGATGTGGTGTGCCATGTATAGCAAGTTCTTTTGGTAGAAGCCTTAGATATGATGTAGGTTGATGACTGGATCCAAAAAGACTGTGATTTGAAGAAGCAGAGTTCTTTAATAATGTGTTTATGAAATGAGTAGTTGTTCTGATCTCTTTAGATGATGTTCTGCTCAACTATTAGGCTGTATCTTTTAACTGTGATTATAAAGCCAGCCTTTTCCTTGTTGTGGAGATAAAGCAGTTGCATTGACCTTGGCTGATCAGGTCAAGGTATATTTAAAGGTGAGTTGTGCATACCCATTTGAAGTGAGAATATCTGTGTGTAATGTGTCTTACTTTAATCTTATCTAATTTACTCTTTCCTCAGCCCTGTGTAGATAAGACCTTGGGATGTTTTTTGTATTATGATCTAGTTCAGGCAGCTGGTTATGTTGTTAATACAGACCAGGAAGCAAATACTTGCTGCATGGGTACTTCACAAGGTGAAGTATGCAGAATTTAGGCATTCAGAGTAAAATTATGCAACATATCTTCAAGTCATCAGGTTGGACAAAATGAGTGTGCTAAATCAAACTGTTAGGCCTAATGAGATAAGATGTCATTGTTTAGTGCATGTTTTTATTAGAAGTTGAAGACCAGCAAAGGTATTGCCAGGTGTCCTCATAACCTAATTTCACCCATAAACATTGACATATTTTTTTCCCTTTTTTTTTTCTTTCTTTCTCTTTTTCCTTCTGTCTTCAAATTACCACTAGAGGTGGGGATAGGGCACTTTGACATTAATGAACTGACATTCAGCTATAACCAAGTAGAGCTGTAGCTGCCTTGAATTGACCCTAAGCAGTGACGTTATGATGTGTGAGTGAGCTCAGAAGCACCACCACGCACTTCTAAGAATGTGCCACTGTGGAGTCATTCATAGTTCAGAGTCCTCTCTGTTGAATTTCACATCCTCCTACAAAATGTTTACAGGCAGAAGCAGCAGGGTAAGCAGACAGAAATAGAAAACCAAATTGTCAGTTCTGTAGATCTTGAACACTTTGAAACATGTTGGCTTAGCTTTTGTATGCTTAAAGCAACAATCTGTTCTAAACGTAAAGGTTAGGAAATTACTCGTTCTGCTTGCTGTCCTCTTGATTAGGAGAAATTGACTTTTTTTTTTTTTTGAGATTTCTTTTTTGCTGAAGATTCCCTTGTCTCATTTAGAGCTATTTCCCATTTAGAGATGTGTTCAGCTAGAGCATGTGTGAATGCTAATTTCCCAGGCTGTGTGTAGGTTGATTCCTGCCTGTCTCTGAAGCATTTCTCACAGAAAACCTTGAGCACTTGTGGGTTGGTGGCTTTGCTGTTGAAATCTGTTAGGTGGCAGTAGCATTAAGAAAATGAAAGTAGTCAGTCCTCAGCAGTTTGAAATTCTCCATAGGGTGTAGAACTGAGGTAGATTAGTCAAGTATCTCTTTAATGTAGATGAATCTGCTTTAAGTCAGTTTTGCTTTGTTGCAAAAAAAAAAAAAAATTTAAACCCAAAGATTACTTCACCACTTTAGAGATTATGGTTTGGAAATAAGTTCTCATGTTAAAGTTACATTTATTTATAGCCTCAGATGATTTTGTAATATTTTTATCTGTCTCTACTTCTATTATGGCCTGTCATGCATAGATGTAGGTAGTAATTGGTGGCAGTGGTGTCCACTATTGGTATAAGAAAAGTACATGTGGCTTACAGTTATAATTCAGTTTGCAGCCTGAATGTCTGCTTCATACACAAATTGGTGCAAACACAGAGTGACCGTACTGCCAAAGACACAGCTCTTACTCTTACAAGTTTCTTAAGGGTGGGTTGTCAAGATATTAAAGCATGTGGGGTGAGACAGGATGGGTAAAGAAATTTAAATCAAATGTAGGTGGAAAAAGCCCTGGAATGCCTCAAAACAAGGGTTGAGAAGTTTGTGGGCAGAAGTTTTGTATGGCACAGATTTCTGAGCAGTTGTATTGAGTTTGTGTGGATATGTTTTGGTAACAGGGAGGCTACAGGGGTGGCTTCTGTGAGAAGCTGCCAGAAGCTTCCCCCATGTCCAGCAGAGCCACTGCCAGCTGGCTCCAAAACAGACAAGCCGCTGGCCAAGGCCATCAGCGACAGTGACAGCAGCTTTGTGATGACATTTTTAAGAAGGGGAAAAATACCTATGCAATAGGAATGGTAGAGTGGAGTGAGAATATGTGAGAATCAGCCCTGCAGGCCAAGATCAGTGCAGAAGGAAGGGGAGAAGGTGCTCCAGGTGCCAGAGCAGAGACTCTCCTGCAGCCTGTGGTGAAGCCTATGGTGAGGCAGGTTGTCCTCATTGAGGTCCATGGTGGAGCAGAGATCCACCTGCAGCCCATGGAGAACCTCATGCTGGAGCAGGTGGATGCCCAAAGGAGGCTGTGTCCCTGTGGAAAGCCTGCACTGAAGCAGGCTCCTGGCAGGACCTGTGGACAGAGGAGCCCACGCTAGAGCAGGTTTGCTGCCAGGATTTGTGGCCCTGGCGGGTATCCACAGTGGAGCAGTTTGTGGAGAACTATGGGCAGTACTGGCATTGAAGAAGTTCATGGAGGACTGTTTCCAGTGAGAGGGACACCATGCTGGAGCAGGGGAAGAGTGTGAGGCCTTCTTCCCTGAGGAGGAAGGAATGGCGGAGACAGCATGTGATGAAACAACTGCAACCTCCTTGTCTCCCTGTGCTGCTCTGGGGATGGAGGTGGAGAACACTGGGAGTAAAGTTAAGCCCATAAAGAAGGGAGGGTAGGGAGAAGGTGTTTTTAAGATTAATTTTTATTTCTCATTATCCTATTCTAGTTTGATTGGTAATAAATTAAACTGATTTTTCACTAAATTTGGTTTATTATGTCTGTGATGGTGATGGGGAGGTGATCTCTCTGCCTGTCCTTACCTCAACCCATCAGCTTGTAGTTATGTTTTTTCTCGCCCTTGTCCAGCTGGGAGAGGGGAATAATAGAGCAGCTTTGGCAGGCACCCGGTATCCATCTGGAGTCAACCCATCACAGCATTGGAACTAGTGATGCCCCCTTTATAAGGATTTGCCCAGTCTTATTTATTTATATGCTGTAACTTGGTGACCTTGGTTTCATCCTCTCACAGGCAGAGAAGGCATGGACCTTGACTTGTCTGGAGCAGAGCATGTTTTTGCTGATGCCTGGTATGTGTATGCTGATCCGCTGGCTCCCTGCTGCCAACCAGGGTGAAAGAGCTGGGGGTGTATTCCTGGTTTGCTGGTTGACAGGGAATCCAAAATGTCCCTATCAGACTAGGCTGATAATGACCAGTTAGGTCCAGGTCTTTTTGTGGTGTGGAGGAAAAACAGATGGGCCAGCTAGTGACCAAATAAGCTTCATTAGCTCAGAGAATGAGTTTAAGAGCAGTGGGGTAACCAAGATTCTGAATCGACAGGAAAAAAACAGAGTAGAATATAAAACACAGAAAAGTAGAGATGAACTTGCTTTATAATTTGTTCCTCCAGGCAAAAGTTTAATTTTTTTACCCAACATATCAATTTGCAAGTCGTATTTTAATCCCTGTGATTACACTGAGTGCCTTGCAAGCATTTCCTAATGAATCTATCATGGAACATTGGCTTCTAAAGAAACTGTCAGCCAGAAAGACCAGCTCACTGTGTGAGGATTTCAGTTCAGTCCCGAGGTCTATCCTAGTTTTCACTTTTGCTGTCTTTATCCCAGTTTTTAGTCTTGTTTTAAGTCACAGGACAATTTTTCATTAATAGTGGAAAGACTATTAATTCAACTAAAGGTTAAATCTGGGTACTCCTGCATTGCAGTGCCTGGTGTGAGGTGAACTCTAAACAAATGCTTGGTTGCAGAGCTACTGCAAGCTTTGGTTCTTGTCAGTCCTTGACAGGGAACAAAATAAAGAGAACAGAGTGAAGAGCATCAGCACTATTTTACAGGTAGAGAAAATGTGGAAGCTGGGAGGTCTGGGCTGATTTGCCAGCTCCTGCTGCTGTTCTCCTGAGACCCTGAGCAAACTGTGTGTGCCTGGCTGCCATGCTGCTAGCTATGAGTTTTTAAGAAGTGGTGCCTATGCTGTGGAAAGCTCTGGTGTGGTCAGATTTTGCCAGTATAGAGAAATTTTATCTCACATGCAATTTCTCATTCCATGAGGAACTGGCTATACCAAGGTAAAAATGCCTTTATAACCTTATGATTTTATCCATGGTAGGGCTCTTACTGTTCAGGCAATACTGTTGTCTGATGCAGGCAAATGGTGTTCTGTCCAGTGCCTTGGCTCAAACAAGTGATCAATGAATGGCCTTTTCCTATCTTATCAGATATTCTGAGGCCACTTAGAGTTTATGAAGCCCTTATGTATTAGTGATAGGGACCCGAGGGTATGAACACCTGAGCAACCATTGCAGGTCAGCCGAGTGAAATGCTACATTTCCGTAGCTGTGTGTGTTCATTCCGAGCCACAGGAAAAGAAAGTAAATAAAGGACAGGGAACTCTCTCAGGATGACTGTGCAGGTGGAAGGCTGTAGCACACTATGCTGTAGTAAGTTCAGTTACATAGTTTCTACACGGTGGGTTGTTTGCAGGTCCATTTTCTGAGGGAGAGAGTCACACTCCACTGGAGACTGTTCCTTCGAAAGATTTTGGGAAGGGAATTGTAACATAGATTGTAAGTGTTTTATAGGACCCAGTTTCTGTGGTAATGTGTGGAGGGAGTAAGAAGTCTCTTGTACCAAGACAGGAGAGTGCTGCCAGGTTGTAATCCTTTCTGGGGCCATGCCCAATTCCTCCCCTTGAGGTCAGAGGTATGGGTTGCAACATGCATGACTATACAGGACTTCTTTGTATACCCAAGGGAATGCTACCAAGGACTGCTTAAAAGTTAAACAAATCTGCTTTTTCTGAAGGTCATCATGTAGCTGGAAAATAGTTCATAAGTAGTATGTGGTAACAATTTTTTGGTGTCTTTTTAGTTAAGTACTGAGGCACTGTAATCCAATATGCATTGTTCTATACAAATTTGAAGTAATTTAGGTAGGAAGAGGTAGGGCAGCTTCATCTCAGTACTTCTGGAAGGTAGTGACTAAACATCCTCTTCCTTTCTTTGCTCTGAATCCCTGCTGAGTACAGTTACTTCATAGTCTATGTCTGTGGTCACCTCCCCTCTTCTCTTCCACATTTGTTAGTTTTAATCTGTTTATGGGAGAGAAGAAATCTTTTGAGTGTACTTCTGAGAAGTCTGGGTGATTTCCTTTCAAGCCAAAGGTCCTTCCTACTCAGATTCGCCCATATAACTCAATCTAAACTGAATCAACAATCTGAACTGGGAGTCCCTTTCATCTGTTCCATGTTTGCAGCCTTGCCAGGCATGGTAGTTTTCCCTTTGCCTTCCTTGTCGAAATAGCCATTTCTTACCAGCTGAGTGAAAGTAGTTTCATTACTGTATTTTAAAACTTTATTAAGGGATATGGCATTTTATTTTTCTCCTTTTCCTTTTGTAAGCATAGTCTTATTTTCCTTTTTGGCACATTGGCTTTCTTAGTTTTCCTTCATTGTTCTCTGTCTGCCTTCTACAAAACACGTTCCTCTTTCTCTCTCTTCAGGTATCACTGCTTCTGTGGCTACTGAGCTTTCCTTTGTTGACTTGGCATCTTGCACATCAGCTTCTGTTGTTACTAATGAAGTTTCCTGTCTTGTTTCTATTTGTAAAGCGTGTGGGATGCCATTCTTTGAATGCAGTCTGTTGTGCGATACATTGGCTGTAACTCGTGTTTTTGTCACTACTTGTTTACCACTTCAAGTAAAGATTAAGAGAAATGGTGTCTATCCTGACTTGAGGATGAGTCATACACATAATAGAAGGCTAGTTTTCATCACTTGAACAAATGAATTTTGGTCATAGTACCTGTAACAAAACACCTGATGTGAAACTTCTGATAAAGTCAGTTTTGACGAGCCAGCTGCCACTGGAATCAGTGAATGATAATGAAATAAGTTACAACAACAAAATAATTATCTACTCTCTGTCAGCACCTTGCTCATGAGGCAGGAGAGAGCCAGCATACTGTTCTAAGCCTTTCTATTTTTCTGAGAACTGGTGACCAAATAAGTGGATGCCCTCAAGAGTGCATTGAAATTACAAGTCTCTGTTGTAATGATTTTTCTACTCACAGTGCACCCCTCTGGTGTATTTTAGGCCTAGAAACTACTTTTTAAGAGAACTGCTCAGGTCAGAACCTATTTGAGCTCACCCCTGAAAATCTTCTGAATCAGTGACATTATGTAACAGACACTGAGCTACCTTCCACGTTTTCTGTTCAGTGATTTTTCCTGAACCACAAAGAGTAGCAGTAGCTTGTATGGGAGGTCAAAAAATGCCCTTATTTGGTTCTGAACCCTTTGAAGTAAATTATATGCATATTTATATTTTCAGATTTTTCTCATGCTATCAAAATGGGCTTCCACAACTGGCCATATTCCTACTCCTTCCTATATGGTCTTACTGGAGCTTCAATGACCACACAGCAAGCTGGGTTGAACTTGCTTATTCATCGGAAAGTTAACTCTGAGAGTAAACAGTTTTCTGCCAGGGTAGGGAGTTGAATTGGCTTATTTTGGGTCGTGATGACAAGGCATGGGACAGACTGTATGTCTGGGGGGAGAGGGAGGGCAGAAAGGAGTGTCCCTTCTGATGATGGCAAAGTATTAAGCGTTAGGTCACCTTAGCAGCCTTGTTTGACCACACCCTTAACAACATAGTTAAAGACTAAAAGGCACTTGCATGTTTATCCTGGAGGGCTGGCAGACATCCTTCCTTGAGTAGCAGTTTCCTTCCTTAGATGGAAACCTGCAGTCAGTTTTTCAGACACAGGTCTGTGTGCAGATCACTTGCCTCATATAATGGTGACAGTGGGTTAAAACTGCTGAGAGCTGAGGTTTACTGTGGCAAGGGCTGGAAAACAGAACTGAAACAGTTTTTCATGTTGCATTCATACTGATAGTTGAAAAAAACAGAGACAGCAAAGACTGGGGTCTTTCGCAAGTCAAAGTCTGTAGTTATGGCTCAAAACAGCAAGGCTTCAGCTTCATTCAGTTAATAACACTTTCTTCTTAATTTTTTTTCTCTATGTTCTTACCACCCCTCTGTCCTCCCCCAACAAACAAATGAGGGTGAGGTGCTTGTTTCAGGTACCAGTGAAGATTGCACTTGGATTACAAATTGTGTCAACTGTAATGAAAGGAGGGGGATGGAAGATGGGTGTACTTGCTAAAGAAATCCTGGCAGCACCTAGAGATCTCTGTTGGCAGCACCATTGCTTTTTAAGATAATAGAATAGGTAAACAGGTTTCAGACAAGCCCTGGTATGTGGTGAGCTGTACTTGGCAGCTGGTTACTTGTACCTGGAGTTTTCTTGGAAGAGCAGCTATTCTGGTATACAAATTGACTTGCTGAGTGTAAAAACTTCTGGTCAGGTTTTATATTTAGGGATTGTCTTAAATACAGACATGATGTCTAGTCAGATACTGCTGTCTGTGTATGACCTAATTAAAATATGTGGTTCATATTTTGTGTATACTAGTCATATTTTGTGACTAGTTTCAAGGTGGAATTAACAGCATTTCAAAGTCTGTTACACTTTTGATGCAGCAATATTAAGTTAATTTTTTTAAAACTTCAAATAATAGGGAGTGATTTTTATGAAGGGAGTGATTTTTGGTGTTTAAGGCCATTTCAGATTTTCAGCTTTTTCCTTGGCAAGGTGGATATAAAACCTAGCAGAGACCAGCTGGAAGTTAGCATTTAAAGTAATTTTATGCACATGATGCATTTACCTTGTGCTGAAACTTGTACTTGAAGGCAAGAATTGGAAAGCCTGTCTTTTCTTAAAGCTCACATTCTTCAGCTTGTGCTAGTGGTGGTCTAGGATTTCTTGCAACTACACTCAGCTTGGAAAAATCAGTTGAAAGAAGCTGATATCTGAAATTAAGCAAGCAGTTCCAAAAATGATGCACAATCAGTCCTGCTGTTTGCCATCATCGAAGTAAACAACTTCTCTCTTCCAAATTGGCATTTGGAGACGTGGCAATCCAATTAGAAGTGCGAAGCTGCCTCAGTTTAGATGCACATGTGGAAGTTAAGTGTTTTCTGTAAGCAGTGGCATTTGTTCCATGAGAGTAGCTGGAGAGTGGGGAGGTAGTGCAGGGTAATACTCTTTTCTTACTTCATCCTTCGTTCTCTTGGTGTTCTTAAGTGTGTATAATTCATGTTTGTGTATATGGTGTTGAATGCTGTGGTAAGTGGAAGGCAGATCTGCAATGGTGATATGACAGTGTAGTGCATGAGCCTGACTTTTTTCTGAAAACTTGTCTGTGTTTTTGTCTGACATTTTTAACAGCTGTGTGAATTACAGGATGAAATGAAAACTGTATGAGTCGAGGGGTACTTTAGGTAAATAGTTCTAGAACTTAGTATCCCTTTTGGGAGAGGAGAATGTGTTTTGCTGTACAAGAAATAGAACTGGTTTGAGTTGCTTTGTTTCTGATGTACAGAGATACAGTTTACTCAGTGCTTTCTACTCCATCCTTTTAAAAAGCATATATGCCGAAAGCATTAAAAATGCTCAAAAGCTGCTATAATTGCTCCCATAAACTTGGATTAGGAGCTTTCAACTTCCCTATGCGTTCTGGAAACTTTACAAGCACTTGCTCAACCTCTGAAAGAAGAATATGTTGCAAAAAAAGAGGTGTTCTTTTGAGCTGTATACACTTGCAAGTACCCAAGCGGCACAATGGGTGATATCCCTGGAGATATCACCAAATGGAGAGGACACTAATCTTACCAGTCTGAATGAGCTGTTGGCTGCCAGGTAGTTTGCCTTCGGGGATTGGAAATATCTTTTAAAAGGTAGCCAGAGGCTAAAATTGACTTGGATTTTAATGTAATGACAGTCCAATAACAAGCTTTGTGAAAGCAGTTTCCAGCTTGCTAGCTGGTGGCCTTCTGTCTGGTCCTGGCATCAGGCTGGTTACTGCAGGTACGGTCTGTTATCTCTGGCTCGGTCTGTTATCTCTGGCTCGTGTGTTTCAGGAGTGCCAGAGCTGGTGAGGGGACAGAACTGTGTGTGCCTGTCTTGGTCTGTACTGCCTTACAGTTTGGGAGCTGATTTTTTGCACCCTGGGCTTTAGGTGGGACGAGTTTAAATTCTGGGAGAATTTAAAGCCTAAAATGAATAATTGTTGTCCCCACGCCCCAGGATATTTGTGATTGCTCGATGAATTTGCGGTAAGGCAGGGTAGATGTTCAGTAACTCTGCTGGGAAAAGGATTGTGTGGTTTGCACACCTGTGTGCAGAATTATGGGAGTATGAGCTGTGATGGGTTCTTTGCCAGCTGCAGGGTAAACACTGTAGACCAGCATTTGGTTCTGCATATATCTGGACAGTGGTGATTTGTACACAATTCAAATTTTCCTTTAATCACAGGGAGGCTGTCTAGCTGCAAAGAAGGCTGAAATAATGTCATTGACTGTCACTCACCTCTTCAGATGGATTGGAGTATATGGCTGGGTATGAGGAGAGATAGGCATCCCATCTGAGGGAATTGAAAGGAGCAAACTAGAGGGTGGTACTGTAATTCTGAGTCACAGATAGGGAAGAAGCAGGGCAGGAGAAGAGCTGAAAGGAGCAAAATAGCCATGAAGAGCAATTGGAGTAAATGGAGAAAGGATATGGGAATACAAATTAGGGAAGAGATATAATGAAACTGGGTAGAATAAGGTTCAGGTGGACATAACTGGTCTTGAACATTGTGCAAGTGTGTTTGAAACATTAGTTAAAGTTCAGTAGGTTCACCAGATTTGTGAAGCAAATGTAGTGCAGTTTTATAGGAATTTGAACTTGTGCTTGCCCTCTGAGTAAACCTAAATGTGCTGAGCTCCAGTTGGCCCGTTTTGCATTAAAACAATCAGAAACTGCCTGTTGTACTTAGTGGTGTAATTGTCGACTGTTCACAAACAGAATTGCGACACTCCGCGGGTTTGAGGTGGGACAAGGAAGTTTTTGTCTTTAGCGTTAAGCCTCTTTGTATTCCTCGGGGTTCCTGCTTAATTAGGAGATGTGGGTTGCTTTTAAGGAGAGCTGAGTTTATTGTGTGATCGAGTGACTTTAGACTCTGTAACAAAGAATGCTGCCTATTCCAGGTAGCAGTAATAAACATAGGGCTTTGTAGCCTTTTTAACTTCAAGGGATTTTATCACTTCTTTTTCTTACCTCTGTTAGTTAATTGACAGGATCTCAGTGTTTGTATTAATTCCTGGGCTTCTTTGCTGTTATGTGTTGTCTCTACCCATTACAATGATAAGTAATTCTTGGTGTTTTCCTTTCTATTTTTGTTGCTTTGATTTCTGTTTGGAAAAGCCTCCAAATTACCAGTTGCAATATTTCTCCAAACAGTATGGTAAATTTAACTGAGTAGAGCATTCTACAGACAGACTGCCATACAACTAAATCAGCCATGGAAAGCCTTCCTTCCCAGTTCTTCCAGTTGAATATGTAATGATAAAAATAGAGCAGAAATTGATCATCTTGCTGATTTCTTGCTGGAAGAAGACTGTTGGTCATGTCATGGAACAAAACTACTGTTTCATTTGGAGTTGTAATATCTTATCTCACTTTATTAGAAAAAGAAGATGATTTAAGTGTTGGAGTTAATCACAAAAGTTACCCTGTTAAACTGTTAAAGGGTATGTGGTCAGGCATTAAATAGCACAAGACAAAATAAAATGGGCTGAAGTCATGCAAGCAGAAGATGCAGGTGGCCTCTGGTAATGGGTTCAGTGACTTTCATACTGTGATATCATAAACATTATCTTCAGGAAACTGCCTACATTTTAAAAATAAAAATGTGCAGTGTGTATAGTAAAGCTTTAACAAGTCAACATTTAGTGTTGGTACATGGAAAATTCTGTGGTAATGTAATCCTAAATTATATACTTAAAATGGCTAGGATACATTGCAAAGCCCCACAATCTTAACATACTTCTTGACACCTATCCATCAAAGCACTGAAGTTTTTAATGTTCTGTGAATTGATAGAACTGTGTTAACTTGTGGAGCAAACAAAAATTCGTAATTTTTTCAATTTACTTTTATTGTAGTCAGTGATATGAATTTCATTTGTGTGCATGTAATGATTACAAATTGGATTTTGAACAGTGTATTCTTTCCATCGATGCCTTTGCAACCTGGCAGTTCCATCCATATCCTTTTGAAGGAGTTGGGAAGATTGCATCCTGTTCCACAAGACTCTTAACATGGCTGAACTTCTTTTTGTGCTTGGATTTGAAAAACTCTTTCAGAAAGTTGTAAATTAAATTCTGCAGCAGTCTTGGGGCAAAACAAATGAAATTGATACAAGTTAGTGAATCATTTAGTGGATTTTAGTGGATTGTGAGTTAGGATCTTTCTTTTATAGGTCAGGTTGACTTTTTCTTATTTTAGTTTGGTGTTTGTTTCTTTTCCAACCCAAGTACAAGGTGAGCGTTAGAATGTTTGTCATAGTTACATGAAGTGTAATATTTGAGAATTTTTGACTTCAAGATGCTCTAGCTTAAATACAAGGACAGAAACTGACTTATTTAAAAAAAACCACTTTTCCTAATTTAATGTATTAGTAAAACAGAACTTGTTGCTTTTACACCTGCCTGTTGCAAAATGTGTGGATGTGTTGTCAACTGTTTAAAATGACAATTGAAGCGTTTAAGTGGGGATGAAACCCTTGGTCTTTAGTGCCTTTGTAGTGTTTGGGGTATTCACAAGTGCTGTTATTCCTAAGTGACCAGTTGTTCTTTGTGGCTATAGAGCTGCAGGCTGAGTTCTCTTTGTTGCCACTTAAATGGGTAACTTCTTTCACTAGAATCTAAAGACAGGGAAAGGCCCCAAATAACTTTTCTTACAGTTTCTCTGTTGTTGCCGTGGATGCTTGTTCCTCACAGCCTGCAAATGGAGTGAGAGACAGCATGGTCTTCAGCAGATTCTGCTGGTAGATGGTTTGGTCTCCCCACAGCTTCACAGGGCCCTGGAAGGTGTCACTGAAATCCATTTCCAGCAGGGCTCAGGGTGCTGGCCCAAGGCAAGAATTGCACTGGGTAACCTGGTCCTGCAAGTGCAGCTGTTTTCACATCCAGCACGGCTGATCAGAGGAGGTGCTCGCTCCGGGTCTCTCTGTGTTGCCAGGCCTCAGCTCAGTCCAGTGCCTGACCACTGGGTAAGAGTTTTATTCTATGCAAGCTCTTGTCTCCAGGGAAAAGAGGTTGTGTGCTCCAGGCCTGTCTTCTATGTTATCCATCGCAGCATCACGTAGTATTGAAAGCTGTTTTCTGACCATCTTGTGAAGAACAAGAGAAGGAAGTAATGTTAAGGTGTACTGGCCCTGTACTGCTGCCCTGAAACTCAGTCCAGAGGAGGAGACAGCCCTGCCCAGCTGCAGAGGACGCAGTAATAGAGGTTTGGGTCAGAAGAACAGCCTGGTGAGCTGTTCAGAAGCAAAAATTAGGATGAGAGCCTCACTAACTCCTGGCTTCTGTGGCATTCATTTCCAAGGCAGGTGGGAACACCAGTGAGGCTGCCGTATTTATTAGTACTTGTAACCAGCTGTGTGCAAATGCTTGACGTGGCCTTGTATCTTTTGAAGAAACTTCTGTGGCTGAGATGCTGGCCAGTGACTCAGTGTTTCAGGCTTGTTATTTCTGTTCCTCCTAATTTAAGCTTTACCTTGAGAGGATGAGCATTCATGAAGAAACAGATAGCCTTTTAAAGGTGTGTTTTACTCCGGGTAGAATTCCCTTGAGATGACATCAAGGAGCAATAACTATGGTTAGTCATGCAGCTGGGAGTAGGGAGCCCACTTCTAACCTGGGCTGCCTTTGCTGACGTTGAAGCTCTCAGAGATGGAGCCTCTGGCACAGAGGTGTGTAGCTGCTCTGGAAGCAAGCTTTTCTTGACTCTTAAGTATCCAGTGTAATGTGCAATTGAAATAGTTAAGCTTCATGTCTTCTCATTCTTCTCTGTCCTGAAAATCAGGCTTCTCACCACATCTGCTTTAGAATCTGTACTTTTCTGAGGTGGGTCTCCTTGTAAGAATACAATGAAAATTAGATCATGAAATTGTATTTTAATAAGCTTTCCTGGTATATTTAACCAGTTTGAAATATTTCACATTAACATTTTCTTTTCCAGTTTTGATTTAAAAGGTGAGAAATACCATACTGGGTCAAGTATTTTTTGTTTGTGTAGCCAAATATGCAGTCTTCAGCCATGGCAGTCACATTGCTGTTTAGGGAGTACAAGTGAGCATGGCCATTCTGTGACTCACTATCCTCCCACTTTTCTAGGATGTAGTCATCAGACTGGGAACATTAGAGGCTGCATCCTTGTCTGCTCCCTTTAGTATCTGCTCACAATCCTGAGGTAACAGAATTCCAAAGTTCTTTGCCAGCTAGGTTGATCTTACCTACTGCCATCAAGTATTTACTGCCATTCAAGTGAGCTTTGAATATATTACACCCTCCCACCCCCATCATCTTGCATTCAGCTTGAAGAGCCCCAGCCTCTTCAGTCTTTACTTCCAAGGCAGCCTCTCTATCTTTAATCCTTTAATTGACCATTTCTATACCTTTTAAAATTCTGCTTTGCCCTGCTTGTATGCTATTTTTGTCTCCATATCTTGGTTCTTAAGACTGCAGTGCACAAAGTTTTTACATAGCAGCACAGTTTCTTTCTACCTTGTTCTGAGTTCTACCAGAACTGGTTATGTCTAATATCTAGATGACATTTTAGTGCATGTTGCACAGTGAGCCTGTAATTTCGGGACTGTCAATGATGACTTCAGGATCACTTCTCTGAATTGTAAACTCCAGCTATAAATTCAGTATGGAAGCCTAATATGTTTCTTTTTTTCTCCCCCTCCTATTTATTTTTGTAGATCTGTTTGCATTCTGCATTGAAGCTTGTCTGCCACACTTTACTAACTCGGTTTTAGTGAGGGCCTTCCAGAGTTCACAGTTACTGCCATTGCAGCTGGCTGACCTGAAAAAGCTTAGCTTTATCTGCAGACTTGGAGGATTTCACTGTGCACTTCTATCTAGGCCAGTGAAGATGCTGAATAGAATGAATCCTAGCAGTGCTGCCAGGTCAGCTCCACTATTGACTCTTCTCTGTAGTGGAAAGTTGACTATTAAGTCTCACCATTGCTTCCTAGTCTTTAGCTAGCTTTTTGCCTATAATTGGATCTTTCCTCTATAGCCTTGACTTTTTGCCATAGACTGTTAAAGGAGCAGTCTGGGCTTTTTGAAAGCCCAAGTATGTGTTTTCCTTGGATTTCTTTTACCTGTTTGCTTGGACTGCCAGCAGGATTTGCCTTAGCCAAAGAAGTATTCAACTTACTTCAGCAGGTTGTTTGCTGTGCTCTTAATGTTGGCAGTCTTGCCATGGATGGAGATTGCATTTACCCTCTGTACCCCTAGAGACTCCCACTGAAGAATTTTTTTGGAGAGCTAGTTGTTGAAGAACTTGAGAAAAACTTGCAAGTAATGAGAATTTTCCTCTCCAAAAGCATAGGTTTGGACAATATGAAATGAAAACTCAGTTATCATTAGAGCAATCCTGCAGATTTTTAACTGCACTGTTTTATAGGGCATGTCTAGTAAGTTAATTCTACTGAAATTAAAAAAAAAAGAAAAAAGATAATTGCTGAGTCATTCCTAGCACTTGTGTAACAGGTAAGTCTTTTCTGATAGTGACAAGAATTATCTGTGTTAAGACTAACAAACCCCTTACCTCTTGCTGCCTTTTTGTTTTTTTTTGTACAGATTTACATTAATATTCCTAGTGGGGAAGGCTCTCTGACCCTGACCTGTTCAGTTCCCTGTGCTAGTTCTTTTTTTTTTCCACAGCTGTGCTGTGAAACCAACTAGTGAGATGATCCAGACTTGCAAGTGTACTTGTTAAATTAAAAAACATAGGTTGTTTTCCTTTGCTTCATTGATATTTATAGTGTAGCCATACAAGCATTTTCATCAGCATGGTTTAGTGTGTGATGAATTATGGTAGAGGAGGTAGCTGCCACAGTGTGTGGGAGACTTTTTAATCTGATTTTTAGCCACCAGACAAGAGCAACATGCAACTACAGTATCAACTCTATGTAAAACCAGTAAGTTCTTATGTAAAACCCATGAAGTTAAGAGTTCTAATCCTGTTCTTCATAGAAAATTGCTTTGCAGTTGTGGCTGCTGTGATGATTGTGATACTATTTTCATGAAGTCCAGTGCTATCCTTTTCTGGTACAGTGTCATTGTTTAAATGCAGATATGTAATATGCAGTCAATGTTGACTTGTGGCAATAGGGTACGGTAATAGAATATTGAACTCCTGTAGCATTGTTTTGATTTAGAAAGACTTGTGTTGGGGACAGTAAGTCATTATTGAATCCTGATAGGAAATATGGAAGACAGCAAATTGCTTTTCTGCTTGAATTAAGCTTTATGTTACATTCAGATTGCTCTTGTTGATGCTGAAGGTGAAATAATAGAATGTGAAAGAACAGGCACGTGTAAAACTGCAATACATTGTACCAGCATGTGATTACCTACTTGCAAGGGATGTTCTAGTGCCAAAGCTCAAGCATTATTTTGGAGATGGGAATGATGGCTGTGAAACCCTGGAGCTCAACTTGTCTGTTGTTGGAAGCTTACAAGCATCCGGGTATATTCACCAATTTTTGTCATAAGGGAAAATCCTGTTACATGTTTTGTTTCTCATAATAGGACTGGCTTATGGTGATTTTTTTGAAAGATGGATTGTCTATGTTGTTGGTCATGGCCACAGGTTAAACTGAGTGTATTTTGTAGACAACGTTGCATTGATCTGTCCTGTGTGGATTCTGTGGGGACTTCTGTGTCTGATGGGGCAAATGGTAGGAGGATGGATTGTGAAATTGAAGGGAGTAACTTAGAACTATTAAAAACCAGTGTGTATTTAATCTGCTATGTTGAAAACCACTGCAGTGGTATTCTCAGGATGTTTTTTTAATTGTGCAAAAATCTGTGAATGCTATCCTTGTTTGTTCTGGTGACTGATTTTTAAATTTTTTTTACCTAGTGATGTTTCTTAGATGAGCATGAAGACCCAAGATACTTTATGTATCAGTCAATCTTCAAAGCCTTTGTTTGGGGAATGTGTTCCTATCTTAGTTGCAGATCTTTCTTTTTTAATATATCAAGGAAATAATGAACTTCTTGGTTTTAAGAAATGGCTGTATAGTTAATTTGACAGAGCTTTCTTGTTGTATAAACCACATTGTACTTCCAAGCCTTAAAGGCCACAGGTCTTGTAATGACCAAGGGCATTTTCTCCTCTGGATACAATTTCTAATTCTGTAATAAAATGCCCTGGCTTTCTGCTCTTGAGGCCTAATTTGATGTCTAGATTCTTTAGTGATGAAGAGATCTTCTGAAGTACTTGGAATTATGGAGGAAGCCAATTATTATTCATCCTATACAAGTATGATACCTCATGTCTATTTATTGAGCCCAGTTTTCTGAGGAATAATTCTGCTGCCCTGGCAAATGAATTAAGAGTTAAGGTAGATGAAGATCCATCATTGGGATAGATGGTGATCAGCTGTTAAACTAAAAATGCCATCTTTGAGTAATGTCAATATTGCCATAATCTTTCGTGTTGTAAAGGGGGTGAATTTGGGTTTGAATATTTCCCACACATCTACTTTGGATTACATCAGACATTAACCACCTCTGATGAAGAGCAATATATAAAAATATCTGAAGGTTTTTCTTTGTTCCTTAGTTTGTGATGCAGCATTACATCCAGTGGTTCTTATCTGCTGTGTTAGCTGTCAGACTCTTTGGATGTGACAGACCAGAAGGATCAGTATTTGGATTACAAAGCAGATTGTATTTTCAGGTCATCTTACAGAGAAAATAAGTATTTTGCAAACATTATCACTAATTACAAAATTGTGTACCAACTCAATTACATGCTTCAAGGAAGATACTGGGAAAAGAGC
The DNA here is from genome assembly GCA_013398075.1 of Notiomystis cincta. NCBI lineage: Eukaryota > Metazoa > Chordata > Aves > Passeriformes > Notiomystidae > Notiomystis > Notiomystis cincta. The sequence continues at coordinate 95,959 of VZRX01002816.1, forward strand.
TGGCTCTTTTAATTGCACACTGAATTGTAGGGCTGATTGATTTTATCAAGAAGCCAAAGTGAAATATTAGATACTTTCTTCTATGCAGGTGTAAAGAAAACCAGAATCCCAGGTTCATTTCTTGGCAGATAAAGGACAATTACTGATTTGATTGTTATAAAAACATGTTTATTCTGAGGAATGTTTTTACTAGAAGAAAAAAAGAGTACTTTGTAATAACTTTATCTAAGCTGAAGACAAGCATTTTTTCTGCATTTTGTTGGGTTTTGACATAGCTTTTTAAAATGATGAGTCTCATCTTGCCTTTGCCAAAATCCTCCTCTGATAAGTTTGATTTATGCATTCATTATCTCTCCTACAGTGCCAGGCTGTAATGTCTTAATGAAATTTCATTGTGGCTTTGTGGTTGAGTGGCTGCTACTGTGGAAAATAACTTCTATTCAAGACTTCCTGTCTCAGCCAAAATGCAAGCATTCAAGCATATTCTATATGCTCCTTTTCAAGACTTAACTTTCTTCTCAACTCTTAGTCACTGCTACTTGATCTTTATTTTATGTTGTTGTGACCCTCTTCTATTCCCAAATTCATGCTAAGTGTTTTTGGTCTTAGTTTATTTAGTCTATTTAAAGACACCAGTTTAGAGTATATTGTTTCTGTCCAATTGGAAGGTGAAGGATGAATTTATGGACCAGATGAAGACTTGTAATAAAAAATGCCTGGGTGCTGGGTAATATGCACATGCCTTAGCTATCCTGGACTTTGAACAGAATTATCACTACTTGCTACTGTAGATGTTGAGATAAAATTTCAGCTTTCTACTGGATAGTCTTGACACTGATATGCTTTAGACATGTCTTTTCTCCTTATGCCTGTGTGGAAACGGTTGGTGTGTATTATCTTCAAATCCTGGGCTGGGTTTGCAAACTCAGGAAGAAAAATCCAGAGATACTGCCTCTGGCTTAAGAAGTTCCCAGATCACCTATACCTGAGGTCTGGGAGAGTGTGCTGGGCTAGCTATCTCTGCAAGTTTGTCCTGTTTTATACTCTTCCTTAAACACTTTGCTGCTGTAAGACAAGGCAAAATGGGGTAGATGAAGCCCTGCTTTCTCTGTTACGTGCTTTCTTTATCTTGATCACTATCATATTTGAGTATCTTTTTTCTTTTTTTAATATGAGCCCTTCTAATAAAGGAATTGTGTTCTTCAAAGTGCTTTGTTAGTTTCTGTCTTCTGAGGCAAGTAATGAAACCTTTGTCTGCAAGAACATCAGGTTGTTCCTCTGTATTTACTCTCCTCTGAGATGAATGTCTCTGTTATTGTGTTGAAATAGCCTCCTTACCTGGACCAAGATAAAGCATTGCCATTATTCTCCAGCTGTAAAAGAAGCAGAGAAATATTAGGCTCCATTGTTTCCTTCTAGAAATAGAAATCTTTTGCATGTACCCAGTTCTGGTTTCATAATACCTGGTTGATCTTGCCTGAGATTCCGGGGATGAGAGTACATGCAAGAAGAGAAGGAAGGGCCAGCAGTGTTGAGACCTCAGTCTGTTTTCTCTGCCCTCCAAGACAATCAAGCTTGTAATTAAGAAAACTTGATGCACTGCTGGCAAAAAAGCCTAGGTGCCTTCAAAACCTATCTAGATTTGGAACAGCAGCCCTTGAAAAACTGCCATTTCTGGATAGGTATAAGACTTTTGCAAAATATATATATATATACACACACACACACACACACATATATATTGATAGATAGATTTAGATATATATATATATAGATAGATAGATTTAGATATATATTACATAAATGTTTGTTGCCTTAAAAATTATTCTTGTGTTTGTAGGCTTTATCTTTTACGTAGTATCACTGATTTTCTGCTTTGTGATACCTTCAAGAGTGATACTGCCTTTGTCTAGTATGGAAAGTGGCAGAATTTGGGAAAGATCTGATTTTGCTGCTTCTTTTTCCTCTTACCTGCATAATTGAATGGAATTTTTGCTAAAAAAAAAAAAGTGGTGCTCTCTTCTCCCTATTTCCAGATACCGGTCTCTGTTTTAGGATGTCAAGCCTCAGCAGCCTTCCTTAACAAACAATTACAGGAACAGTTTGAATATTTCAGCTCTATGTGTATTTTTCCCTGAAAGCCTCTGTCTGCTCATATGCTGGCAGAAGGGAATTAAATCCCCAGATGTCTGAGCTCGTTCTTAAGAGAAATATTACTTTTGTTCGTGTTTTTCTTTCTGGAGAAAACTAATTCCACTCTGGTAGGATTTTATATTACTAAAATCTATATATTGCGGTAAAATATTTGGAAATATCTTCTGTAGTTTGAATTATATTATTGTCCTTTCACTGGTGAAAAATTTGTATTGAGATTAGGTGTATTGCTTCTGAGAGAGGGAAAATAGACTTCTTAGTAGGTTTAAGAAACCATAGGAGAAAATGATACTTTCTGTTATCTAAAGCATGTATTTTAAGGCAATATAGTTAGTCTCCAGAATAAAGGTCTGTGCTGGTGTAATGTAACTTGGTTGTTGGGTTTTTTTTAACCATAGTAGAAATATTTTTCAGTTGTTTGACAGTGTGAGCTCGTGTTTTGCTTTGAGAAGGATGTGGTGCCCAGGTGCTTTCACTGTGGTTCACCCAAGCCTGCAGTCTGGCTAATTCAGCCTTGGCACAGGCTGTCATCGCAAGGAATTGCTCCGGCTGCTCCCATCTCCTTCCTCTGCCAGCCCTAGTCCTCACATCGCTTTGGGCCGGCAGTTGTGTTCTCCGGAAGCAGTTGGGATGCAGTTCCCCTTCCGACAGCAGTAATTTGATCCCTGCTAGGAGGGCAGTGCGGTGTCAGGGCAGCGGGAAGGATGGGAGGGAGAGGCAGCCTCCTCCACCGGCTGCAGCTCTGCCGTGCCATTGGCTGGGGCTTTGTCTTACACTTAGCGTGGCTTTCCTGGGAGTACAGACAGTAAGGAGCAGGCTTGTTCCCGGTTCTTCCCCTCCTCAGATCTAGCAACTGTCCTCAAGATGAGTCAGTTCAGCTTGCTGATTTGAGGCTTGCTTTGTTTTGGAGATGGATTAGTTTGTCAGATCAGTAGGCTAAACTGACTCATCCTCAGGCTACAAGATTGCCAGATTTGCTATGGCAGGAACATGAAAGTGGGAAGTAAGACCATCTTTTTTTGGCTGTAGCCCCTACTTTGATCAGATTACGTATAATGTGAAAATGAGCTGTAGTTTCTCTGGTTACCTTAAATAGCTTTAGAGATGTCCAACACTTAGTTCTCTCGCTCTCCTTGCTCTACTATTTTTATTACTTTAAAAACCAAATAAATTTCAAAAGCAGGACTTGCCAATGGTGAATAGCTTATGCATCTGGCTTCTAAAATGCTGCCTCATCTGTAATAACAGCTCTTTCACCAAGATAGCTGCTCCTGCCATGGAGAATATCTGCATTGCACTGATGGCATGCCTACAGTTTCTTAATGTTAATTGAGATAGCGTTCTCCTTGAATTCAAAACCATCTTTAACCTAAACTGACTTGTTCCATTTCTGTGCAGTTCTGTGGCACAATCTAAAGCAATAATTTGAGATGGATGTGGAGGCTGTGAAGTCTCTTAAAGGTGGTTTGTGCTCTGCATCATGAATTGAACAGTGTAACACAATTTGATTTTTGCTCTCTGGAAAAGTAGTTGCAGTGCCTCTTTCAGTCTCAGAATGGTGTTCAGTCTCAGCTCATGGTCATCTTAGGGATTTAGATTGGCTACTACTAATTTTTGACTTTTTTTATTCACTGTACTTCCTGTCCAAGGTGGATGTTGGTTCTGAACAGCTGGCAGTTCTCTTATTCCTCCTCCAATCTTAAAACATAGTCACCACATGCATTTTCATAATTAGCTTCATCTGTCTTTCTCTTTGGGATTTGGTTGCTGTTTCAGATTCCAAACAATCTGTTTCTCACTGTGATTTTGATCTGTCTCATTCACTGTCTGGGCTGGACTCTGGGTCCAAGATGCTGTTTCTTGGTCGTAGAGAATAGCATGACAAGTACATGCTGTATTTCTGTGCTGCGTTCAGTGAAGCTGAAGAGTAAGAAGACATGTCAGGTCCTAATTGAACAGCATAATTATGGAGTACTTGACAGAGAGGAGAAATTGCCAAGGAAGGAGAGTCCTCTGATATTCCAGAGAGCAGAAAAATGTATTAGAATCCACAGCTCTCACAAGGGGAGAGCCTCATCCTCTGCCCTGCCAGAAAAATTTGCAGGTTAAGTGGGTGTTACTGTTCATTGCACCTGGGTTTCCAAGTCCACCTGTGATACCCATAAATACAGAAATTGCTCTTCTGTTTTTTAGACAAAAATTTCAAGGTTTAAGGGTGCCCCTTTGAGATAAGGATTGGCCTCACAGTGTGTCAGAAGGAACCTGCCAAGGAGATTCCAGCTAATGTGAAACTGCTTGCTTCGTGCCCTGCTTCTTTCTCCACAGTCTAGTAGGGCTTGCAGAGGCCACAGAGAACTACCCAGAGGCTCAGCTGGCCTGGGCTGCCTGCAGAAGTGGTGACAGCCAGGGTTTCACACCCCTGGAGAACTCCTTTGTGGGTTCTCTCAGTTTGGTGTTAATATGCTTACAGTCATGCTCCAAAATCTCCCCTTGATTCTCTGCTCTTGCTTCTGCTTCTCTGCACTTTTCAGTGTTAGCATTTTGGGAGGTTGGGATGTTTTGGGTTATTTTTACCTGTGTTTTTGCTGTTCTTCACCTTCACTTTATTTTCTTCTTTCTTTAGCCTATTTCCTTTTTGGTTCCTCCCTCCCTCCTTCCCAGCGGGGGCAGGAGCTGTCTCTTATTCCTGGTGCTGTGCCTAGCGCAGTGGGGTCCTATTCACACTTCATACTTAAGCACTGCTGTAATTAACACAATTGAAAGATGTTTTATTTAAACCTCCAGTAGGAGAATAGAGACTCCCTCTAAAGATGTATTAAGATGTTCTTAATTTGTGCAAGTATGTGGTAGGGGGGGTCTTGGCAACTTGCAGCTACTGCAGGTGGCTTTCTGTGGGTTTTTACTTAATGGTACGGTCTTTGGCATTTGAAGCTGCTTGGTGGATGCAAAGAGAGAATGAAAAGGAAAGTCTGTTCTCAGGGGTCAGAAGTGTGCTTGTCTTACATGTGACATGTACATTTAACTGGATTAAAAACCTAATAAATGCAGTTAGAGCTGAGCCAGGGAGGTCTCGAGCAAATAGACAGCCTCTCTGCTTAAGCACTTAGCAAGAAACTACTTTAGTGAGAAGTTTGCAGGTCATACCAGATATTTTGATGGGAAGACTGTAGACCAGCTGGGAATTCCCCAGATGAGCTGTTTATTATTTGGTATTCTTGGAGGGGTGGGAGTTCTGGAGCCTCTGACAGTGGTCTTAAAGTAGGCTTGTCAGTGGCTGACCAACAATGGATTCACTCATCAGCCCTGCTAGAAGACACTGATAGACTCGTTCAGGGTCAACTGTTGAATGGCACTAACAAGTGGATAAATATGATCTGTTTGTAACTCGGGGTTCTGCATGTCAGGGCTCAGTTACAGGGGTTTATAAGTTACTACGTGTCAGCTGAACTGCTATAGTGGTCTTTGGCAAATATTTGCTAAATCATGTTCCCTGATGACGTCAGAGGAAAGAATAACTGAAATAAACGTCAAATAAGAAATCCTAGTACTGTATAGGCTGAGTTTCTTAGCAATTAACTGAGAGCTAAAAAGCAAAGGAGAATACTACTGAGGCCACAGTCTTTTTGCTAAAATGATGTTGTCATACTGTTTCTGTTCATTCCCTATCTCTATCCTTGTGCTGCATTTAACCTGTAAGCTTTTTGGGGCTGAAATGACCTGATCTAAGATTATAAAAACAAAATCTGTTATGATGGTTTTGGTACTTGCTTCCTAATCTGTGGAATCACCTTATCTAAATTTAAAGTTGATTTATATAGCTAAATAGCTTTTGTGGGGTGGGTTCTTCTGCATGTGGGTGGAGAGAGAGGAGAACAGAAAGAGTGCCTACTAAAAATAACTTGTTAACAAGCATGCGACTGCTTATGAAACCCCACTGGCAGCCAGTGTTTAGATTACCTTAATTGTATGTTTCTGTGTTTTTTTCCAAAGCAGAAATATAAGTGTAAGCGTTCTTGTGGATATTTTGTTTAGTCACAGAAAAAAAACATTCTTTTTGGGGTACTCCCTAAGGTAATTGTGCAGAATTTTTTCCCCACCTGAGTGTTACCTGCAGCTCTCTTCTTTAGAATCGGTCTGTGTTTGCTATGACAGAAAGAGTACTTGAAGCAGCCTCTGTGTTAATGAGAGAGAGAGATGGTTAACACAGCCCTTAAATGTGCCTCAGAAAGGTGTGGGCACCACCTTACACAGTGGTAGGAAGGACAGCTTAGAGCAGAATGAATCTTTTCAGACACTGCAAGTAAACATCCCTTCTGGATTCAGCTGTTTGGTTTATAAATCAGTGGGGTGTTAACTCGCTGGGATTTCATGGTGGCCGATGTAAGCAGCTGATTGTTGGAATCCCATCTGCCACAGTTGGATTCAGGGAGGTCATCTGATGGCCAGTGTGATAGGCATCTGGGCTAGATCAACAGGGCTCTTCCCATCCTTTTTCCTCTTGTGTTTTTTGTTTTGTTTTTTAAACTGTTCGGAGTCAAGTTTATGCTGGAGTAGAGTAGCACAACTGTGTGGCCAATACTGTGCTGTGCTCTCTTTGACTTCCCTGCTTAAGATATAAAAACCTGTAGAAAGTCAATGCCTTAGAACTTCATGTGACCTTTTAGTGGACATTTTAACAAGCTGATCATGTGAATATTCTGGAACCTGCTCACTGCCCTGCTTATTCTTTAAAGGCTTGTTTACAGTCTTTAGCATTAAGCGTTCAAAGGGAGTGAATTGAATGCCCTCTCCAAAAGTCTGTGATTACCTCTGAAGAAAGACTTAAAACCCCAATGGCATTTTGAATGTCTGAAATGGGATACAGTAAATCCAGATGCTGTTCCTTCTGCTAAATTTTAGTTTTTCTTTTTTTTTTAACTGATAAATAGTAGGAGGTAAATGTCCCTGAGTCTTGATGTAATTTATTGTGTTTATTACATCAAATATAGGCATATGAGGCATGTCATTACTTGTCACAGTCTGCTGGAAATACATTTAGTTTCTTCTTCCTTTTTTAGTGACACAATGACCTCAAAAAGAGGTCAGTTGAGTTACACAGTTTCATTTTTATAGTAAAGTTATATCACCATTCTGGACTTTTTATTTTGTCGTTATAGTACAGTTTTATTTCACCATACAGAACTCAGTCACTGGTATTCTGTTTACTTTTTGCTCCATTTTTCAGTTCTTTCCTGCATAAGATTAACACTTAGTACTTTAAATTTGCCCTTTTAGAAACTATTGAGCAAAATATAGAGCTACTGTTTTTTGAAGTTACAGGTTTTGCCTGATTCAAGGTAAATTTTTTTGGAAAGATAATTATTTTTTCAAATGATTGACCTGTAAAAAGTCTTGTTTGGTGCAAGTGGAATGAACACTTCTTTTTACTTCCTTCCTTTGTGTCCAGGTAGAGGCAATGGCAACTTTGATTTTAGGGTGTTTTAGAAGCCTTTTACCTCAGTGATCTTTGATTTGGCAGTTGTTGCTGAAATTTGTCCTGCTTGTTTCTCTTGGGATTGAGATAAAGTAAATTGACACATAATTAACTATGCCTATCATTTGACCATTAGCAATAAAGCCAAAGAATGACCTGTCACTCTTCACATTTTCATTATTTATCACTTTAATGTGTTTTTGTTTAAATTGAATGTAGATTTTGGATTTTGACTGTTGTGGAGAGCAGCATATTTAACACTTGAGTTATGACACCATTGCATCAGTGCGGAGTTGAAAGAAATTATTTATGTGGGTATTGAACTTTTGTGACCTTCTTAAGAGACATTACGTTCATCCTGTGCATACTTTGTTATTTCAAGCCTAGCAGTTGCAGTTCAGCGATATGTTTTGTTTAAGAAACATTCCAATCTGTACTCCAATAAAAACCTGTGTTGCAAAAGTAACCCAATCTTCCAGATTTTTTAATAAGGAAATTACTTTTCCCTAGATTGTGTCCACCTACAGTTCTGTCCCAAACTCTTGCAGTTTCTGTTTCTAGTCATTATTTGCAGTGTGTCCTCCACCTGCAGATCAGACTCTCTCTGAAATGTCTGTTCCTTCTTCCTTTTAGAGATAATCCTCCAGCTTTCTCTTTGACTTAAATTGTTCGTGCTCTTAAGTCTCACTCAAAGTAATGTATTTTTTCTGACCTTATGATGTCTCAGGCTTCTTTCTGAATCTCCAGTGTTTTGAATTATCACTACTGAATTTCAGCTATCAGGATTGAGCACGCTGTATTCCAGTGCCTGTTCAATGGGTGTGAAATAGCAAAGAGGTGGTTTGTTTTTGTTTTTGGTTTTTTTTTTTTTTTTTGTTGTTTGTTTGTTTGGTCTTTTTTAAATTTTTTTTGTCTGTCTGTCTGATGTTCTTCTGCTTATACATCTAAGGATTGGTTTAGGTCTCAGCAGCAATGTGTGTTTCTGTCTGTGCTGGGATGTCTTGCAAGTCAGAGTTGATGACTCCACTCTTTGGATGACTTTGCTTGATTTGGCTGCGTGGCCTATGATCCTGGGTTCTGGATCCCTCTGCTTAATTTGTGCCTGGGTTCCTAAGGAAGGTCAGCTGCTTTTTCACTGATCTCTGCCCTGTGCATAACTTTCTAAATCTTGTGTCTGAGTACTTCATGGCTTTTCTTTTAGATTGTTGATAAAAGCAGTAAGTGTGAGGGCAAAAATGGATGCAGGTGGCACCTCCTATTATATTTTATTAGATCTTAGCTATGTTGAACTTATGGGCTAATGTATTATAATTTGATTAATAATTACTTTTCTCTCTCTGTATGTGTTTCTTCATTAATTTGGGATGTGATGGCAAGTCAGAAACCCTGCAGAAGTCCCAGTGCTTGTGCATCAATGTTTTTTTCTTTTTTTTTTTCCAAATGAA
>VZRX01002816.1:105172-203167 GCA_013398075.1 Notiomystis cincta
TTTTTTTTTTCCAAATGAACCTGTAGTCTCTAACAATATGGAATCCAACAGTCTGGTCTCTGTGAAGTACCTTACTGTTTCTTTATTCATTACCAAAGTTACTGGTATGGACTTAAGTCAAAATTGTTGTCAAAATAACAGGACTGTGTGAATCATCCCATCCATCTTTGAAGTTCTCTGAATGTTTTGATTCCTTTTACAAATCACTTCTCAGACTTCTTACTTAGCTCTTCTAAAATCTTTAGGTACAAATCATGAGATTCTTCTGATCTTAAGTAATGTCTAATGGCCGCTCTTTTATTGGAGTATTCAGTTACAGTCAGGAAGTCAAGTGACATTTTCTGTGCTAAAACAAGTGTGTGTGTATATATATATTTAGTGAATGCATCTTCCTTATCTGGGTGATGATTGGCACACTTAGAGGTTTCTGTTCAGTGTTTGACCTGAACTATTTTTGAAATTCCAAGGACTTCTTTTCTTTGGAGTAAATTTAAAAACCAAACCACTTTGTGTTTTGTAGGAATCCTTTCTTTGATTCCTTGAGTTTTTCTGATTTGGTCCATGAATATTCATTTCAAGAAAGCTGGAGAGGGACCTTTTACAAGGGCATGTAGTGATGAGGATAAGGGGGAATGGATTCAAACTGAAAACTTGAGATTATACATAGAAATTCTTCACTGTGAGGATGGTGAGACACTGAACAGGATGCCCAGAGAAGATGTGGATGCCCTGTCCCTGAAAGTGTTCAAGGCCAGGCTGGATATGGCTTAGAATAGCTTGGTCTAGTGGAGGTTCCCTGCTGGTGCTGGGGGGATTGGGACTTGGGATGAACTTCAAGATCCCTTCCAAACCAAACCATTCTATGATTTTGTTTGATTCTAGGATTTTTATCTTGTACCGTCCCCCAGTAGGTAACATTCATGCAGTTCACTGACAAAGAAAGGAAGCTGTGTAGTAAAACAGCTCGTAAATTCCATTTTAATACTTTCTTCCCTGTACTGACTCATAATAATTAGCTCTTTGTGAAACTAATTTAAAAAAAATGTAGTAGGAAAAATTAATTAGAAAAAGGAAATTAGTAGTGATTTGTACTACTGACAGTGTTTTCCTCAAGCATACATTGGCTATATTAAAGACTTTCAGAGCAGCTGCTGACCTCCTTATTCCTTCACATGCCATGAATAGTTATCTTAGAAGCCAAGTGTTTTATTCCATAGACTTATCTGATGATCAGCACCAGATTCTAACAGATAGCTCAAGAAAAGTTTTCTCCTAAAACATTTGTTTCACAAAGTAGTCAGATCTTTTGACCTCCTAGTTTTCCATGACTGAAAAGAGTCACTGCAGTTCTGGTAGACTTCCATCCCCCTCTGGTTGCTCATTTCTTTCTAGGTAGTTGTCTCAGCTGCTGGTTGTAACCTAATCCCATTGGCAGGGACTGGATCCAGCTGTGTCAAGTTTCTGTGGAAGTGACTTCTTGACTGCATTGAGCATTGAGGAAATTAAGATGAAACAGTGCAGCAAAGCTGTATGGAGGGAAGAAGTAATCCAGTGACTTAATATTGAGCCCTCTCTCTTAACAGGGAGGTGACACTGAGATTTGAAACCAATCAGTGAAGATATTCAAGTGAATACAATTACGTGACCTCAGACATTGTACAGAGCGTGTTGTAGGTCTCTGAAGTTTCTCTGAAGTTTTCTTTTAGGACTTAAAAACAACCTAAGTAATATCTAATGGAAAAAGCCTGTGAGCATGCTGGTGAGGAGGAATGTAGCAGTTGGAGAGGGGAAGCAAGAGGCAATAGGTAAAGTCAAAAGAGAGGAAAAGGTGGAGTTTGTAGACAGTGCAAAAGATGGAGGCTGCATTTGGAACAGGAGTAAAGCTGCTGTGATCATTGTATTAATACATTGTTTCTTCACTTCACTGTAAAACGCATGGAAGAGGAGGAAGAGGGCACACTTAGATAGTTGAGAGGAAAAAAGGAATCTTAGATCTCGGTATGTGCATTAAAGTGTATTTTTACTGCTCAGTCAGACACTAAACAGCTAAAGGGATGTAGGGCAGACATAGTTTTGGACTTTCTCCAGGCCCATTCAGTAGAAGGTGTGTGTGGGTGATCAATAGCAAAGGATGCCTTTCATGGTCCCTGAGGACTGAAGTGAATTTTATTGAATGCCACCTCATTTGGCACAGTATACATGCAGTACACTTACAGATGGTCACCTGTGAGCTAGTAGTAAGAATCTGCAGCTGGCAGGGTATATATTTGACAAAATGCTTGCCCTACTCTCACTTGGGTAAAGACAAAAACATCTGCCACCATGCATCTTTTTTTTGAGATGCAAAAATAGGGTTGAAGCTTGCACTGGTGATCTGTGGTCTTCTAAGTGGATTATGCTCATTTCTTCCCACCAACTGCTGAGTATTCTCTGCTTTCAACACTGCTTTCAGTGATTTTCCCAAATGCTTGTGATTTGTCCCTTGTGGTCATCATGTGCTAAAGGTAGAAAGTGAGCTAGATCAGTCAGAGCACTTGGAAATTGAAATATCTGGATTTTGTTTTCAGTTTCACATCAGAATTGTGGAATAAGCTCTTCATCAAAAAAACCCAAACCCAAATACCACATTGTGGATGTTAAACATCAGTACCATGTGAAGAAATGCTTTAAGGGTTTCCATGAAACATACCAAGTGCAAGTACAAGTGTATTATAGTGTGACAACTATTTATTTTATTTATGCTTCTACCCTGGATGTTCTAAAGGTGGTTGTCACAGATGGTGGTTATACAGTCACGTGAATTTGCTTTTTTGTTACAATAAAGCAAGATCATATTGCTGTTGGCCCTAGAAAGCAGCAGCTTCTGAACATGAGCTTTTCATGGGAATTGTGCTATAAGAGCTGTTTAGTATTTTGGCATTCAGATCTTCCTTCCTTCTTTCGTTTTTCTATTTAATGTCCTAGTTCTGTTGTAGATCTTAGAGTCAAAGGTGTTGAGGGTGTTGTGTGTTTGACAGTGCCTGCCTGTCCACTGGGGACACCGAGTCTGACAGTCCTGAACAAAACAGGAGCTGAAGGGGGATGAGATGAGAGCTGTCCAGGCTTCTCTTTAAGACTTGCTGGGTATAATGCTTCTTGGTGTTTGTTGTTAGGAATCTGTATGAAGATTGCTGGGCAGGGCTGTTTCCTCACTGCTATCTTCCATCATGCTGAGGCTAAACCCAGCATTTCTGAAAGCTGTTTAGTGAACTCCTTTATGTGCTGTTTGGCTGGCAAGTCAGCACTTGAATTGTCCAGACAATTAAAACTGGGATAACCATTCTGAACTGTGTATGATCTTGTGAGCAGAACCTACATCTCTCTAGTGCAAGGAGTGGCAAAACAGGCTTGGGACCTCTGGATGCTGCTGTGATACAAACACATTATTTGTATGCTTTGAGAAGCAGTGAGATGTTTTACTCTTGGAGATCATAGCTGTCAAGAGTGCAAGGTGGATTTTACTCCTGTAGTCCCTCAGGTTCAACAATACTGTAATGGAGTATAACTGAAACTAACAGGCTTAACTTTTTAAAGATTGGAGTCCTTGTGGTGTGTTTTGTGGATGGTTTGCAAAAACTGTTGTTGCCAGAAAGCAGGAAGCTGGGAGAAACCTCTGTGAGGCCTAATGCTCTGTAAATTCTGGTAGAGAAACAAAATAATTCTTGGTGTAATGTTTAAAGTGTCGCTGCATACACTTCATTCAGCAAGTTCAGTTAGGATGAGTTTTCCTGTGGACTTAAAGGAAAGTGTCTAAAGCTGACTGTCATTTGAGCTCTGGAAAAGTGGGCTGGGTGGCTGCAGCTTGTGGGCTGCACATTGAGACAAAACACTTCAAGTGGCCTGAAATTCAGGGTTTGGCCTTGTGGACAAGGAGGCCCCTGAGAGAGTTGCAGACCTGAACAAAGTCCTTAGAGCAGACCTCTTGATACCAGGTACTTCAAATCTTAACCAGTGTTGCCCAGGACAATTATTTTTATCTCTAAGAGTGCATTAGTCTTGATTTTTGGAAAAATGGAGAACAAAACCCATTAACAATAATCTCAATACTATGGCCTAGTGAACTGTACAAAAAAAAAAGAAAAAAATGCCCCTTAAAATTGAGCAGATAGGGCATTATCTTTTATTTGATGAGGATTGCTGTAGTAAAGCAGATGTAACCTATTTGTATATTTGATGAGCTGGAATGCTAATCATAGAATGGTTGGGCAAATAAAAGGCAGTGCTGCTCCAAGAGTTACTCTTTCAACTTGTTTACCAAAAAAAGAAAGGTTTCTTTGTTTTTCTGGCTTCCTTCCTTTTATTTCTTACAGTTATCAAAGAGGATAGTGAATTTTCCATGCAGCTAGTGTACTTCTATTTATGCTTCTCTCTCTCCCTGTAGGAAGACATCCATTTGTCTAATGTTCCTTCCTACACCCTGCCCCATTTTCTCTCCAAATCTATAAATCTGCATCTCACCTTCTCATGACTGTTATGAAGGAAGGGCTATACCTACACTGTATTGCTTGGCAAGTAATTGGCACCCTTAGCATTAATATGCTTTATTTATTTTTAATTTGTTAATTTGTTTCATGGAGCAGTTGTAATTATAAAAAGAGGAAATTTGTAAGAATCTAAAAGACAACATAGGAGATGAATAGCAGTTAATATGGATTTTTTCAGGAGGAAATCATGTCAAGCCACCTGCTTTTTTCTGAATCTGACAGGTACAGAAGAAGTAGTAGTATATGTGGGTATCTTGACTCTGAAGTTTTCACACTAATTTTCTCATGAGAAATTCAAGAAATCAATCTGCGATGGGAAATCCCATGAATGGCACACAGAATGATTTGATTATTTTGTTTGGGTGTAACAGGAGGTTCAAGAAAAAAATAGAATGAAATATTTCATGGGTTTTTGCAAGGCCTTCAGGCAGTCTCATAGGATTCACCAGATTTCACCAATTTCTTAGGTAAATTGAATGTAGCATCGGGAAATGGATCTCTGGGTAGTGACTGCTTGAAGGATGTGACAAGCTGGCAAGAGAGTTCAGTAACCTTGGATGCAGTTGAGTCAGGACAAATTCAGAATATTAGGCTTTGATAAGAGCAGTCAAGTGTGTAAGTGGGAAGTGGATGAGGATTGGACAGGCAGCAGCCCTGCAGAGGAGAGTTGGGTACACAAGCTGATCATGAGGTTGCAGCATTGCACAAGCTGCAAACATTGTGCTGGGCTGTACAAACAAGTGTGTTGTAAGTCGGACACGAGAAGTCGCTGGTATGCTGAGATAAGCTCTCTTTGCAGAGGCTGCCTTTAGATGCTGGGCCTGAGACATTTTCAGCAGCGAGGGGAGAGGTTCCCCTAAGAGAAGTAACTTCTCTGTCATAATAACTTTATTTGGAACAGCCCTCATATTTGAAGGAGGCAGTGGGAGGAAAGAGCAGGGGCGAGCTGTGCCATTTTCCATGCCCTTTGGGGGCAGAACAAGGAGCATTTCACCTAAACTGCACTGAAGCTGTTGATCAAGCTATCTGTTGCAATGATTTTTCTAAATGCACAAGGAGTGAAAAGAATACCTGGAAAAATTGTGGAGAGGTTTCTTAATAAGCAGATGTACTGATCGTTTCTTGAGTACAGTTTCTGTAGAATTGTGGTGATTGCTATGGAACAGCAGGTTCTGGTTTTTCTTGCAGCCCTGTTTGGTTCTGTAACATGAGCCTGAAGGGCTCTTTATTGTGACTGAAGTGTGCTTGTAAAATGCCTAAAGCTTTGGTCCCTTTATGAACAAAAATCAGGCTTTGAGCAGGGAGAAGCACTGTTGGTGGAACAGTGGGGACAGGAGTAGGTGATAGTAGCTTAGGTCTTTGGATGGGAAGGGGGCTGGGGAGGTGCCTGTGAAACCCAAGGCTGCTGCATCTACACCAGAGCACCTTCACCTGTGCAGCTTCCACTGCGATCTTGCATCCTGAGCACTGTCCCTGGCTGTGTTCTGGTTCATGTTGAGATACCAGTTAAGTGCCTGCTGTTGTCATCCTTTTCCCCCTTCTTCCCCTGTCCCAACAAGTGCCTCCCTTTTTTGCAAGGAAGTCCAGGCATGGAAGAAGGGAGGAACAGGACTCTGCTCTCTGATGCAGCCTAGGTCTCGCTTCAGGTGCACACAGCTGGCATAACAAAGGTTATGCTTCCCAGTGCTGCAGGCTGAAGCTTTACATGTAGGTGGATTTGTAACAAACTTAAAGTGCTCCTGGTTTTTGTTGCCAAATAAATGCCTGTAAAAATCAGAGGGCTGCTTTGAGCTCATATTGGCAGTTTGGTTTCTTTAGTTATAGGGAAAACGCTTCATTTTGGTAATACAAGCAACATTGTGATTAATATCACTTACTTCATAATCAGATGTAGGGATAAGTACTTGGCTTCTTTGTGCATTACATTTTATTGCTCAGTTATTTGCTTCTGGAGAGCAAATTTTTGTTAGCAATAACCTAAATGAAAAATTATCACCACTTAATATATATTGGTAAAAAACATGCTCACTATTTTCTTTGCATTTTGTCATAGGTTTTCTATTTTTCTCTGTAGTATTGAAATAGATATGCTGATCTAAATATTTGTTTTATCCTCTTTGGTTTTAGTCTTGTTGGTCATCTTGTTTACACATGTATTTTGATTGTTTGTGTCTCTCTTGCTTTGCAGGAGACAAAGATGGCAGCAAGGTGACTACAGTAGTGGCAACTCCTGGACAAGGTCCGGACCGACCACAAGAAGTCAGCTACACAGACACCAAGGTGATTGGAAATGGATCTTTTGGTGTTGTGTATCAAGCCAAACTCTGTGATTCAGGAGAGCTTGTGGCCATTAAGAAAGTCCTGCAGGATAAAAGATTTAAGGTGAGCCTCTGCATAAGTTCAAAATATTTTCATGAATGTTATGTCCTTTTTCATGTCTTTGAGATGGCAGTGTTTTTGATTTTCTTAATTTATTTTCATTGGAACACATAAATACACAAAAATTTTCGAGTCTGAAGATTAAACAGATGGATTATGATAAAGCAGTGTAGTTTAACTTGAAAATCAGTGAGTCACTGTTATGATTATTTGTATTAGTGCAAATCAGGAAGCTAAAAATACTGATTTGATGTGCTGTTTCCAGGTTGCAGACCAGATTTCTCAGCCAGTGAGCTGTGGAAACAAGGGAAAGGCTTGTCTTGAGGTTACTTTTTTCTAGCATAAACTCTTCACCAGTCATTAGTAATCAAACTGCTGGAAGGAACAGAAGCCTTCAGGCTTTGTTCTTAGCTGGTGCACCTATAAAGTTGAAGACTATATTTGATTAATTCAGAAATCGTGACAGCCGAGCAAGAAGATAACAAATACTGAGCCCAGGGCAGTTTGGGCTGAAGATCACATACTTCCCTTGTTTCCTGGCTTGTAAATGTCTTCTATCCTGGTGGTTTTAATAGACTAGTGATCCTTTATTCTAAACAAGTAGCCTTCCAAAAAGAAGTCTTTTTATCTAGTGATTTTTAAACCAAATAAAAGTTAAGAACCATAAGCCACCTCCTCACTTCTGTTAGTCTTCAGCTTGGTACTTAATGTACTTATCTGCTTTCCCTTTTAGTCAAGTGGCCTGCAGATCAACTTGTGCAAACAGTACACGATAGCAAAAGTACTGGTTTTAACATTTCTTGTTTTTACAGTAAGACCTTGTGCAAAAACATTGTTTGGAAGTGTTTTGAAGGAACCAGTGTATGTTTTCTCCTTGACTCTTCAAATTTTATGCTATCATCACCACAGGCATCAGCATATCACAGATGCATTGGATGAAAAATGGAAAAGATAAATTTAAATTAATGCAATGCAGAATTGTTTACTTCTAACTGAGGAAGGCATATAAAGTTCTGACATAGTTCTTACATCTGAGTTATTTCTGGACTGTATTATGGGTTGAAGGTAATTAGTACTTGGGAAGCATGCAATATGATGTAAGAGTGTCTTATTTTAGGAGAATAAAGAAGAGGTAAAACAGAAAAGGAAAAGCAAATTCTAAACCTAGCCAGACTTAAAAGGAGCTTTTTGGTCTCTTCCCATTGCAGAGGTTTAGGGTGAGGGCCAGGATATTTCCTATACCATGTCATCCTTGGTAGATGTCAGCTAGTGCTTTTGACAAGAATCTTTGATTTCTTTAGTCTCATAACTGGGGTTTTGCAGTGTGTCAAAAAGAAAACTTGGCCGAGCATTTTAGTTCCTGACCATCACATATTAATTGTTTGTGACATCTTACTTTTTTTTTTTTTATTAGTCTCTCTTGAGCATTTAGAATAAAATACTGGACTTTGATTGCTTTTGTTTTATTAGTTGGCTCAATGACATTTTGTTACCTGACTCTCTATATATTTTTTTTGGAGTGTTTCTTTAAGTGAATAAAAAAAAAAATTACATTTCTTGTGTATCAGCCCTTTCTTTGTGAAAGCAAAGCAGCCAAACTGAAAAGCTAAGTAAGGTGTTTCCAATTTGGACTCTGAATTAATTGTCTACCTTTGATGATACTAGCTGAGAATATCCAAGACCTGGAGACTTTAATACACCTAAACCAGATGTAATTAACAGTTAAGTCCATATGTAGATGTGCAGATAAATAGCATTAATTTAAAAATACTGTTTTTAACCTCATAATTTGTATGGGTCACATCTGCAGTAGTACCCAAGTTACGCATTTTTTTGTATTTTTATCCTGAACTTTTGTCCCAACTACACAGCATCATCTACCTTTAGTCTAAGCTCCCTAGTTTTTCCCATCATTTGTCAGTTTAGTCCTCCCATTTTCCCACATTCTGATCTAGAAGTGTTTGTTATGTTGGCAGGAGGTGTAAATTCTTGCAGGCTGGATGGAAGCCTCTGCTTGGACAGATCTGGAAGCTAGACAGATGTATTTTATATTAAGAATAGCATACAATTAGTTGAGGATATGCTGCTCTTTGGGAACGCCTCATCTAAGTAGTAAATGCTGGACCACATAATTTACCAATTAAAGAGGGAACTTTGGAAGCTGAATGGTTTGAGTGCAGTGTAGGAGCAGAGCAGCTCTTGTGTTCAGAGAGTTGAGCTGTGGGTGCAGCTCAGCTGGGATGCTGCCATCCCTGCTCGGCTCCCCAAGTCCAGATCCAAGGCCCAGTCAGTGGAGTTCCTTAAGGAATCTGCCATTCCCCTCTCAGGAATGCAGATTTCCACCTCAGCAATGACTGAGGGGGGAAAGCCAACCTTACTGTAGACAGCCAAAGGTGGTGGTGGTGGCTTGTTGGATTTATTATGACTTTCTGAGGGGAGGGAGGGAGCACTTTGGAATCACCAGTCTGCAGTGATTCCAGTGGTGGACAAGTGACAAGAGGAAAGTGATGCATGAAAATGCTTCCTGAAATTTGCATCATGAACGAAATTTTCAGCTGTTTGCTTCTGGCTGGTGCCCGCTTATCCCTGTGTTTGTCTATCCTGATGTATTTATCTTTGTACGTGCAGTATAATTCCTTAGTCATTATTTCTTCAAAAAAATACTATGAGAAGAGCCAGCAGATAGTTTTGAAACTGAAAGGGCATGATTCAGAAACTTTAGGAAGTCCCAAAAGAGTGTAACTTCTAGGCTCCTGCTGCATTTTGTGAACATGGAGGGTGGTTATTGTGAAGATCTGGAAAATGTGCCTCGGTTGCCAATTTTAGATCTCTGTCAGGAAGCTGAGATACTTTTGTCCAGGTTTAAAGCTAGCTTGAAAGCTGGAATTACCAGAAGGGGGTTGTCTTTTTTTCTTTTTTCCTTTTTCCATTACTATGACAAGTCAGCCTCCCAGCATTGGTCCGGACCAGATAGAAGTTGAGTGTTAAATTGCTGGTGAAGAGTTGAATCTTACAGTTCCTGTGATGGTAAAGATAGTTGGCAATGCTCCTACTTCTTTCTCCTCCCTCGTTGCAGTTCAGTGGTTCTTCAGTTTGACATTGCAGTTCCTGCATGACTGTGTTTTAAACAGGGTCTCTGAACTGTTCTGGGTTGTAGAATGTCTCTGTCTAGAGTTCAGTGTAATGTAGAGCAATAGTATTGGTATGCTAGGGATAGTGGTAAGTCATTGAAGGGAATAAATAAGATACAGCCTAGGGATTTATACTTAATTTCAGTTTGTGGTTCTGATTTCAGTAAGCTAGTTCTCCATACGAAGTGTGAGTTATTAAGTAATGTAATTTTGGGCAGTTACCTGATACTTGAATGAGTAGTTCATGAACTATGTGCTGTTTGTCATTAATCTGTGAAACAATTTAATTTGTTTAATTTAATTAACCAGCTCTTAGGGAAGGTTATTATTTTGGGGTAGTGGGTTTTGGATGGTTTTTTTTCAGTTAAAAATTTAACAGGAGTGAGAGGGATGTTTCTCTTTGAAACATAGTGTAAGGCATCTATTCAGAAACTTTGGGGCCAAAGTGCTTTCAAATGGCAAAATTTCCAAAAGACAGTGACCTGGCTTTCACAGATCTATACCATGTTTCTGCTTCTACCCCACAAATGTGTAATAATAGGTTCTCAGGCAAAGCCTCGGTCAGTGCAGTTAAAAGATTCATAGTATTTTTCATCCATGTGTCTATGCAGGCTCCTAAGTGACACAGCCTAATTTTGATGCTTGAAAAGAAAATAGTGGTAGCATAAAAATTCTTGCACTCTTTTTGTTAGCATTTTCAATGGAATATTCTTCAGATTAAGAGCATTCATGTTGCTGTCTAATCGTGCAAAAACTAAAAAGCAAAGAGATATGTTAGCATAAGTGGTTATTTTTTGTTATTTCTGTCATTCCATTCAGGTTTTTAAGAAATCCTAATGGAATGAGTGTGTTAATTGCTAGAAATATTTCACAGCTGACTGAGAATAAGTACAATTTTTTGTACCTGAATTGCAGTACTTGGTGTTTCTGCTTTTAGCACTGGGCTGTTGAAATCTAAATGATGAAGAGAGTTTGTACTCCTCCTGCACCTTTTCAAACAGTCTAGATTGGGCATCACAATTCTTGTTAATGGCTCACAGAGACATAAAGTGTGCAGCAAGAGAAAGCCAAATTCTGTAATGGGAACCATTCATGCCATCCAGTCTGTCAAATCATTCAGGGACTGCCTTGGTTTAGCCATCCAACCGTGTGTGCCCTTGGCTTAGTTGCCTGAATTATTTAAACAGGCAGATCTTCTGGAGTGTGAGAGGATGTCAAACTAGGACCCTGATGGTCCATAAATGTGAAGCACTGCATTGGTGAAGCTGAAGCCACTGAATAGTAAGCAGTGCTCTTTCCTATTTTTAGTTATGGAAGGAATAGGTGTTGTGAGTATTTGCATATTTATTGTGTCTTTGTTTTGGCTGGTTGGTTTTTTTTTTTTCAACGATGTAAAATCTTAGTGTTAATTTGAGCCTTAAAGCCCAACAAAGCAGCAAGATGGAAAAATAAGTCTGTGTTGAGGTTCTGGTTTCTTTCTTCCTCTGCTGATGTGTGTGTACTTTTGTGAGCTGTTTGAAATGCTTCTGAAAGCAACAGCTTTCCTTCAGTTCCTGCCTTAGATATATCAAGCTGCTAAGTATAAAAAGATCCTTTTCAAAGTAGCCCATATCCGCTGTTTGTGTTAACTTATTTACAGCAACTTTGATCACAGCCGCTCCCATGAAAAATGTAAAACCACAAGGAAGAATTCCCATTGAAAAATGACTAGGTGTTTAGGTTTTTAAGTTCTGTTAACTATTCAAGAGACTTTTCTGTTTAAAACATTCAGAAATCTAGAGTTGACCCTATTTTTTTCTTAATAGGTTTTGTTCTCTGCTTGTGATTGAAGGTCTATTTCTATAAACATGCACGTGAAAAAGTGAACCTGTTGATTAATGACCTGCATCTTTTGCTCTCAGAATCACAGTGGTTGACAGACCACTGTGAGAATATGACTTCAAATTGGGTTGAATTAGTTCACTTTTGCTGACTTCCTCCAGCTTGGTTCTTAGCTCATTGTTATCCATGGCCAGTTAAGATACAACAGATAGTAGCATTATACTGGGAAAAAAGGCTCCATTTTCAGGGGGTTTTAGTCTGTTAAGGCCACTGTTGGTGTATATGAGGTGTTTTGAGGAGGGATGTACTCAGCTCACTTGGGTAACCTGACTGAAAGAAGAGTTAACACAGGTCTTATTTTGTGGTCTGTAAGCTTGAGCTGTGGCTAGTCATGTGTATAGACTGACAAGCTGACAGCCCAGCCTCTTGGTACGTGTTGGGGAATGCAGTTGTAAAACTTGAAGGGAAGTGGTATCACTGTCTCTTCTGTGCAGGCTTGGTTTCCCTTTGCCAGGTTCAGACAGGATGTGTGCATCATCTTGCTTTTTAATGTTTTAGCAGATCCATCTTCCAGACTCCTATTTCTATGTATTGTAAGTTTGTCATGAGAATGTTAAAGGTATAGGTGAAGAGAAGCCATTGTTACTGCTGGATATCTCATAGAGGTCTTGACTTCCTTTGTATGTGCCTGAGTTGTGGACCCTTTCTTTCCAGCACACAAGTGGATATTGAAGACACAGAAAACACCTCCAAGACTGATTTCAGTCTTGGACTGATCACCACCTTGTCAACTGGACCATGGCACTAAGTGTCACATCCAGTTGTTTCTTGAACACCTCCAGGGATGCTGACTCCACCGCTTCCCTGGGTAGTCCATTCCAAAGGCTAATAACCATTCTGTGAAGCAATCTCCCCTGATGTCCACCAACCTCCTCTGGTTCAGCTTGGGACTGTCCCCTCTAATCCTGTTGCTGGTTGCCTGGGAGAAGAGACCAACCCCAACTTACTACAAACTCCTTTCAGGTAGTTATAGAGAGCAATAAGGTCACCCTGGATCCTCCTTTTTTCCCTCCTACTTCACTCCTTTCTAGAAGGGAACTGAAAGTTATCACAGAGGTTCAGAATGAACGCTATCTTCATCTTAAGTCAGTGTTTAAAGTCTTGAATACAATGTAGAGGTTGGATTTGCTCTGATGTATTCATGATTATCTTTCACTGTGACCTCTTGTTATCTGCACAGGTTTCCTCTGAACTAAGGAATGAACTTCCCTTTCTAATTTAATCTGTGTGTGAGCTAGCTGAGTTCTCTCATATCTTCATCTAAGGATTGTTGAATATTTAAACATTAATCTCTAAGGCCTTCTCTTAGAAGAATGCCTTTATTTACCGTATCTCAGTTGAGTTGGAAGCACCCATGGGGTAAAAAGTCACAAAGGAAAAATAATGGTGATGAGAATTAGTAACATTTAAGCATTTTTCTTTTAAGTCTTTGAGGACTTGCATATCATAGCTACTTTGAAGATCTGAGGAATAGTGAATCACTGTTCATAAGACTATCATGGAGGTGTTACTCTCTAAAGGATGCCTTAATTTTATTGTTAAATAGCTAGAAAGAGCACCCAGAACAATAGATCTGTCTTCTGACTAATGAGATGGTTTGTGGGGATGGAAAGCTGAAAATATTTTTCAGTGACTTCAGCAAATATCGTGAACATTCGGAAAACCAGCAGTCAAAAGATAATTGAGCCAGATCAAAACTGCCCTGTTATTCCTAGATGTCCTCATCTAAGGGGATACAGTCCCTCTTCAAGACCAAGGCTATCAGATAAGATTTCCAGAATGGGAGATGCCTGGGCATGTGTTCAGGTTGTTTTTCCATCTTTTAAACAACTGGAGGGTTATGTTTGCTTTCAGAGAGGTTTTTTCCTAATCTCTGCTTTAACTCTTGTATAGAGGCCAGATTTATCTCTCTGGTCCAACTTAGTTTAACCAGATTATCAGAGACATTTACCAAGATAAAAGCTTTTCTTACAGCAGTACTTGATCTGGCCGTCTCCTGGAAGCTTACTGGAGCCAATTCTGTCATTTGGCTGTAACTGCAGTTGCAGTGCCTGTCCTGCAGCAACCAAAAAGGCTGGGTAGAGATCTGAATTCTCACTCACAATCATGTATTTCAGTCCATTTTCCAATTTTCTCAGACTTTCCTAATGGATTTAAAAATCTATTTACTCTTGCTTTTGACAGTCTTTGAAGAAAGCAGTGTACTGTTCATTGTATCAGCTGTAACCTCCCTGGACATATTTCAGTGGCCTAGAAGATCTAAGAACTCTCAGAAGCATATTTCTAACTTTTTATTATTTTAAAGTCTTTATAATAAAATTGTCTGTAGTTATGGCTGCTCCTGCAGATGTTTTCAAATCTGACAACTGAATTGGATGCATAATAGCTGTTAGTGCAAAATAGGTCTTCAGTTTGGCACATGAGATGAAATGGAGTTTGTACTATGAGCATTGATTTCAGATTCCTCCTTTTTAGCTGGGGAGTTTGGGCTGATAATTAATGTCCAGGGAATGCAGTGTCATCCAGCTCAGTTGGCCTAGGAAAGAGGAGGAAGTGCTCTTCATCTGCAGATGTGGCTTTGTGCGTGTTTAGAAACGTTTCCACATGTTGCCATATGGAAACCTACGTGTTAGTAAGGAAACAGGCCCTAGGAATGTGTTCTCTGAAAAGGGAGGAGTCCAAAGAGCTCTTGAGGGCTTTTTTTTGCTCCTACCCCACGATTATTTGCATGAGGCCTTTTATAGATCCATGCTGCAGTTTAAGTGGTGCGTTTATTTTGGATTTTGAGCTTTTCTATTTTTATGAGTTTTCTGTGGTAGTCCCTAGACTAGGGTCAAAGATGGGATTTCAAAACAAGATATTTGTTCTGTCAGTTTTCTCTCTTCTTGCTCACTTTTAGTGTATAACTTGAGACTAAAATTAAACCTGTCCTGTGTGAATTTACTGACCAACAAAAGGAAGTGGAAGATACATTACATTTATAAAGTCTTTTGCTCCACTAGACCAGATAACTCATTCAGTTGCTCCAATAATGCTTTGGTTTATTTCCTCTTGTCTCTCAGGTCTTCTAAAGGAAGTGAGTTCATATGTCTCATTTTCATACAACACATATATTTATATACAGTCTATGAAATATATGTTCTGTATATATACATTCCTAAATTAGCTAGAGACTGTTTTGAGAGACACAGGTTAAATGGATGCTGTCTTGAAATCATGACATTCAGAGCTGAGAGTGCAGTTTAAAACAATTCCAAACACATCAAGGTATGGAAATCCATAGTTTAAAGCACATAAATAGCTGTAACTCTGCTGCATACTGATGCTATACTATAACTGTAAGAGTGTACTTGGATGTTGCAGAATTCCTGATTATGGTCAAATTAAGTTCCATTTTGATAGATAATTTCCTTTCCTTTTAACATTGCTACCACTAAGTGCCTGAGATGGACTGGAATAGAAAAACAGTAACCCTGCATGCACTAGGAATAGCCTCTCTATGTTCACAAATCTGTTTTATGTCTGGGTCACACCTGCTACTTAGAGGGAGCCTTGATTATGGCATGGATTTGTAGGTCTGTGTAACAAAGGTAAAAATTGATTTTAATGTTCTTTAGTTTGTAGTGTTTTATGGAGACATCTTTGGTAGCCTTTCAGTATCACTACCATGGAGATTCTGTATCTTTCCATTTCTGAGACTTGCAGATTATGGGCTGGTGGAGCAGATTTGGGTTTCTTATCTAAAAATAAAATATTTAATGGCTGACAGTCTTAGTGTGGCAATGGAGTAGACTTTCTAAGGGTGCAACCAGGGCAAGTGGAGAATCAAGGGCAGTCTTTGTTTTGTGAATGGAGCCTGAACTTGGTCATTTAAAAAGTCACAGTAAAATTCCTGAAATCCTTCTGAAGATGAGGGATTTAGTGGTCCACTGTGTATGAGGCTGTACATAAATTCTAAGCTAATTTTATCTATTTTCATCTTGGAGTAGAAGCTGAGATGATCAGGCAGAGAGCAGGCATGTCTAATGCTCTTGAGAGCTTGGCAGTGCTGCTGCTACAGAGAGCTTAGGCATTAATGTGGATGTTGAGTGGAAATGGTGTCCCAGGAGGAGCCCTCCACACCTGTCTCCTAGTTAGGGAGAAGGGGTATTGTGTAGAGTATAAATAGAAGATTAGCTTGATGGGATAAAAATGGTGCTTTTGAGACTACTTGGATGTTTGGTGCATGCAGATACTTCAAGGCTCTTTGTTGTACCATTATGTATTCTCTTTTGGAAGTCCCACAGCATGACATTGCCTGGCTATGGAAGATTTAGCATAAACAGTCTTTATATCTAGCAACATTACCTACCTGTGGCTCTCACTTGCTTACTAATTTTTTACTTGGTTAAATTATCTTTGGTGCAACATCCCAGTCTTGGAGCATGATTGGAATATATTATTAAATAATTTGTCTTCAGTTTTTGCCAGGGAACATGGGGGGGGGGTTTGTCTTTAAAATGGATGGCTGCTAAATCAGACAGTGGCAAATTCTGTGTCCTTTTTGAACTCAGTGTTTGTTATTCAAATATCCTGCTGTGGCAGCTATTACACTTGAGGGGAAAGAAGGGGTAACTTATAAAATGCTAGTCATAGAAAGAGAAGAGATCCACCTGCTGCTCGATGGAGGCTTCCTGAAGCAAAGAAGAGGGACAGATCTTTTCATTTATGTGTCACCAAGACAGCCGTGCTCTACCCTCCGGCACTCTGCTGTAGTTCAGCCCTTTTGGCTTTGTTTAAAATCTTGTAACTGAGCTGTGTTCGAGTTTTCTTTTTTATTTGTGACTCTTCCTTGTAGAAGATTAACTCAAAGTCAGCAAACAAAATGAGGAAGGTTTAAGTAAAAGTGGAAATGGGAATAATTTTTGTTTTCCAGTTGTTTTCTTGATTAGACCTGACACTTTATAACCAAATGTCATGCTCCTTCTGGAAAGTATTCAAAATATTAAGAGCCATGTAATGGGTAATTGTTTTCTTTGCTGCTAAAGGCAGTATTTGCACTGCTCATTGCTTCTTGGAAAAGTAGTACCAAGACATGGGAAAAGAATAAAAGGAAGCTCTTTTAAATATTTTGTAAAGCATCTAAAGTACAGAGGCAATCCAGACCGTTGGGCATATTCTAAAATTAGCAATGCAGCCATTTTTTTTCATGGGACTTGGATACTTCCTGGTCCCTGATGACTGAGAAGGTGAGATGTTTGTGACCAACAGAATTATTTTCAGCCTATACAACACAAGGAATTATTTTTCTACTACTTTACTTTGCATGTTTTTGAGGAAAGCTTGTTTTGGCTTTTTGTCCCACTTTGGTTTTTCTGCCACATTTTCTGTCTGCATTATGCAGTGAAATATGGCACATTTGGAACATTGGAAGATTAAATTTAAAGGATAATGTAGACTGAGGTTTTGTTGGATGACCTAGACTCTCCAGTATGATCTATTGTAGGAAATAAAACTGAATCTGATTTTTATTTGAGTGGTTTTGTAAGAGTCATATCCTGTAATAACCCAAATAAGAGATATTTCTGGAAAGGTAGTGAAAAACTTATTCTGTTTAGGAAAAATCTAATTACAGTTCTTGATGCTTTGGCACAGGGTTGATACTTATTTTAAAGTATAATGGGTGATGTCAAAGAAGTGGTCGTCGTGCATTTGTAATGTTTTTTTGGCCAGAAGCAAAGAAGAGACTCACTCTTCTTTAAGGTGAAATGTGAAATGTGATGTTTATCATATTTTTAAATATATGTTGCAGACGTTTAACTAAGGAGAAGGCAGTCTGCTTTCTTCAGGGTGGGTTTTTGTTTATGTACTGCTTAGTACAGTGAACTGAGATGAGTAATGGAGGCTCTTATATGTGTCATGATGCAAATAAGCAGACTACAGACATCTATATTCTCTAGTTCTTCTAAGATATGAAGCCAGGTCTAATTGTTACAGGCCCAACAAAGGTGCTCATTTCACATCTTCATTTGTGCTGTTCCTTTGAAAGCCCAGCCATGGTGATTAGACTGCTTAGGTCCCAAGCTAGCTAGTCAAAATACAAACATCCAGTCTGAATCACTGAAGCATAACAATGCATGTGGAAAACAACAGCTGGATCTAATTTAATTTTATTTTTTAATTTTAAAAATCACCCTGTCACAAAAAGCTCCTTGTTTTTCCCCCTAAGCTTTACCATGTGATAAAGACAGAATATATAAATTGATGCCTTTTAAAGACTCATCCTCTTCTTTTTCTTCATTCAAAGATTTCTCTAAGAATCTGCTTATCAGACGGAGTTTGCAGGCCCTTTTGCATTCATCTTACTTTAATCTCATTTTACTTTTAATCTCTTTAGTCATGAAGGCTGTATCAGGTTTTTTGGGCTTGAAAACAGGCATCTCATTTACACCAGATGAGGTAACAGTGTAAGCACATTGATTGATTATAAATGAAATAATTCGTTGCAGGCTACTCAGTCCCCCAAGTGGGACATTGCAACTTATCTGGATGTTGTGGTGAGACATGAGTACTGCTTGCTGTGCTGTCCACTGTCCATTGCTCTTGCTGCAAGTGGACAAAAGAGGGTTTTTTCCTTTCTTTTATTTTTATCCTTTTTAGAGTAAAACCTCATAATGGATGTTGACATTGCCTGTGGGCACTTTAGTCAAAAATTCAGATTTGCTGTTAGATAACACAGGAACCTTTAAAAAGGTGTGTTGCTGACTACCATGGGAGTTAGTAGTAAGTGTGCAGATGTGGAAATGAGGACATAGCAGTTTACTACTCCAAAATGTAGTGCATGGGCTAGGGAACATTAGAAAGATTCAGTTCAGTATCTTATGTGGAAGGACTTGCTTTGTTTTCTGATGCTAAGCAACTTTGTAAGCACATTTCAGATGGTGTCTGGCAGGCGTTACAGGATGTAGAGAAGGAGAAGTAAGGTGAGCACAGATTTCTGAAGAATTCCTAGAAATGAACATAATACTTTTTTTCTTTGTAGTGCTCTGCTGAACATATTTTATAAATAGTGAGCAATAAAATAATAGTGAGTTATAAAATTAGAAGGTGATAACAGCTTGTAACAACAGGTTATAATAATCTTTAGTTGAGGCAATGTACTAGAAGCTCTGTAGTTTTTTAAAAAGTAGTTCTATATTCTTTCTAGGTTAGGTTCTTCTGTTAGTGCAACATGACAGTAACCTGTACTAGAATTGCCTGTGAGACCTGAGGCTTCCTTGATTATACTGGATTTATTAATACTTATCTACTTGTCACTTAGATATCTGCAAAAACAGCAGTATGAGACCATATGAAATGGAAATGTTCTTTCCCAGTGTGCAGGAAACCACAAGAGCTTCATTGGACTTGGCATTTGAAGAGCCACAGCAAACAGTCAAGAACTTGGTGCTATCTTTTTTCTTTTCTTCTTTTTTTTTTTTTTTTATTTTTTTTTAATTAAGTCAACATAAGGGCAAGAAAGGACATGGTTTGCAGATAGTATGCTGGATTTCCTGGTAGGCAATGACTCCGTTTCTGTAATTGCATAACAGGCATAAAGGTTATCTGCTTTCACGCAGGGCTAACAGATCTAGTAGGACAAGAAAGTAGTATGAGACATAGGAAAACTAGGGCATGTTGAGGGTTGCCTGGAGTGTTGGAGGCATAACAGAGTCAGTGTATTCATTGAACAATTTCTGTGGCAGCATGAAGGCCATCAATTAGCAGGAAGGATAAACAGTGCAAGGGCTCTTGTTTGGATTTAACCTGATGAATATCTCTTGGAAAGAGTCCTCCTTGCAAGTGGGAACAGCCTGTACCCAGTCCAAAAGCACAATGCTGTGTGCAGGTGGTAGTAGAAAGTCCCTTCCTGGTGGAGCACTGAGCTGTGGCATGCTGTCCTACTGGCTCCTCTGCATGGATCTGCTTGTGGGTGATAATGCTGTAGCTGACTTCTTGAGTAGATAATGAACTTTCAAAGAGAAATAAATGTGTCTGAGACCTTTCTGAATTCAGCTGCCCAGTTAAACAGTGTAGAAAGTTTTACCTGGTTCAGCTTTAAAATTTACTTGTATTTTCCTGAGTGTAAGTATACAGTGAGCACAAGATACAGTGACTCTTGTCTTAACCTACCCTTGTGTGCAGAATGTGTAGGGAGCGATACTGTTTTGCATACATAAGCAAGGCAGGTAGTATCACATCCTCAGCAGGCAATAATCTTCATTATTTCATCCTCTTGGGATTTTGAATGCAAAAGGGTCTCAACACCCTTTGTATAGAGTTTGATTTCAAGAGAATGTGAAAATGATACTTTAGTTAGGTAGTGGGGCAAGGAAATCAATTCACAGAATCACAAAATGGGCAAGATTGTAAGGGACCACAGTGGATCACTTGTTCCAGCTTCCCTGCTCAAGCAGTGTCATGCCAGAGCACATGGCACAGGATTGTTTCCAAATGATTCTTGAATATCTCCAGTGAGGGAAATTCCACAGCCTCTCTGGGCAACCTGTTCCTATGTGTGGTTAATGGCGCAGTAAAGAAGTTCTTCCCTCCTTATTCAGGTGGAACTTCCTGTGCGTCAGTTTCAACCCATTGCCTCTTGTCTCATCGTTTGGCACCACCAAGAAAAGCCTGGCTCCATCCTCTCGAGGCTCTCCCTTCAGATACTTACAGACGTTGATGAGGTCCCCTCTCAGTCATCTCTTCTCAAGGCTGAACAGGCCCAGCTCCTCAGCCATTCCTCATAAGTGAGATCCTCCAGTACCTTCATCATTTTTGCTGCCCTCTGCTGAACCCACTCCAGGAGCTCCATGTGTCTCTTGGGCTGAGGAATCCAGAGCAACTGGACACAGCACTCCAAGCATGCCCTTAGTGAAGCTGAGTAGAGAGGCAGGATCATTGCTCAGCTCCAGGTCATCTCCACAGCACGTCTGTTCTGCACGATGCGTGTAGTGGGAGATCTTCTTAAACAATGAAACTGAGATCTTGTAGTGGGAAGGATATGGCAAGGCCAGTGAGGGTTTTGCAACTTGCATTATTATTAACAGTGGATGTTTTAATGAATGAGTTTATGAGAATCCTCTCTAGCACTGTATGTTAAACACAAAGGAATGCATAGTCTGTTGCAAAGGTGGTAGATGGTGTAGGAAACAATTTCTGACATAATTTGTGACTGGCTTGCATTGAGCCTCTTATCTACTACAATTGCATTTTTGGAAACAACTTAGAAGTTCAGTAAAGAGAGGTTAAATGTCCATGTCTTCAGGTTTTAGGGTCCCAGATGACTAGGAACTTCCTTGGAAGCATCTGGTGATGGCTGATGACAAACCTTTGGATGATGTGGTACCAAGATGATTGGTCTGACCAAATCATCTTTGTTCCCTCAGTCCCTCATTTTCAGCAGTTTGCTTCCATTTACTTGCTACAGGGTTTATGTGCAAGTTCTCATTTTATTCTGGAAGCAAAGGTGGAAGTCAGGATGCTCCCAAAGCTACCTGGAGCAGCTTTCCTGTGAAAACAGGCTGAGAGAGTTGAGGCTGTTCAGCCTGGAGAAGGCTCCAGGGAGACTCCAGAGCAGCCAACCAGCCCCTACCTAAAGGCGGTTACAATAGACCTGCAGAGGGATTTTTTACAAAGGCATGTATGATAGGACAAGGGGGAATGGATTTAAACTGAAAGAGGTTAGGTTTAGATTAGATGTTAAGAAGAAATTCTTCATTGTTCAGGGGGTCAGACACTGAAACAGACTGCCCAGAGAGACTGTGAATGCCTCATTCCTGGAAATGTTGAACGCTGAGTTGGATGGGGCTCTGAACAACCTGGTCTAGTGGGAGCTGGCCCTGCCCACGGCAGAGAGGTTGGACCTAGATGATCTCAAAGTCCCTTCTGACCCAAACCATTCTGTGATTCTTTGATTTTTGCACATACTGGGGGAAGAAGGACTGGGCTTCATAGTAATTAGGTTACCCCTGCCCTGTGTTGGTCCAGCTGGACCTGGTGCTTGGGAAGCTCTGAAACTGGAAGCCCATGAAGTGGTAGTGTAGCCTTTTGAAATTCGTTTAAAGTGTGCCACTTTAAGTTCATGGTGCTCCACCTGAGATAAGAAATCATTTCTTTCTGCACATTTCCTTTTTTTGGAGATCTCTATTCCTTTTTAGTGTGACTAAGTTGTGAATCTAATCATAGTGCTGTGTCTCTGCTTTTAAATTTGTCATTAAAAATACGCCTTGTTATGCAAATAGTTACTAACACTTCCTTTTCTCTGTACTTTGTCTTTTGGGGCAATTTACGCTGGAAGTGAATGTGAAGATTTCCTAATCTTTTCATTTTAGTGCTGTGACACCCTTTTGCCTAAGGAAATGATTTCTTGAAAAATGGGACAATGTTTGAAAAGCACTAATGCTGACTAAGGAAAAAACCCCTCAGGCGAGAAGTCTGATAACCTGTTTTATCAAACTTGGAACATTAATTCTTCGACAGCTTATAGTAAATTTGTGCTTTGACATAGCTGGCTTCCCCTTTCCAAGTGTATGATAGGTTGTTTGTATCTCGCAAAGGTCAACTGGTAACATTATTCTATAGCTCTGGGAAGAATGTGCTGCTGCCTTTTAATACATAGATATGTATTTGGGGAAGCTTGAATTGTTCTTATAAACGTATAAAACTGTGAAGGAGTGTTGTAACATTCTTACATGTGTGGCTATCATCTGAAATTTGGTAGGATAGTTATTGTTTGAGGTTTATCTTAAACATGTGGTGGTTTTCTTAGTTACAGCAGTAACTAATAAGTTCTGTTATCTGCTCATGACAAACTTAGCAAACCAGAGGGTGGGGAACCCAACATAAATTTGAGGAGAATAGCTTATTGTATGTGTGCATAAGGTAAGGAATGTAAGTTCCAATTTTTACTTTACTGCTGGAGTTGAGCCAATTTCCTCTCCCATTCCCCCAGACCCAGAGGAGGAGCTGCCCAACCTCCCTCTGAATTCAGCAGGGAATGCTTAACCTTTTAAAAGCTTAGTTATCTGGGAGCTCATTATTAAGAAATTGTACTTCTTGAAAATTTAATTCTGCTTAGCAAATAATCATCTGCAGGCTAATTCCACTAGCCAGTTCAACTCTGCCTTTACTTCCTGCTCAGTCTTCACCTGCCATTTCCCTTTTGTCTTCTAATTTGAACGTTGTCTCTCAGCTCTGAGGGAGTCATGTGGATTGAAATAAAAGCCCCTCATGACTTGTGACATCAGGCATTTTAATGTCATGTAGCAATAGACCTGAGACAAAAGAAAAACAAACATTGGAAGCAGCACTTACCTGTTCCCCATTTTTTTTTTTTTTTCCTTGAGGGTGAGGAGAAATTATTTTCATTTTGCAGTCCTTTGGAATCTGTTTGCATGAAACATCTGGTACATCATATGTAAGAAGAGAAGGCCAAGAGTAATAAAACATTTCATTAATGTTTAATAACATAGTGATTAGCGACCCAGCAAATGTCTTATGCCCGTGGGAGATTGGAACATATTTGATTAATAGATTAATTGCAACCTGTTCTGGTTACAATTGTAGGTGTAAGGTTCTATGGATGTTGCAAACTCCCTGAGGACTGAGATTAAAGGCATTTTTATACTTACTTTCTTCTTAGTTGAAGAGTTAAAAATCAAAACAGGAGGAAAAATTTGACTGCTATTTCTATGAAAGGAAAAGGATTTTTACTGTAAGAGTTTAACAGAGATCCTCTGTGCTTCCACTGAAAAAGAACAGCTATTATTATCTCTGAAAGCATAGGGCTGCCTTTTACAAAATACTTTTCAATTCTTCTACTTCTGCACTTTATTTCAATCTTATAATGGACTTGAACATCTCTCTGAGTTTCAGACTTAGTTCCGTTTTTCTAACTTTTGTCTTGGGTACACTCTAATTCCTCCTGCATCTGGACCTGCTGCTGG
Organism: Notiomystis cincta; assembly: GCA_013398075.1. Lineage (NCBI taxonomy): Eukaryota > Metazoa > Chordata > Aves > Passeriformes > Notiomystidae > Notiomystis > Notiomystis cincta. The sequence goes on from VZRX01002816.1 coordinate 129,050, forward strand.
CAGAGCACAGCAGATGCTGTAGAATGGAAGTGTGAAACTGAGCTGTTCATCAGGTCACAGTGTTTGAAAAGACCACTTAAAAATGATTTAGTGAATTTCAGGTTGTGGTCTAGAAGTGGCATGATGCTGGAAATCAGTTCGTCTTCCAAGTTTAGTCTCAAGCTTCCAAAGCCGGAAGGAGTTCAGAGATGATATTAAGTCTCTGAGAGGCTCTTAAACTCCACTTCCAAAGAGGCAACAATGTGCTAATGAATTTGTCTTCTACTGTTCAATTAACTGCTGAGATACAGGAAGAAAATGTAAGAAAATTCAGATTTTTTTCTTCTGTTCTCCCAGGAGAGATCAAGGCTTGTTTTATCTCTTCAGAACACAAATAAGCCATTTCTGTTTCCAGTTATAGGAGAGTATGTGTAATAGATGTACGAAGATGAACTTGTCTGCTTAGAGACTGAATTCTGTGTCAAAAAGAGCAGCCTGGACATGACATAATATGGCTTTTGCCATTGCTGACTGCCTAGGGGAAGAGTTAGGGACTGGAGAGCATGTGGTCTCTTTGTGAGAAGGGATGTAATGCCTGAGTTTATTTGGAACAGTAATAGAATAGAAGGAATTAATTGGGGAAAACAAGGTGTGTGTTGTTAGTAGCTTAGATTTTCATCGAGTATGCCTGTCAGCTCACTCATTACTGCACAGTTGTGGTTCAAATCTGTCCAGTTCTGAAGGGGCTAATGAAATCTAGCCCACCTTTGTGGTAGCTGTGTGACTTTTTGTTTCACTTGTTATTCTAGTGCTTTAGTTTAAAGCATGTTTTTTACTCCTGCAGCCCCTGCCCACTCTTTAATTGCAGTCGAGCTGTTAATAACTCACGGGTTTGCAGGTTGGGAATGTGCTGGTGGCCCCACCTACGCCAGCCTGAACCCTACGCCTTCAGCTTGCCCTGGCCTGGCTCCAGCTCCAGCCCAGCACACTCTGCCCACTGGCTGCTTCAGGCAGGTCCTGCCTGCTGCTGCCGCGTTCAGAGCTGACACTTTTTGCCCTGCTCTGTACCCCTGCCAAGGCTGAAGGTCGCTGTGCTCAGTAGTAAATTTTGGACAGAATACAGCTGACGCAAGCGTTCTGTGCCTGTGACTCGTTCTGGGTGTTTGCAGGCCGGCGTATCAGGAGCACTTTGTGGTGTGGTGCAGCCTTGCTGTGCGTCTCCATCGTTTGGTGCTTCAGGATCTTAATTAGCAGATTTTTACGTGATGAAAAACAGAATCTTGGTAGCGAGATGTAGCTGGGTTTGGAGCCTTTGGTTCCTTCTGGTTAGGTAGTAAAACAGGGCATGATGCAACCACAGTGCACCGAGTTGCACAGAAGTGCAGACCCAAGCATTCTGTATCTTGGACCCCCTGGCAGCTTCCTCTGCTGTGCACATTGCACTTGTTATTCTTATGCTGTATAGGTACTTAGCCTCTGGATTTTCCCTTTGGGATTCCTGTGAATGGCAGGCAGGAAGAGATATAAGGAAGGGGTGGAGGGTGAGAGTATTTAAAGCAGCAATTCTATATTTGAACTGTAAACTGCTGATGGCTATCACCAATTTTTTGTTGGTTTAGTTTTGCTCCTTTTTTGTTGTTTTCCTTAGGGAATCTAAGAACATCAGCAATATATAAATTAGTATTTGATCTATTTCTGTGACTTTTGGATTATAGATTTGAAGTGTTTCTACAAACCCTCAAAACTGCTTCTGTTCACATGCATGTGTTACACATTGGTAGAGGTTGCAGCAGGGCAGGGTATGTGGACTTTCTGACCTGCTGGGCTCCAAGTATTTAACAGTCATCACTGGCACAGCAGGAACTGGGTGGTGGGTGTTGTGGCATCACAGCTCTTGGTATGTCATAGATGCAGATACTTAATAGATGATATTTTTCTGTTGGCATTGTCCTCTATTTTTGGATTAATGGTCATAATTGAGTGAGTTTGAGACTAACAGGTATGCTAAAAATGGAGACCACCCCAAATTAGATCTGCTCGTGCTGTAAATGTGCCCTGACGGACAGGAGGGGGAGGCTGGGGCTTTGTCCTAATCCACATCTCAAACATACATGAGAAAAACTGTGATCCCTGTTGACATTTATCTGTGCTTTAAATTGCTTGCCTAAAAAATGGTAGCAATTGATGACCACCATGGACAGATTCCCAGCCCAGGCTTCTGTAGTTAAGCCCCTTTTGTGCTATTTTTTCCTCCAAGCACTAATGTATTTGTGATATCTTGGGTCAAGATGGATGTAGGAATTGGCCTTTATTCTGTAAAATGCCTGAATTATCATATATCTGTGAAAGTCAGTTCTCTGAGAGTAGTTTCTGTAATACTTTTTCTGACAGCAAGATAGTGTTAAAAGCAGTTTTGTGATTGATGGTGTTCGAAATCCGTCTTTGGAGGGAAGAATCAGGCAACTTCAGGAGTTTTTAGAGAAGATACAGTACAGCTTTTATTTTGTGGACTGTCCTACTAAGCTTGGAGCAAACCACACATACTAGGATTGGAGCTTTAGTAACAGTATTAGTATTAGAGTCCAGCCTTTTTCTTGTGGTGGGAGAGGGTCAGGATAAAGAGCTTTTTTGCTGCTGGATAAAAAATGCTTCGAATCTCTCAAGGTTTCAGCCTGAGCCTGTTCTTGGGGCAGGCTCAGCAGTGCAGCAGGTGAAGGTGAGTGGATTTGACGAGCCATTCTGGCTGTAGAAGTGGCAAGAAGCAAGGAGGGGAAAAAGCCCTGCTGCTTCATCACTGTCTTCACGTCTCCTGCTGGTAACTGGTTTCTTCCAGTTTGCCCATGGCTTTCTCTTGTGCTCTTCACTGTGGGAAAGCCTTTATGAAGGATAAGAAATGTGGAAGAATGGAGAAAATTACGGTGGAAGTGGAGAAAAGGAGGAAACAGTAAACATGACATATACAAGAGCAGGAATAGTGTGTATACTGAGAAATTTGGATCTACATGTGCTTCTTCTATCTATCTATAATGCCACAGTTCATGCAATTGCCCTCCATTTTCTGGTTTTTTCAATCTGATAGAAGAGCACAAGGTACTGAGCTTCATCATTTGAAGGTATTGCACCAAGAATAGTAACGATTACTTCAAAAAGTGCAAAAGCAAGCATTAACCTTAGTTGCTGGTCTTACTTGATTTAAGCAAGAAGTCTGATGCTGAAGGTACTTGTTGAATTAGACTGGTAGTTTATCCTGCCTTTCTATCTAAAAGATATCTTCTCTAAAGTTCAAGACATGTATATTTCATCTGTTCAAAATAATAAGATCATAAAGCAAAAATATAAATTCCTAATTTCTCCTATTTTATCTGCACTGAATATAATCCTCAAAGAACCTTGCTGAGACTTTAAAAAGGTGATTAGGAAGAAAAACAAAAATCAAAACCCAGCATGCCCTTCAGCTAAGGAAACTGAGGGATTCTCTTCCGAACTGGATCCGGGTGATATTTCTCCACTTCATTGGATGTATATTGACAATGTCATGCTGACTTGAGCTATACAACACCTTTCACCTTTATTTGCTCCAGCCCAGTTCAGGAACTTGCAAGTCTATAAAGCCTCATATCTGATGATGCAGTCATTTTATCACCTGCTGTAAGAAGAGGGAGGGAGAGTGGGACAGGGAGGGTGTGAGACAGAGAGAAGGCAAAGAATCAGGCTAGGAGTGATGAATGCAAACTAGTTTAGCTCTAGAAATCCCTGGATGGGGAGGGAAGGGAGTGTGTGTGGCAGGGAGTGATGGTTATCCTAGTCTGTAATAGCAGATTACAGTAGAGAGGCAGAAATGACCTTGCTTTGGTGGTATTGTATCACCTGCAGCATTAGCACAGCTCTGAGGGATTGGGGTTGTAACTTTGGAGAGCAGGCATGAATCTTCATGCACCAACTTTATTGGCTGTGCTTTGAAGTTATAAATCTGATGTCTTGGCAATCTTTAACCAAATCTTTAACCTTGATGAGCAACCAGTTTTCTTCAGTATAATGAATAGATAAGAGGCAGTCTGGTCTAGGAAAGTTGTCTTCATAAGTGATGAACAGGGTTTTGTCACATGGGATCTGCTTCAGTAGTTAGTGAAGGCCTTAAATGCGCTGATCATAAAGTAGTCTGCATCAGCAGCCTTTGCATTCTGGATAAAGAAAGCTATTTTAGATAAAGAAATCGAACTGCAGATAATTTGCTGAGTAATCCGTTCACAGTCCCATTGGTTTGCGGCTCCTCAAAGGAGCGTGTGCCGCAGCAGCACGTTTTGGTGGGAACAGACCTCTGCTGGCTCCTCTCTTGGGGCAGGGCTGGCACTGAAGGATATTGCTTTCTGCACTGCTTACCAGGCTCAGTTAGAAAACTAAACCCTTTCCTTCATGCTGAATGGGTGGGAGAACAGGAAAGTGTAACAACTTCCTCCTCTCTGAGTCTTTGATTTTGCATCCATGTTTCTTGGAAGACAAAAATGATGAGTTAAGGATAAGCATGAGCCTTAGGTTTTCATCCACCCTGTATTTTGAATGTGCACTGTCAGCCTTTCTCATCAGCATGTTTTGAAATTATTTTAGTTTGCATTATCTTTAGACATGCATTTTGTCTCTTGCTCTTGGTGCATGGCATCTGTCACTGTTCATTTCACTAAAGGTTCCCTGGTTATAATCTGATATTTCCCCTTCCTCTCCATGCATTTCTGCAGTGGTATTTAATAGCCCACATCATAATGTGAAAAGGTTGTTACTTATTTAAGATGTATACAGGGAAATATATGGTAAAGTGACACTACTTGAAGTATTCATCTGAGAAAAAATTTGTTCTTGAACGTGAACATCAGTAGCTGTTCCCCTGCCATATCCAATTTGAGCTTTCCAACTGTTCAAGTATTTCCAGTTTTAACTCCACCAGGGAGTGGTGATTAGAAATCAGCTTGGTTTTAAGATAGCTGAGGTGACTAAGATTACAGTTTAGATATGTTTCCTTCTGCCTAGTCACAGGATGCAAGATATAGGTTACTGTGTAACTGGTTTATGACTTATCCCTGATATTAGCACCTCTTGAAACACTCTTTGTGCAGCTGCCGCAGATGGTCAGGATGAGAGCTGAAGGAGATGGATCAAAGTGGAAGGCATCACAGTGGGCAGAGACTGTGCTTGTGCTAGGATGAGATACCAGAGTGTAAATATAACTTCAGCCTAGCATTAGAATAACTTTTGCTGATTTCTTTTTTCCAGTGTATCCAATCAGCATGTACACACTATCTAAAGAACACAAAGTGATAACCTGACTTAGAGTATGTATGGGTATTTTAAGACCCTAGTAGAGATATTACCAAAATAATATTTGCACATTAATGCTTAGCATATTCGTGTTTCTTCCAGTAAATCCATGAGATAAAAAGTATTATTCCCATCTGGCAGTCAGTAGGAGAAAGGGAAGAAGAAACTACTTGCCATATGTTGGGCTATGAAATGCTGGTGGAATTTGGTTGAGGTGATAAAACCTCCAGTGTTAGGTTTAGTTCTGTAGTAACACTGATAAGTGTCATAAAAGCCAACTGTAGAAATTAATTTTCTGTCATAATAGGTGATTCAGTAACCAGTGGAATCTAGAACCATCCCAGCTTTGAGTCACTAGTTAAAATCTGCCCCAAGTTGTAAGGTCCAGGGACATAGCCCTGAGCCAGCAGTGCAGTGGTTTGGACAAGAGAAGAGGATGAGTTTCTGTTGGTCTGAAGTTTGAATTGTGCTATGCAGCACAGAGCCCCAGCTGTGGCTCCCAAAATTGACTTTTATTATTGCATTTAATAAAGAATGAGTAGGTAGAGAGTATGTGAGCTCCTGTTCCTACCAGGAGAACGCTTCTCTGTTAGAAGTGAGGCATACTGACGAGGTTATGTGGTGAAGCCCGTATTCCTTTTTCGCAAATTCACTCTATAAGATTTCAGGAACTGCATGAAAGCCTCAGCGCTCTCTCCTTACTTTCTCTTACTTTCTCTCTTTATCTTTCAGTATAGAATAGGCCTGTCTTGGTATGCACTGAACAATCTTGGGCTTTCATCTGTTCAGAGGCTGGGCAGGCTCAGGGAGGGACTTGCTTTCTCCTTAACTACTGGCTGGGTAAATTGCCAGCTGATAACTGAGTGAGATGTCACTCGTGTTTGTAAAGAGCTGGCTAATACTGAAGTATTTTTGCAGTCAGCGGGTGGCAGGGTTGATAGGATTAATGATACTGCATCCTAGCTAGCACCTCTTTTTTTTTTAAGTCTACATGGCTTAGAGGAATTAAAAGCAGACTTTGTAGCCATGTTCACGTTAGAAGCTCTGAGTGGTTCTTGTGGAGTTCCTTAACAATTAATTGTAGTGACAGACACCATACTTGACCCTCTGATAACACAGAATCTGAAATCATTGTTTTGGCAGCAGCACTGCACAAAGTGGGTGTTAGCTTTGTGCATTTAAGTGTGAAAATGTGTGGTGGCTAAAGAATTCTCCTCCCAAATATTCCTGAACTTGGCCAGAGTTAATGATGCTAGTGAAGACCAGTGAATTAGTCTAGTGTATTAGTTCTTGCTAGTTTAGGATATATGATTAGCAATTCTGTGATCAAAGTAAAAAGTGGAATACTTTCTATTTTTGTAGCTGTAGATTGAGTATTAATTGAGAAAGGGAAAGCAGCGATGTGTAAATGTGACTGTAGGAACAAAGTATTGTAGTAACAGCTGTGGAATGAAGTGTGACAAACATAGCTGTGCTAATTTTACTTGCTTGCTTTTATTCATACTTGCAATTCAGAATTTCACTTGTTTTTACCTGCTAGGCTGTAAGATCCTTCATTTGTTCAGGCCTCATTTATAACAGATATTGCAGTAAAGTCCCCAGCTTATCATGCGTGTGATGATCTGATTTTATTTTAACAGCTTTTTCAGGTTGATATAAAATGGGAAAATAATGCTCTTATTCTGTCTGTCTAAACTTGGTTTAACCTAGGTTGAACAAAAGTGGAAACTGAGTTATCTAAACAATTTCAGATGCTTTTTGTTGGTATTGCAAAAAGAATGGTGGAGGAAAAGATCTTTCGTTACAAACCTCTCTTGCACTGTAGAGAAGGGCGGGCATGTAGGTGGAAGTGTTATGTTTGCTTTCACAAGGTTTGCATTATTTTTACAGTATTCAGAGGGGATAGGCTTCCTATTGTTCTGGTTGATACAATGTATTATAAGATCAGGAAATAAAAATGGAAAGGTAATATCTTCAGCCTTTTAACACCGACCCTTTGATAATGCAAATAGGTAATTATTGAATTACATGATGGATTTGTGGATGTTTATTTTAGAGAGAAAATGTACTCAAAGTTGGCAGTATTCTCAATAATAATTGCAATAAATACTAATAAATATGTGAAAGCTGTTGCCTCTTTCCAATTTAGTTGCTCTTTGGTTTGTCAACTTCTGTATCTGTATGTTGAAGTGTTCACGATGCTACTTTACCTTTTTCCACAGAAAGTTTTTCTAATTGTTCTCTTTTTTCTTGTTTCAGAACAGAGAGCTCCAGATTATGAGAAAGTTGGATCATTGTAACATTGTCCGATTGCGTTATTTCTTCTACTCTAGTGGCGAGAAGGTAAGAACAAAAAACAGAGCAATGTGTCCTGGTAACTGTCTGGGGTATAACCGAGCTGCCTGAATGTCTGGAGACAGAAATGTGAACATCTTAGACACACAACACTGAGCAAATGCTACAGTGGTGCCCAACAGGTCATACTGGAGCAGATGTTTCTCAGAAGAGAAGTGAGTGTCTGTAAGGAATAGAGTTACACTAAAAATACAAGAGTGCAGTAGATTTGCATATGCACTGCCTTTTTCTTAATTTAGTGGATCACAGCTGGGCTCTGTTTGTGTTCTAACACTGCTGTTCTCTATGTGCAGATGTATGTGTTTTCTAGGATTCAGTGTTAAACATTTTAGATTTAAAGCATTTATGTGACTTTTCACATAACTAGTCTTTGTATGCTTCTGTCCCCTTCCTTGTGCATCTATTCCAGATACAGGCTGAGTTTCAGAGGCCAGAGGAAAGAATAATATATGGTCATATGACTGTAGCATTTGTCAGAATGTTTGTGCACCAGAAGAAAGAGCAAATAGCTGGATTTAATAAATTTCGAGAAGTAGATACTGACATTTATTTTCATTCAGTCCAGGTTTAAAAGTTCATTGGTTTTTGTAAGAAGGAGTTACAAGGTTTATTTTTAATGTGAAATTTTGGTGTATTCTTTATCTAAGTATAAATCAGCATTTTACAAATCATAGATGAATTCAGGATGAAATGGACTCTGAGATGGCGTCTGATCCAACCTTATCCTTAAAGCAAAATCATCTGTGGAGTAAAAAAAAAGTCATTGTGGTCTATGTGGGAGTTAATGTAAGCTGCAAGGTCGGGAAATGAGCTAGATGACTTTCTGAATTTTGTCTGATCTTCCTCTATATTGTTACAAATATTCATATAATTTTTAGATTATTTCTATAAATTCTGCCATTTTCCCATTTTTTTAAGGCAGATCACATCCTTAGTTGTCTTCAGATGCTGGTACACTTATCCACAGTGCTGTAAAGGGCTCTATATGAGAGCTGATAGCTCCTGGCAGTCTGTTCAGTGCAGGTTTGTGAAGTGGGTCAGCAGACTGGGAGAGGCAGCCCACCCATTTCATGGTCTTTGGAGCCAGAAAAGGAGCTGACATCTCCAGGATAAGCTGCTTTTGGCAGGGCACTGCAGTCTTGTGCAGTGCACAGGTGGATAATTGGAGATCTGCTGTTACCTCTCTGAGAGGTGTTTTGGGGGAGACCTGGCCCTGTACCTTGCCTTGCAAGAAGGCTTGCAAAACAGCAGCATTCAAGGAGATACATGATTTAGGGCTTTCCAATCGTTTTTTTGATCAACCTCCCCTTTCCTTCCTTGCCCTTGCTGGTGATAACAAGCATTTTCAGCTGTGGCTGTTTTGTTGGTAGTGCAATGTCATTTTTTAAAGCTGTATTTTGCTAATAAACAGAAAATCCTCAAGCAGCATGAGTATGAAGAGGAAAATGCTGCAAAGGAGTGCTTGGATTTAGGATTTTTGGTTGGTTGGTTGGGTTTTTTAAAACAGCTTGTAACTTGACTGGAGTGAAGTAGAATTTCCTGGACAAAGAGAAGACAGCTGCCTTGTCTAATGGCTTTCAAAAATCTCCTGCAAACAGTGGAGTGTTAAAACTACTCAGAACACTGTCCCAGGAGCCTTTGTGTAACAGTAACTTGAGAAAAACTCTTTTGGAAATCTTTAAATGATGTTAAGCTTGAGACTGGATTTTCCATTCTGCTGTTTCAACTCCACATGGCTGATTTTTGGCAGCACTAATTTTTCTTTTAAAAATGTGGTCTCTGTCCATGGCCAGTGAGAGGTTTTCTTTCAGCTCTTAGGTCTTCATGCCTCTGCTCTGTGCCTTTGAGATTTCCACTGCTACTGTGTTGCAAAATAGAACAAATGGGAACCAGTCCCTGGGGCCAGCACACACCCAGCCGAACATCAGCAGTGTAATGCTGCAGTTCGGGTTGCAAGGTCTCTTGCAGTTCAATACAAAATGATACATAATTGCCTTGCAAGTACTTCATGTAGGTGGCAGCATGTGAAGATAACTGTGATGGCGAGCGTGATTCCTACCCGTTCTTGCAGCTCTCAGGAAACACCTGCAGAAGAAGCTGTAGCAGACACAAGCTGAGTGTTAGCACAGCAGCTTGCCACAGCTTTTCCTCCACGGACTATGGGCTATAACAGGTTGCTGTTCTTGCCTTGTAGCAGACTGGTACTCTGCTGGGAGTAAAGGGGCTGCCGTTTGTCTGCTGTTTGGGAAAAGCTCTAGGCAGCAGCAAGTTGGTGTTCTGAAGTTCATGTGGGAAGGAAGGAGAATGTTTCTTATCATACTTTTGTCAGTTTTGGGAAGCAATAATATCTTTTCCTTCATATTACCCTCATAATCAAACTGTCTGCTCGGGGAGTGGAGAAGGGAGAAAAGTGTAATGTCCCATCTGGTAACCAGGAAGGATGTGTAGGAAGCAGTTGCAGATATAGATGATATGTCCCCACAGGTTTATATAAACTGCTTATTGAAGCCAAGTCCAACAGGAAGAGTAGTATAAAAATCCAAGAATTGTATAGCAGAAAATGTTGTGGTGTAGTGATGAGCTGGGCTTGCAATTGTTGGCTGTCTTTGTGAAGAACTTGATGATCCTCTGCCATTAATCTGTGTTTGTGATAATTAACTCAAGTCTAGCAGCGATGGGAAGATCTCAGAGGTAACTCTTACACTGCTGATCTCTTTAATGAAATTTTGACACTTATATATCAAGCATTCTTTTGCATAAAGATTTTTATGCCACTGTTTACTCCACCTGTTCATGTTGCTTGGGTGTCTTCCTTCTTCCCTGGTGTTTGACACCAGCATCTCTAAGCCCAGAGACTTCTTCTTCTGGTTTGGTTTTTTTGGTTGTTTGGTTGGTTTGGAGTTTTTCTTCTTGTTGTTTTGTTTGTTTTGTTTTTTGGGGTTTTTTTTGTCATTGTTTGGTTTTGGTGGGGTTTTTTTGGGGTTTTTTTTGGTTGTGTTTTTTGTGTTTTTTTATTGCCAGTGTCCAAGAAGCTTAAATCTGTCTTGATTTAGCAATACCTCAAAGGATTTCTCCAAATCTAGTCAGACTGGCACTCTTTGAAAGCCATGTGCCTTACAGTCACTTTAGTTCATTTTAATTGCTAGGTATTTTTAGACACTGAGGAACCTTAAAACTGCCTTCATTCTAGCAAAACAGAAGGTTTCATTCTTGATTAGAAAACTGGAAAAGTATCAAATAGAAAAACAAGTCTAAAAAACACTTGCTTGTAAGACCATTCCTTAGCTGCATCTGAGTTGTAGCCCTAGTTTGTATAGATTTGTTGTTTCTGTAGGCTGTGTGGAACTGGATGAAAGGTTTGAGCTCCCTATCCTTTCTTTTACCTTGTGATGAACTTGCCTTTTTATGTCTCCCATTTGCTTAAACTTCTTTCCTGTGCTTGACAAAAGCCGTCAAGCCTTAGCAGCATGAAGATCATGCATCAAATATGGCTTTGACAGACTTCTTCTCCTTTCTCTTCTGTGACTGGGTGACTCCCTCTTGTCTCTGAGCATCTTTGAATTTGTATTGCCTTTATATAGCATAGTGTGTGTGTGTATATATATATACACATGCACACACATATTTATACCTTTATGTGTATATATAGATGTAAAAAGTTGTTCTAAGTATAAATCATGTTTGACTAATGATTTCTAGTCTAAGAGAGCTCAAAGAAGGTATGTAATTTGTATTAAGATGACAGTTGACACGGTTGGCATTTAGGTTGCTTCTGTAAACTATTTCCTCCTTGATTTGTTCTTTTTGAAAGTTTACAGACATTTGTTAGACCTGTTGGATAACCCAGTTTTTTCAAAAGCTTCTTCCTTAATGAATTTGCCAGAGTAGATTCTGATTTTTTTTCTTTTGAGGCTGCATGAGATATCTGATAGCAGGGCACTGACTTTTGTAGCTGTAATGTTCTTTTCAGTAATCTAAAATGTGTAATTATATCTCAAGGAAGGAGCCAGAGGGAAAGAAAAAAAAACCAAAATAATAGGTTGAATTGTGTATTAAAGATTCTCCTGGTGAAAGTAGTCACAAGTCTTTTTCCCTGTTGTATTTCTGTGACTTACGGTTTTCTAGGTAATTCTTGGAGAAAATGGGCAGGATTATAGGGCTGGCCAGCTCCACTGTTTGATAGCTTTGCTATTCTGCCTTAGAATAAGATCATGAACAAGATGCCTGGTCTGCTTGTCAGCTTTCCACTGCAGATCAGACTGTATTAGGAAGGTATGCATTTCAGGGTTGACTTTTGCTACATTTCCTTAATGTCACAAACTGCTTTGCATTTAGCATGATACAAAAATGTAGGTCTTGATTTACTTTTGCAGGGGGAGATGGTCTTGCCATCTGTCCTTACTAGCCTAATTCTGCTGAGAACCTTTCAAGCCATGTTCCAAGGCACAGCAAACATGAGTATAGTAAATAATTCCTCTGACTCTTTGCTAAGAGTATTCCCTGGTGTTTTACAGAATGACCTAACTTCTTAAATCAGTGGCTGTCAAGTAAAATTACTCAGCTGTGTAAAATTTGAAATGAGTTCCTAATTCCACCTTTTTTATTCCTCTCTATTTCTGGTTAGAACTTTGTGCATTTCTTAACTGTCAGGCTTTCTTGTATGGGTATTTTGAGCATTGAGTAGACTGATTGATCCATATCTCTGTCCAAAAGAGGATGAAAAGTTACTGGAGGGATTTGTTTCTGCATCAAATCTTACCAAAGTAAAAGTAAATACAGTTTTTGTTGAATAATTGCACTTGTGGTTATGTGCTTTAGTTTTTCCTCCTTAAGGTGGCTTAGTATGCAGAGGAGTCAAAGCATAAATGGAAACAGAGAGAGATCACAAATAGGCAATATGCTGATGCTTTTTTGGAGGCTGAGCTGGCCCTTCTGCATGCTCTAATTGATGTCAGGTCTTATTTAGCCTTAGCATAAGGGCATGTAGCCAAAAGTCCATGAAGACTCAGGATGGAAATTTACTCCCATAGACTTAGGCTGAAGTTTAAAATAAACATGCAGGAGATACATGCTGAGCTGCATCCATAAGCTTCTGTGCACTATCTGGTGTGCTTTGGCAGCACTGCATTAAACTGCAATGAAGAAGTTTGGAAGAAGGAGGGAACTGTCTGATTTGCAAGTTTTTGGTGTTTATTCAAGTTCATATCCCTGATAAGTCTTCCACCTTCAGAAAGGCATGAACATCACCATTCTTTCTTGCAGTAGTGTTCAGATTCAATCCATTCTGTTCCCTGTTAAAATGGGAACAATTTGATTTCTTAACTGAACTTTAAAAAAAAAAAGTTACTGCACAAAAAGGTCAATTTACAGAGCCTTGAGCCCAATTTTGCACTGATAGTCTCTGTGAATGTTTTGCACCAGCCTAGTAATGTGCTGAAGGGCCATCACTAGAGATGAATTTAGTAACTACCATTCATTCAATCTCTGGCAGATCTTCTGTGTTGTCAACAAAGGAGCAATTAATGCCAATTATGAGGAGTTTTGTGATGTTGGTGTCTCTGTAGTCCTTGCCTGAGGCTTGCCAAGCTCATTTCAAAAAGGCCACCAGTCATCATGTAATGATTATCAGTTACTGCTGTTAGGGTTCCCAACATGCTGGGAATTTCCTTAGCTGTAGTTAGGAGCAGTCTCTGGTTTTGAGTAGGTTTTGTTATTAGAAATAGCAGTTTTGTCTGCCTGTGGTAGGGCTTCACAAGAGCAGAGTAGGCAGCAGTGGATAGATCTTCAGTGTGGGAGGTGCATGCAGTGAAAATAGGAAGCTCAGAGATTTTCTCTGGGCCAGTGAGCCATCCAGTACCTCTGGTTGTCACTCTTCTGTTCTCAAGTCATTCCTCTGCCAGCTCTAGGTCCTGCTCTCATCTTCCCAGTGCTGGATGGCCATTAGGAAGGCAGCTTGTGTTGTTTGTCCTGAGGCAGCCATGTAGTTTGACCCATTACTGTGTATTGTCTTGCCTAGCTTTTTGTCATGGATATATCCTGATACAGAAATCCCTCCTCACTCTGGAAGGGAGTGAACAGCCAAGAAAACAGTGAATCTCCAAAGATTCTGCTTCTTGTTTTCATCACATGGTGTGCAGGACAGCCCTGTTAATTTTCATCTGTAAATTTCCATCTTCCAACAGATTTATGGCACAGTCCCTGCTTGGGAGCTGGAGTTCAAATATCCACAGATCGCTTATGTCAAAGATGATAGCTCAGTCCCACCTTTAGATGTTGGGCAGATGTTTCCAACTTCTGAGAAATTATTTCTCCTTGGAAGTACAGTTATAACCTTAAGGACGTAAAAAGGCATTAAAATAAACAAGAATCATCGGGGATTCCCAAATTATTTTAATGTGTGACCTTTTCCTTTACAATAGCCTCTCTTTAGAGGGGAAAACTAGGTAAGAAAAGGTCTTTTTTTTTCCCTGACAAAGAATGTCTTAGACATTCTTTAGAGCCTAAGAACCTATACTCTTTCAGTGATCAAAGGTAGATAATGTAAACCTGCTGGCTTTGAACAAGACCCAAGGAAGTTCTTAAATACAAATGTTATTGGGAGGGTCTTCTGGCCTTATGCTGCCATCACAGCTGACCCAGTTGGCAGTTCCTACCTGGATAACATGAATGTGTTTTGCTGAAGAGTAATGAGCATTACAGAGCAATTTGGCAAGTTTTGACAAGTAGGCATAGGAACAGAAGTTTTGGGACAGATCTCAGTTCTCAAACTCAGTCATGAAGAGTGAGGGATTAGGAAAGGAGATGCTTTGCCCAACATTTGCAGTACCATTAGAAAGTATTGGTATCTTTCTGAACACTGAAGTTGAGTCTTCAACTGTTCTTATGCTCCTGGATTTATCTGTGTGAAACTGCAACTCTATCTCTAGGCTTACACTCCCTTTATTTTGGTGGCAGCCAAAGCTCTGTTTTGAAATAGATGTGGTTGTAAACTGCAAGTCAAAACAGACACACGTGGCCACTGGATGTCACCATTCCTTCATACGAATAAGGTCAGCTAGCACATGTTTTGTATTTTCAAATTTTTCTTGTGTATCATGTCTACTCAGTAGTTAGAGTAGGAAGGCTGCAAATTCTTGCTTTGTCTTTGAAATTGTGTCCAAAGGCTTTGTATCTTTAACGTACAATGTCGGCCTTCAAGATAAGAGAAGGAAGGTGGGTCTCGCGTGGTGCTTGATAAAGGGATGTGAAATGTTGCTGGTTGTAGCTTTAAGAAAAGTAAATTAACATTATTTAGAATCTAGGCTAAAAATTCTGTGACTTTGAACCTTGTGTGTTGTCTAAATCTAGATGATTAAGTCAGGGTGAAGAGCATGTTTTACCTCATGCAGACACTGGTGTTCAAATAATGCACCCTCAGAAAAGGCACAGTCCACGTGAAATGCTAAAAGGCATTTTCTTGCTTTCCAACTCAAAGGCAAATCCCACAGGTCCTTTTTGACAGAAGCCTTGCATAGCTGCCTCCTGTCAGTAACTGCTCAATGCAGCACCTACATCTGAAACATCATCAATGGGGTGTTGTCATTTGGTGAAGAAAACATCCTCTTGAGTAAGCTGATTGGTTTATTTACCTCATATAGCCCTGGTACTGAAGCACTGGGGTAATTTTAATAACAAGAAGTACATTTTGGAGGCATATTACTTAATTTTAGGTGTATTGCTTGTCTCTCTGCATTTTGTTTGAATAGACATGTAAAGCGAGTCTCTTCAGAGTGCAATTCCACATTTATTTCTCCAAATGCAAAGTTAGTTTAAGAAACTCCTATATTGTTCATCTCCTCTCAGGTGTGTTCATACAGATGACTGGATGGAGTCCATTGAAAACAAGTGAAAACCCATCCCAAACCATACCAGAACCACTGCCACACTGTTACTGATCTACCCGGAGATGAAAAGTGAAATGAGCATGTTCGTCACTTTTTCCGAATGCTGAGCAGTAAACATGGTCATCCTAGAAGAAAGAGCACTCAGAATAGTTGCTTAACCTCTTTATCCTATTACTTGATGTTCAGAGAAGTTTTCCATAGATTCTACGTAGGCCTTGACAGTTCAGGAATACTTCCAGTGTCTTATTAGATGCTGGCATATTTTCAGAGTAAGAATTTTCTTTTGCCATAAGTCTGATGTTTGTCATATATGACCTCCCTGGCTTCTATTGTGGAGATAAATAGGTGAAGTAGTTTGATTGTGAGTGACTTAATCTTGGTTCCTGCTTTATATATGCACGTTGTAAATGTACTGTGTCTGATACATGAAAACAAAAGCTTGTAG
This sequence comes from Notiomystis cincta, assembly GCA_013398075.1. Taxonomy (NCBI): domain Eukaryota; kingdom Metazoa; phylum Chordata; class Aves; order Passeriformes; family Notiomystidae; genus Notiomystis; species Notiomystis cincta. Next base: position 145,022 of record VZRX01002816.1, read on the forward strand.
AAGCCACTCAGGATCAATCTGAGGTTTGTTGAGATAGGGGATGATGATAGAGAAGCAATATTTTAACTATCACTGCAAGGAACAATCTAGAAAAGTGAATCTTTGAATTCAGTAGCTATTGCTTTATTTGAATTCAATAGCTGTTTCTTTATATTGGCCTCAATTAAGCACAACTGGAGGGTGCCTTCAACAGATTACTTCTGTGGACTGAAAGAGAGAAGAGTTTTGAAGTGGAGTTTGAGACCTCTATGCAGCCTTTCCTTTGTCAGTAAAGCCGTGTTTTCAGTTCCAGTCAGTCCTCAGCCACATTGCATGTAATGCTCATGTACTTTCATCCTGTTTTGTCTCCAATTTCTGGCACAAGAAAAAAAAATTAAATTGCTAAAATGTTTTGGCTCTTATATCCTAGTCATCTCATGCCTCTTATTATGGTATAGGCTGTATGAGTATTTACTTGCATGAAGCATTTCCCACCAAAGTGAAGCAGTGCCGGAACTGTTGGTTCTTGAGAGGTGCAGAGCAATTTGATGGCAAAGCAGTTATTTTGCTGTGGCTCATTTTGGAGCAGTGTTTGTCAACTGAGGGTTTATCTGCCAAGTGACAAAAAGCAGCTCCTAGCACTTGATGCAGTTGCTGGTACACGAGCCACATTGCTGAAGTCAAAATCCTAATAAAATACTTTGATCCTCGGTTTCAGGATCTGGCTTTCTGTCCTTCCCCTTTTTTATTTTGAAGTGTGCATGGTCATAACCTTAGCAGCAAACACAGGAGAATATAAATACACATAAACATTTGAGCAGAAAGCTAGTAATCCCAAGGTCTATAAGAAGTGAGTTATTTAATGATATCTTGTGTTTGCTTTTTGCAGTTCATGTGCTGCAGCTTCCTCTGCACTTTTCTGTTCTAAGTAATTTTAGAGATGCTTGTGACAGTCAGGTTACCTTGGTTTGTTCCCAGACCAGCAGTTTTGAAACAGCAGTATGGAAAAAAGTCACTTGTGGAATATGTGGTGAGGTTTCCTGTAATGGAAAGATAAGCCTTGATCGTCCCAGTTGATCCTCGAGCAGTTGCCCTCATTTGGCAAGCTCTTTGAGCTAACCCTGTTTCCTATTGCAATACATCTGGGTCACTGGAAAAATATGTGTTTAGGAGGAATGCATGAGGTAGGCAAACCAGGTTACATCATGCTCAGAACTTGTCAGGCCATGACTGCTTCATAGCTTGTCCTGAATCTTGTTCAGGGGAATCCAGGTAACTTGGATATTATTTTCATCTAGTTCACGTTCACTGAGAAGGATAAGGGCTCGTGAAAACTCTTTCCTGTATGTTTATCAGACCAGTGCCAGATGATATCAGGAGGATGTCACTCAAAACACTTGAATAATCTTTAATTCATTATAGCAGTCATTAAGAGAACTTCTGAAGTCAGTTACATGTGGTAGGAGCAGAATATGCCACTACTTACATGGCCAGTGGCATGAGCCTTGCCTTTGTAGCTGCATATTGGAGTTCTGGGTCCCTCAAGTGGCACATCAGAACTTGTTAGTTGATGAGGAGGGGACAGGTGTTCCCCTGCCTTTGTGTTGTGTATGATACACGTTTACACAGGAGCAGTACCACACAAAATCCACACTGTTCAGGTACTGTGTGGATAGCACCAAAACTCAGAAACAAAGCCTCCATCTCAAGATTCAAGTGCCTCGAGGTTTTTTGTGCTTGTGTTATGTCATGCTATTGAATTGGTCCCATTTTTAATAGAATGTAAAATTAGAAATAAAAATGGAGGCACTAAAAGCAGAGCAAAGAGGATATGAACTAGAGAGTAGTTCTGTAATTCTCAAAACTCACTGCTGTGAAATAGTGTAGACAGGGTTTACTAATCATATATTTTACTATTTTACATGTGTTCTTTTGTTTTTACTATGGGAGGATTTTAAAATCACTATAATTTAATTTTTACTCTTTTTTTTCCTCTAATCTCTCATGTAAATCTTTTTGATACATGAAGCATGAATTCTTGGCTCAAAGTCACCAACCTCAGTAACAGTACTCAGTGCAGTGATTTGTCACCAGTAAGACTTTCCCACCCTCTGACAGGCAGACATTTAGCATATTCATCAGGTTGTATCTACACTGAAGCAAACAGAATTCATATTCATGAAACTGTTTTCTCTCATGACTTACAGATTGCCTTACCAGGCATAAGCTAACTTCAGATTTTTGAGGACAATTATTTTTGGTATTTTATAACTAAACCTTGAAAGCTCTGACCTAAGAAGAGGTGGTGGATGAATTTTATTGGCTTGAAGGGAGAGTAAGGGAAAGAAGAACTTACCTTGTTGCAGGGAAAGTGCTAAAATAGAAGTTTGGTTTTTTTCCTTGCATACATTTGCACATCTGTGGAGTTCCAGAGCTGTCTGGTATTTCCTCTGCACTGCTGGTAGTTGCCCCTTCTCATCCATTTCAAAAATTTTCTTCTCTTCAGCCTGGTCCCCAGAAGCTTTCACATTATTCCCAGTTCCTGGGATGGTGCTGGGAGAAGCACCAGCATAGGCAGGGTTTCGGGGGCTGCTCCTTGTTCGGGAAGTGTGATAAGACCAGACAGAAGTTGGTGGGCCAGTGACCTTTGCTTGGTGCTGTGCTGTTGCCACTGTCATTTAGGCAATGATGTTAAACAAAGAGCATCTTTTTGTAGGGAGGAATGACATAGGCAGGGCCATGCAAGGTGACTTGGTCTATTAGGAGATGTTGGTAAGAGCTATTAAAATATCCTGAAAATACAAGCCTCTATCGTCAAATAATGGTGAACAGAGATCTTAAGTTCTGAGCCTTTAAAAACACACAAAGCCAGCAGTTCTCTGCATATTTAAGGTGTGTATTTCTCTGTGTGTTACCATGTACCAGACTGCTCCTCTTTGCTGTGGCAGAACAGCAGACACTGTGAGAGTAACACACCTCATTCTGTGCTTGCACTGAGGGGTCAAGTCACAGTAGAGTAGTAGTATTAAATTGCTGTAGCTAAATGAGGCTTGGGTTTGGGTGTTAAGATATAGATAGCCAGGAGATCTTCTGACAAGGGACTCCAGCTGAAGACATGGGAGTTCTGTGCTGTTTCCATCCATGTAAATTCTCTATGTATTGTCTTTATAGAAAGTTCTAGTTGATAATATAGCAAGCACAGGAGAGGCTACTTCTAGTTAATTCATCTAGCTTTCAAAAATAATTTTTCATGCTGGTATAGTTAATTATACCCACCCCCCCATCATTAAATGTATTCAGAATCCTGATAGGTTTTGCACTGAAGACTGCATTAAAATATCGTAAGTCTCTTTAAGACCTGTTTTACTGCTGAAAATTCTCAGTTTTGCAGTGAGGCACTGTATGATTATAGTACTTTGTCATTTAAGTCCTCTTTGTTCCTTTTTTCCTTTGCTAATGTATAATAAGGCACTTTATAATGTAACAAAGTACTTTATTATAAAGCTACTTTTGCTGTTTCTCTGTGTTATGTTCACATGAACCTCTAAACTAATCCTAGATATTAAAAAATGTACTTCTTTGGTTTTGGCTTGTTCTCTTTTGCCATGAATAAGTTCTTATGTTTAAGCTGGAGATTCCTGGGACATCAAAATACATGTAAACAGAATGGTTACAAGTGTTGACACTGGCTTACTGTCTACAAATGGTTAATATGTATTAATGTCTTAATAGCTGGGAATTCAGTAAGATCAAAGTAACATTTCCAGAAGATGAAGGTTGTTTGAACTTTTTTTTTGATGTGTTGTTGTTGGGGGCTGAGTTTTGAACTTTTAAATTCACGCTTGAGTTTTCACAGGTAAGGGACTAATGAGTTAATAGGCTGTTTTAAATAATGATGCAGATGTTACCTTGAAATACTCCCCATATGAAAATATTGACTGGGCAGAACATTTATAATGTCTCCATTTATAATCAGAAAATATCTTCTGCTGGAGACCAGAATAATTAACATGACCTTAAACATAAGTTTGACAAATGTATTAATGCACGAGTGCAAAGCCTAAATAGTTTTGTGGCAGTTCACACACTAAAGTTGGGACTTAAAATGTCCACAGCTTTGTCATCTTTTAGGTTTCTCTGAACACATTAATTGTACTTTATGCTTCAAATCTAGTGCTGATTTGGTTTTCTTCTCTATTCTCTTTCAGAAAGATGAGGTGTACCTCAACTTGGTGCTGGACTATGTTCCTGAAACAGTATACAGAGTTGCCAGACATTATAGTCGGGCCAAACAGACACTCCCTATGATTTATGTCAAGGTAGGTAACTGACAGATGTGGGTAGGTGAAGAAAAATATTATAGAAATAGACAGTGGATACTCTTTTCTGACATCATAATAAATTTTCTGAATTTTTTAGAAGCAAATAGATCTTGAGGCAAGGAAAAAAAATTTAGAATTGTTAGTCGTTATGGCAAAGGAAGAACAGAGGATTGAGATTTAAACAAGCACTCCCAATTTCTGACCTCACAGAAATCTTGGGATTGGGTTGGGGAGACCTGAGTGTGGGGGGAATGTTTTGGTTTTGAAGCTGCTTAGATGGAGACCAACACCAGGCAGATTAGCAGCTTTCAGTTTCCTGAGATGATGAAGACATAATAGAACAAAGGTCAGGAACAGAAAGAGGATGTCAAGAGGATGTTCTCTAATCTGTTATCTTACCCTTTTCCTGAGTTCATGTGCTTTTGTTGTGGTCATGGAAGGCACATTTTTGTCTTTGCTTGGAGCTCATTGGCTTATGTCTTCAAAAGCTACATGGAGTAAGGTGCTTGTATGCCATCTGTAGTTTCAAAGCCTTACTCAAGTTGTCTACATCTTTTACACAGGGGTTAAAGTAAATAAAATTCTCATTTGCTGTCAAACATGGGACCCATCTGGGCCTCACAGTTCTGTTTCACATATCATGGTGGCCACAGTTCACACACTTGTGAATGATGATTAGCTTGTTAACATGGCATACAGGTAATATTTAATGGAAATTAGCAACAGATTTTCCTGATGCATATTGATTTCTCCAGACTCCTCTTTAAAAATGTAATGCTTAAAGAAGAGTTGGCTTAAGAAAAAACTTTATTTTTGGCTGAAAGAAGATGAAAGTTTCAAAGGTGAAAGGTACAAGTAGTAATTATTTCAATAATGAAGTTTTGTGCCATAACTATATGTGTAAATTGTAAATGGTATGTCTCTGCAATAGGCATCACTGGTGCCTGATTTTTAAGAAAACACAGAATTTTATCATCTAGCAGACTGCAAGGTCACTCTTTTTGGTCTGCTGGTAGAACAGCATGTCCTCAGGTTATATGCTCCCCAAAATCTGTAGGCTTGGCTATTGATAAATTATTTATATATCTTCTGTCAGTATTCTTGCCCTAATTGTTCTCCATTATGGGAACTTGAGACAATTGGTCTTCCTTATACTTTCAGAGAAAAATCTGCTTCAACTCTTCCATCTTGCAGGATGCTTGGGACTTCCTGTTCCAAGTATCCTGGAAAACTATACTTATTTTTCTGGCAGAGCAAGCCTTGTATATAATCCTGTATTTAAAAAGATCATGTTACCTTAATGTCATTAAAGATTCTGCAGTTTTCCAGGCATCTTGGCTACATAAAGGTCAGATCATACCTATTTGTTTAACTTCTGATTGATAACTAGGCAGGCAGAGAGCTGCTTTTCCCTGGATAACACAGAAACTGGTTAAAAAAACCTGCACAGAAGCTGTTCTAGTAATCTTCTGGTTAATTTTTATTTGTAACTTCTAACCTGCTGTAAGGAATCCTTGCAAATTTTGGGTTTGCTGTGTGGAGATGAAAGGCATACTTTCTAAATCCCACGTGTGTTGACTTGACCCCTCAAGTTAGAGCACTCTTTTGCATTATTTTGCAATACACTTGCACAATACATTCTTAAGGGACTAGAACAGGCAATTCGGAAAAAATGTTCGTTTGCTTTCCTTTGTGCAGAGTTGTGGTTTTCAGAAACAAGTATGAAAACCAGAGGCCTAGAGCCAAAATTCAAGTAATTCTCTTCCCGCTCCTACTTTCCTGCCAAACAAACAACAAAAAACAAGGGGGAGAGAAAGTGTGACAATAAAGATAGTGGTGAAAGAGAGGCAAACGTGACCTGATATCAGTATCAAGGAATTGCACCTGGTTTTGTAGACTGTTAAAGGTGAACTGTGGAGAATGTGCTTATAAAAGTGTGGAGATCCATCTCTGGTACAGTGCCCTGCCTGTAGCTTGATTTTAAGTGGAAACTTATGGGGACACAACAAATTTAAAAATAACCTGGCAGCCTTTTGTCAACCTTAAAACAGGGCTTTCCATGCCTTTATGACTATATATGCTATACATCCTTAATTGTATCCAGCACCTTCTATTATCCATAACCAGAAGTGTGTAGCTCCAGCAGCTGGACATCCTGCCCTTGCCCTGTAATCTTGTCCTGTGAAGTTCTGGCTTCATAATATCTCCCCTTGCTGTATTCTTCCTTGCTAAGGGATTAGCCAGCCCTGGAAAGTGGGCAGAGAAAACTCTCCCTCAGCATACTTGTTTGTTGTGCCTTGCATAAAATTATTCTGAACAGTTGGTTTCATTTGCCTTCTGTTTTTGTCCAGAGATTTGAAATTAAAATGACTCTGTCCCCTCAGCAAAAGACACTGAGAGATTCACTCCAGTGACAGGCTGAGACACTACCCTTGTCTTTTGGCAACATTTAATATAGCTTCATCAACTAAAGGGTTTTTTCTTGGATTCTGTGGGGCATTTTTTCTAGTTGTTTGTTTTGGTTTTTTTTAATAACCTGGATTACTTCACTGCTGTGAAGAGGCTGATCTGTAGAGCAAACTGAAACACCTTTATTTTATGTATGCTTTTTATGACTGCCATTATTTATAAATGTTGGAAAACTGGCACAATTATTTCTTTGGAATTATGCTAATTAGGGTATCTGAAAGGACACATAAAAGGATTTGAACCACGTATGTGTATGTAGCAAAGGGCGTGTGGGGAAGGTATGCAAATACCCTGCCCACCTTCACAGCCCTAAGAGGCATTCATTCAGTATGGTCTTTTTCTCAGTGATTTTGGTTTTTTTTACAGTAAATGTTTGTGCTACACTAATTGTTTACCCTGATTTGACTGGTGTTTCTGTGTTCCAGTTGTACATGTATCAGCTGTTCCGGAGTTTAGCCTATATCCATTCCTTTGGGATCTGCCACCGGGATATAAAACCACAGAACCTCTTGCTGGACCCTGATACAGCTGTTCTAAAACTCTGTGACTTTGGAAGGTAAGCCCATCTGTGGCCTGAAACCTGGTGAAAAAATCTTCCTTCAAAGTGAACCTCGATTGCCACTTTGCCAAGAAATTCTCTGTGTCCCTTACAAGGTCTTTATTTGTAGCTTTAAAACAGGAATAACTGATATTCTGTTTTACCCCCAAAGTGAGTTCAAAGGGATGGCAGGGAAGAGCTGGAAAAGGATGTTAAGAGGGAGGGAATTAAACTTCCAGCCTCTTATTTTTGCAGGTATTAGAAAAATAAAATAAATACACCATGACATAGGGAAGACACCGCACCATGGAAAAACAGAACCAATTATTGCAGTGAAATGTGTTTGGGCAAGAGAGGACAGGCCTTGTGGCATTGCAACTTAAAAAGGCTGATGTTAAACTAATCAGTCTACTTGCATGTACAACGATTCACTTAATGTTGCACATACTGTAGAGGCTCAAAGTCAGAAGCAGCGCTTCCAGTTGAAGCTCTGGGGTAGTGGACATCTATGTTCTAGTTTCCAAACTAGTTTCCAATATCCACTCAGAATCACCTTTAGATTCCAGCCCCCATCTTAGAACTGATACAGAAATTCTGGGAATCTGCAGTGAGACAAGACATAGATTTTTCTCTGGGAAGTTCAATCTTTAGATTGTGCTCTAACTTCACAGACTAAAATAGTTGGGGTATATGAGTGAGAGGTCACAGAAGGTGCTGTTGCTAAATTTGTTTGCCCATAATGAGTGGGAATGTCAGATGGGGGTTACTCAAGCAGTGCATCGTCATGGCTGGTACCTCGGGATCTCCTCCTCAGCTCTACCTCACCAGTGTTGGAGCTAAATAGGAATCACACAGAAGCTCAAAAATGACAATGCATAAAAAGGGAATACTTACTATTTTTTATCAGTGAGAATTTGTTAACTGTAGTTTCTATAAAGAAAACTGAGACTTTATTAAATGGGTGGTGGGAGTTCTGCCCTGAAGGCTGAGAGGAGTGTCTGGAGAGCTGAACACTAGGTTTGGCTGACTTGCCACTCTGCAGTGTTTGATGCTATTTAGGTGAATGTCTTATTTCCAAAAGCAAAGTTTTGTCTTCCAGCTCTTTTTTGTCTAGCACTTGCTAATTAAGAAAGAAGTGTAATATGCCCATAGACTCATGTTCCCAAAGTAATGTGTTCTTGTGGCCCATTCTTCTCTAGGATTCTTTCTAAGAGAAGTATTGAGGCAACACTGTAGGTTAAATCCTTTGTGGCCAATCAATTACAGTATGAAAAAAACCCCTTCATGTTAATCGTGGACCATTAACATGTGAATACAATGGCAAAGTCTTTTTTTTCTTTGTCACCTCATAGCACACTCCCTTAAGTAGCAAAGAGGCAGAACATTGTGATGGAAATTAAAAAGCAAACCAACAAACGAAACACCCAAACAAAAATACCCCACTCAATCCTTGTGAGTATCCAGAGCTTTTGAACCTTGAACAGTAACTACATTTGACTGAATTGTTTTCTGTCCTCTTTTCCACTGTAAAAAAGCCTTTGTATCTGGCAAAAGACAGCTGGCAGCCAAAAATCTGGCCCTGTTTTTCACCTAGATTGTAGTCAGAATTTCCTTTGATGTCCCCAGTATAAGGTAGATGCTTGATGTATTGGACTGATTTCACAGTGAATCAAGGAGTCCGTTTGCATCAGCTTAGAAGAACATTGTACTTCAACATTTGGGAATTTGGGAGTGGGTGAAGAGTGTCAAAGCTTAATGTTGGTCTGCACAGCAATACTGTAAAAGTATTCATTATTGAAACACTGTTGTTTCCTTTCCAGTGCAAAACAGCTGGTTCGTGGAGAACCCAACGTGTCGTACATCTGCTCTCGGTACTACAGGGCACCAGAGTTGATCTTTGGAGCCACCGATTATACCTCCAGTATAGGTATGTGTCTGCACTGGGTGAGGTCTGTACCAGCTGCCTCAGTTTTTATCCTGTACTGAAGTGTGAAGGTTTCCAGAGATCTCAGATATAATCTCCAGTGGTTGAATTTGGTTGTAAATTATTAGGTATCACTTTTTAAAGAAATACAAATGCTTTGTAGATGGCTGCTGTGCTTTCTACACCTTTTTGAGATTTCAGCATCAATTACACCAGGAGAGGGACCTTTTTCAATGTAGAGGGGGGAAATCTGATTGCAAATAAAAAAAAAAATCCATGTAATGCTGACATTTGGTTTAAAAGAAGGTATGAGATCTCAAACCAGAACAACATTTTAATAACTTGAAATAACTATAAAGAATATCTGTAGAAAATCAACTACTGCTTCTGATGTGCTGTGGTTTAGACATAAATCTGTAATTTATTTACTTGGCTTTTAGTAAAGAGTTTACAAGGGAAGGGAAGTGTGGCCTAATGATTGAATTTCAATTCTCTTTACAACTTTAATATATTGTATACAGCAGTCCTTCTAATTCAACTAATTCTGCTAGCATTTGCTGTGCTTTAGTCGTTAATTTTGAACACAAAGAACTCTTTCTATATTCCTGATACATAGCTCTATCATGGAAATACTAGGGAAGCTGGAGGTTTTGATGGAGATCAGGGAACAGCCAGGTTTTCTTACAGTATAGTCCTAAAAATGAACAGCAAAATTAAAAATCTTGGAAATTAACAACAGTGTGTTGGCTGATTGTTGGTAACTGCTTCAGTCTTTCAGTCAAGATGTTACCTGGGCTCCTTCTGAATTCTAGTGCAAAAGAGTAGATTTGGCTCTCATCATATCACAGTATTGGGGAATCTTTTACCTTACAGACTTGAGTCACTTAGGCAGGGTTTAATGTTCTCGAAAGAATTTGGAGATCATGATCAACTCTTGGTAGACTGTGTTTATAACCAATATATTTAAAGTTACTATGTTTAAACTAGTGTGAAACTCAGTGGCTGGCTGGCTTGTTTTAACTCTACAATTCTTAAAAGGGAACAAAACACCCCACCTAAACACGTTCCTGAAGACTTCCCCGCTCTCAGTAATTTTTTTCCCATTAGTCATTATTCAGTATGTATTGTAGCAACACTTGCATATCTTCCTGGTAGGAAAAAGAGGCAGAGCCAAGAGTAGATTGGGGAAAGTAATGGCACAATAAAGATAAAAGGGCAGAACTTACTGTTGACTGCTGCCAAAAGTGGCAGCCCCCGCCCTACTCTTGCCCTGGATACCCTGGCTCTCACAGTTTGCTGTTTAATTTGCTGATTCAGCATCAACTGACAAGAGATTTTGGCAGGTTAACTTCCTGCTGTGTGAGTGCAATCAGCATTATTGTGCAGTCCAGTAAGCAGCAGAGCCCAGGTAGAAGCAAAGCATTGTGAGCTCATGACTGAGAGGAAGGTGGCTGATCCCATTTGACATCTTTTTGCCAGCTGAGAGCTGATAGATGGGCTGAGCTGCATTATCAGAGTGCACTGAGACCTCTTGTTTCAGAGGATAACTGCATAAAACAAGCATTTTATGTGTCAGCAGAAGAGACTGCTTTAGAGATAAGCTTGTGAAGTGTCTCTTGCTCCAACTGCAGACCCTTTCTCAAGTTGCGCTTTCCATTTTTGTTGTCTTACCTGCTGGTCTGTAAAATTGCTATAACAAAAATTGCATTCTGAAATGCAATTTTTCACTTGCCTCCAAAAATATCTTGAATTTCAGTCATCGTTCCTTCTTGTGCCAAAAAACCCCACTTGTCCCTCCAAGCCCTTTCTTTGAAATTTGCACTGAATTGATTGAAAATTAAGCTAATACTCCTTCCTTCACTCCTATCCTATCCACCTTCCACTTCTTTCTCAGCAGTCTTTGGATTTGCAAGATGAGAAGGAAGAAGATGCTTTTACAAGCTTTACAGTTTCCCATTGTTCTGCAATATGCTGGAAATTCTAAGGGTTAGTTTTGTGGTGCTGCTGTTTGTAAATAGTCCTTATTTCTTGCTGGGTAGGCAGTAATGGTGTGTAGTGAGAACTCTTCCTTATTTTATGTAGGATTGTTCATCCAAACTCATCCAGCTTATTGGAAAACCAACCAACAAGCATAGAGAAGTTTATTAAAAGAAGGGAAAGAGCGTGTAATTATTAGTGCTTTATCTGTAGCTCAGAGTATAGGGAACTGTGAAATGCTTCAATATTGTAATACTGCCTTTTAAACTTATATGTTGGCATTCTTGGTTTTTTAAATTCTTGTTTTTCTTGTGACTTGTTAGCATAACAACCTTTTCCCACTGTAGCCTTTATCACTCTGTAAGAAGCACTTGTGTGTGTGTGGTAACAAAAAGTGAGCTTACATGTAAGGCAGTGATCTTTACTCCTCTAGTTAAATATCCTCGAGTAAAACTGTGATAAAAGTAAAATCAGTAAAGAATACAAAGCCAAAAAGTGTTCTAAGTAGAAATTTTCCTACATTATCTGCAAGGCTTCCAGCTTTTTTGTGAAGGTTTTTGTTGTTTGCTAGCATTACTGCAGGGCTTATGATTATAATGCACTGCAATAGAATAATTATTGGAAGTATTTCTAAGCAAGAAGTGCTTTTTAAGACTGGGCAGTGACACTGGTGGCCTGAGACTGACAGCACAGCCAGCTGCATTATGGCAATGCCAGTTGTTAGTCATCTTGTTTAGCATTGTAACCAGGCATTGCATTTGGCTGTCTGGCTTCATCTAGGCTGTCTTTAAACACATTAATTTGTCCTTGTTACATTACTTGGTCTCCAGTGTAGCAGAAACTGAAGTTGGTTCCAGGATGTGTCTTTTCATCCTGGATGTCACAACAAAACCGTAAACTGGCATTTTTAACTTCTAGGATCTCAGTTGTTTCATTGAAGTGCATGACTTCAATTCTAACCCAGAAGGCCCCTTTAAAGAATAACTGAGCCAGGGGTGTGGTGTTTGTTACACTTAAAGTACCCCATTAGTGCTGCATTTAAATATATATACCATAGTAAGAAAAGCATCAAATCACATTTAATGCAGTTAATGCTTCCAGCAGACCTGGGACTCTATTTTTAAAATAATGACCTGGGAAATGACCTGTTCAAGTTTTTATCTAGTCACTATTGCCAAATAGCTGCAAACCCTTACCCGTAATAGCTCTGTTGTGTGCCTGCCTTAGAACCTGACAGAATTTTTCAGTGCTCAGGCACAAATATTCATGTCAATTGGGTGCCTTCATAGCTTCTACAGTTTGGGCCTTTGTGCACCTCTGACTATGAATTCTGCAAGTGTGTGTGTTTGTGTGTGTCCCTAAAGCTTGCTGGGAATGGACTTAGTTTACTTCCTGCAGCTGATTTGCAGGAGTTTGATATTTTGTTGGTTGTTTGGGGTTTTTCTGGGTGGGGAGAGAGGGAAGCAGAGGGCTGGTTTGTTGTTTTTTCCCAAACCAAGAGCTTCAGCTATGCCTTGACAGTGTTTTGGCTGAGGCTTCTTCCTTGCCAGTCCCAGAATATGTTGCTGGCATGGTTCTGGCTGTGCTGGCCCTATGGGTGATGCTGCTGTTGAAAAACCCTGGGAGGGCTGCTCGTGTTCCCCTGCATCATCCTGGGACAGGCACTGGAGTCGGGGTGGTTGCAGATGTTTCTGTTGCTCCTTTTGTATGAAGAGAAGCTGTGCAGCTGAGCTTTGCCTCAGTCTCGTGTGTTTTTCCCCCAGGTGAGGTGGCAGGGCAGGGGAGGGCTCGCCAGATCCTGGTGGTGCTTCTGCACAACGAGGAGCTGCCAGTCTCAGTGTGTTTGCTCCACTGCTGTGCTGGCAGGAGTTGGGAGCATGCCAGAGGGAACATTTATAGCCCCTGGCAGGGAAACATTGATCTGCATGACTACTGCTGGCTTCTCTTGGGGTGTCCGAAAATAAGTATCGTGAAGTTGTTCATTCACTTTCCCTGCAAGCGCGAGTATTTCGCCTCAGCAGTCTGGAGCAGAAGCTCTTCTGCAGGCATGTGTACTTGGCCTGTCTCAGAATTTCTTGGGGAAGAATCACCTCAAGGTGTGTCCCAAAACTGTTGCCAAACAGTGAGAAGTATTTTCTTCTTTCTCAGATGGCAACTTCCAATGCTGAAAATAAGCAGCTGTGTTAATTTACTGAACTACTCTACCCTCATCTTTGTAGTTTCATCTCTTCATTGCAAAAGAATAGATACCTGTCTTTAGCTTTTGTTCCAAGTATGGAACAAACATGTCTTTTCAAGCATTTTCTTGTTTCAGCCTTATTCTTTCTCCTCAGTCCATGGATCTGTGGTGGCTTGATGTATGAAACTTCACCAACATACCATGCGTGCCTGTAATCCTGAATTCTGCTCTTGTTCTGACATCCCAGAGATTATTTCAAACAAACAGCAATGAAAAGCACTTTGGGGTCTGGTATTTGGCAACTAGAAGCTGCTTTTCTGACTCTTGGTTTGTTTCCACAGTTTCCAGAGCAGCAACTTTGAGTCACCTCCAAATGGAGGAAAGTCCATCAAGATGAAGGGGTAGTGAGGCAGAGATGAATAGATGAGGGTAATAAAAAACGTAGGAAGGTAAATGTAATAAAGCGTAAGATAAATAAAAATTCTTAATTTGTACTAAGTGGATGAGAGAAACTTTTTTTTTTTATCCCCTTCTTCTTTCATGGCCTCCAAATAATGAGTTAGAGGAGCTAGAATGTAATCCAATGAATGGTGCTTTTGCTGTGAAGAAGAGGGCCAGCTTTTCAGGTTGGAAAGGCAAGAGTTTGAGATCAGAAAAAGTGAAATTTGTGGACAGGGTATTAGTTTCCAACTCAAAATGGCCATTGCATGCTTATAGGATTAAAGCTAAGGAGTGTATTTTGCAGATGCTTCTTCCTGATTTAAAGAAAAAGACTTGTTTTCTTACCTTCTGTAATGCCAGAATGCCTTCAAAAGCAAGGGCATTACAGAGATTATATTATTAGACAATATCCATCTAAAAGCTCTGAAGATCAATAAAGTAGTAGAAACTTAATTTAAGGGAAGTTTTGTTGTACAAGAGGCTATATGAATTTTTGTGTGTTTAAATTAATGGAGGTAGGTTGGGTGATAATGGTGTTTATCTAAGTGTCCTTTAGTCCAGGAAAGATACGGCATTAGCTACCATTATAATGTGTGAAAACTATCTGAAATAAGCTTATTTGAAGGTTGCTGTTGCCTGGCAGTTGTGTTTACTGTCTGTATTGTTTAGACTACATTTCACTGAAGGTGTGAAGAAAGTACCCTTGCCTGTTATTTTCTTAAAATAAATATCTTTCGGTATTTTTTCCTAAAATTTCACATTGTTCCAACTAGCTTGGAATAAAGACCATTTATTGATTTATTTTCTGTTAAGATTCTCTCTTTCCTTGTTTATTAGCTAATTTAAAGGATGTGAATGAGAGTCCTAGTTTGCTTTAATTAAATTGCACCTACTAAAAAGAAATTGTTCAGAAAATGCTTCTTCTCCTGTGGGAACAGGTACTTACACCACATATTAATCTGTAGCAGTTAGCTCTGACTGTACTAAGACAGAAAAGTGTCTGGGAAGGAACTATCAAAAATTGATCACTTCCTTTAAGTAACATGTCTTGAAATACAGAAATTAGTACTTGCTTACTTCAGACTTGAGGAAGAATGTTACCATCCTAATGTGGTAGATAAATGTTAAAATGCAAGGTGCAAATTATCCTGGAACCAAATTTTAGTCAATGGCATAAATTCCATCAAGTTTCAGCAGAGATGAGATTTCTCAGTTTGTTCTTTGTTGTACATCACTTACCACGAGTTGTATAAACACCTGTGTAACTTGTGTTTTATTTCTGTCCCTGCTTGGAGCTGCTCAAGTTAGCCTCCATTCTCTGGCTTTTGTTGAGGATGTTTCAAGGGTTTGTTCATTTCCTTGCCCAGGGAATATTGCCCAAGTCCTAATTTGGAAGTTGGTGAAATTACATGCCTGGAAAAAAAATTGGGGATTTTGGAATTGCCTGTGTTTTACTTCACTGTGTATTTAAAGTATTATGAAGTAAAACCAAGGAAAAGTAAATAGGCTTTTAACAAGACATTAAATTACCTGGTTTGGAAGATTTCAGTGCATAAGAAACTACCATACAGATTTCTGATGGATTTGTTGTATGTTTGAGGGATTAAACCCAGCATGAATGCAGCAAGTATTCCTCAGCCATTGCCACCTATTTCCTCATGACCTACATCCTTTCTTTTATTCCTCTGTTCCCATGTGATGCCCTCAGCTTTCTCATGTTTCCTCTGCTGTTTGTGCTTGGCCTTCTTGAGCGAGGACCTGCACATTGTTTGACTCGTTTGCAGTTGCAGTTTGGCAGGGCTTGGGCAAGCCCAGCACTTCCCCCAGGGACTGAGCCTTCCTCTCCTCGGCAGCAACACTGATGCTTCCTGCTGTTTTTATAAAATTTTTGTAATGGATTTGAGACTTCTGCCCTGCAGACTTGTCTGAAATAGGCTGGTGGAGTGCAAAAGCGTTTAGGGAAACCAGGAAAAGAAAAAACAGCACAAGGCCAACTTCATGGAGCAGCCAGACCAGAAGGTTATTTAAAACAGTTTTAAAAAGCCACAGTCTAATCTGAAAAAAGTAATGCTAGCATAATTTCAAAATCTTAATAGGAAGTGAATTGTGATTGATGACTTGTTCTCTTGTCAGCTTTGTGTTTGTATATATTCTGTCAAATATTTTTCCTTGCCATATATAACCTTTTCAGTGCAAAATAAGGATTGGAGTTGCAAATAATGAATACAGATTTGATGTAACTACTTGTTTTGTAAAAGACTGTGGAGGACTTAGCTTATTTAAAACCCTTTAAGGTATATTTAAATAGACTTCTAAGTTACAATGCTCCGACTGCTCAGTACATTTAATCTATCTTTTCAGTACTTCTGAAGAAACCTATGCTATCTGTTGAACTGTTGTGTAATTCCTCTAAACCAAATATGCATGGGAGACACAAAAAGTGGTGTTTTTCACCATGGTTTTGCTGTAAGTGTTGGTCCAACAGCAGGAGCTATGAGAGAGACATTGATTAGCAGTTAGATGTAGGTAAACATTCTTTACATTATTCCTTCTTTATTTGTTGCCCAAAAGAGATCTTAGCACCTTTGTGGCCATATCAGCTTTTATTAAATGTGACTAAAAGATTAAAAAGCATCATCTTGTATGTTTGCTTGTTGAAATTCAAGACTCAAAGTTCAGATTAATTCTGATTGCTGTTTACATTGTAAGTAGTTACTTTTTAGGATAAACCCTGATGCAGTGTTTGTACCAAGACATTAAGTAAAAGTGCATCCATTTGATTTGGCAGTGAATAATTTCAAAAGCTGAAGTAACGACAGTGCTGTTTGTCTACTATATGTTCTAATTGAACCTTATTCTTGAGAAGAGGAAGGGAAGTATTTTTGTATAGCCCTCTCACTCTTTCCTTTAGAAATGGAGGAAGGAAAATGATGTTCTAACTTGCAGATTGTGTTATAAATACTAAATTCCTAAAAGCTTTTTTTAATTTTCTTTTGCACCAGTCTTGTAGTGGTTTTGACAAAGTGATAATAGATGGCTTGGAGAACTGTCAGAGGTGTTTTCCTGACTCACACCTTTAGCCAGAACTGGCAGGGTTATGTTCATCCTGCTTCACAGAACCATGGAGTCACAGAATGGCTTGGGTTGGAACAGCACCTCATTCCAACCTCCTGCTATGGGCAGGGACACCTTCCACTAGGCCAGGTTGCTCAGAGCCCCATCCAGGCCAGCCTTGAACACTTCCAGGGATGGGGCATAGTTTAAATACTTGAGGGAATAAGGATTTCTGTCATAGCATAGATTATCCCAGGTGGAACAGGCCTCTGGAGGTAAATTCTCATGGGGCAAGGCTTGCTCATAAAAGTAGATGAGAGTTTAAAGAAATATGGGTGGAAGGGGACTGGGTTTCCCTTTTGGGGCATTATTTTGTATTAGAGGCTTTACAGATCATCTATTGTTGATTGCCTGTTTGAGATTGGATTTTAGTGTAAGGCTTCAGGTATGCATTGAACAATTGATGACTTTTTCTAGAAAACCTTATAGTGAATCTGGTTTTGGGCAGAAGCAGTTCTCTGCATCCAAGTACAATACTTCTACTGTGTTGAGTGGCTTAAAATCCCATTTATTTGCTGTGCAATTACATTAGATTCTCACAAACACTTGATAAACAGTGTTTACTGCATTTGCTTTGGTAGATTTTTCATTTTAGTTAATTACATCCCAAAAATAAAATGCTATATTATGTACTACCCTTAGATACATTCCTAAGTTGCTGCTGTAGTATTCAGTTGCCTGATTATTGAAGAAGATGTATCTGCAATAGATGGTGAAAAATTTCTTCATCTAGGAGGAACAGCTCCTAAGGACTACTTGAGGCTTTTAGTATACATACAAAAATTAGTTGATGGCTTCTTCTACATATGCTGTTGACATGTGATCTGTGACTTGCAGTTCTGTTGCTCATCCAAGTTGGCAAATAGAATTGGGATAAAGATTAGATCTTGAAGTGACTGGGTAGAGAGGCTGCCTCCCAGATCTCTTAATCATCATGTACTTCAGGATACCAGTAATACTTGCAGTACTGGTTCATCTGTCAGTGTATATATGCTTTCAGTATATGTATGAAAAACTGAGTCTGTTCAACACTTGGAAGCAATAAAAACATCAGCCATCATGGTGGATGATACGTATGCATAGTTCATGATCAGCATGATTTAAACCAACACAGGGTTTGGGGAAATTCTCAGCTTACAAATGGCAAGAATTCTGTGGTCTTTTCCCTGCATGTGTAAGTTTTAATATATGTCAATATATTGCAGCATTTAACATGATTTTCCAGTTCTCATTATCTCAGTCTGACTTCTAAGACTGTCTGCACACCGTTGCTTTATACCAGGTATCTGGTAGCATTAGGATAGGAATGTTTTTATTTTTGGCTGTATTGCATACACTATCAAACATGGCAAAGAATAAAGTAGACTAAAATGGCTGGGTTTTTTATGAATGGCTTAATATGTATGTTTTACTGATACCTTTCCCTGTCCTCTGCTTTTCCCTTTTTAGATGTGTGGTCAGCAGGCTGTGTATTGGCTGAACTGTTACTAGGACAACCGATCTTTCCAGGTGACAGTGGTGTGGATCAGTTGGTGGAAATAATCAAGGTATGGAATGTTGTGTTGTTTTGGGTGCACCATTCCTTGGGAATCGGTATGAAAACATGCACTGTTACAAACTGGTGAACATACATATATTCTGCACCAGTGTACAGGGGTTTGCATGTAAACAGGGTTTGAAAACACTTCTCATGCTGTTTTGAAAATCTGGTGATCTTTACTTTCTCTTCTTGCAGTCATGCATAATGCTATATTGGGGCTTTTCCACTCCTAAAGGATTGCACTTCCAGTGTGCTTGGAAAAAATGCTTATACACTGAGCCAATATTTATTAATGTATGATTTTCATTCTTTAAGAATCCGTCTCTTTCTTCTTTGTTGCATGTAATTAGTAGTTGGCTTTTAAAGCAATGTTTTTAAACTCCTTGTGCCAGGTTCTTCACATATGTAGTTGCCTTCTTTGCTTCCTTCCTCCTTGCTCTTTTAAAATGAAGGGTGAGAAAGGGCACTTGTTTTTGCAGGTAGAGAATCTTGTTTTTCAAGGTAAAGGAGCTAATGTTTCAGAATATGTAACACTTGTATATCACGTGTCCAAGTGTATCTTGATTGATTCCATTTGGAAAGCTGTGGCTATTCTGTGGCTCTCAAATTAGAGGCATGGAAGAATAGTTCATAGATTGGAGTCTGACTTTACAGCACCCTGTCTACCCTACCTTTTTCAACTTCTGCAGTGAAGGAAACAAGATTTCCACAGAGAGCAGTATAATATTCCTCTGAATCTATACTATGTACTACCAATAATAAGATGGTATTATTACAGAGGATGTGTGCACATGCCATTCAGCTTTATTGATTTCATCCCCACAAGGGGACTGTATTAAGAGAATTTCCTCCTTGATTTTGCCATTTAATTACTACCTTGATGCATAAATACTTGTGGGCCACACATGTGAAAAGCCCCTCAAAACCCAAATCGGTGGGTGAAAAAGTAGAACTTCCTACTTGTTTGTGTCATTGACTAGAAGAGCTGCTGGTGTCTTTGTCTCTCTCCTAAAAAAGTGTATGACATGAACCAGCACTGACTGGCCATTTTCCTGCCTGAAGAACATGGGCTGGTGAGGCTCAGAGGTGTGCTGTGACCTTTCTAGACTGTCACCCTGTCTCTTCCAGGTTTTGACCACACAAACCTAGCTTCTCTTACTGGACCTCCTCCAGTCAGCAGCTTTCCTCTGGAGGCTCCATATTTTGCACATACTTCTCCTATGATGTCTTCTTACTGCCTTTCTGCCCAGTGTATTTCAAACTCACTTTATCCAAGTTGGGTCAGTTTGCTTAGGAAACACTAATGAAAAACCAGAGCTGCTCTCAGATGTAGGGCTGATGATGGTACAAGTGGCAATATATTTTCCTTTTGAGAAATGTCTTGGAGCAATGTGCTGCTTTTTGCTACATTGCTTTTGTGACATGTGAAGGGGTCCATGTCAGATGACCAGACCTCCTCAGGATTTCATGTGATAACATGTGGTGTTTGCCTTTGGGCATTTCTGAAAAATCCTGGTTTGTTTCTTGATTAATGTCTGAAATCCTGAAAAACTATATCTAATCAGCTAGGTTGAAAAAGACCTCCCGAGATCGAGTCTAACCTATGACCCAACACCGCCTTGTCAACTAGACCAGGGCATTAAATGACACATCCACTCTTTCCTTAAACCCCTCCTGGGACAGTGACTTCCATACCTCCCTGGTATTGATTCCAAAATCTAATTACCCTTTCTGTGAAGAAATGCTTTCTAATGTCCAGCCTAAACTTTCCCTGGTGCAGCTTAAGACTGTCCTCTTGTCCTTTCACTTGTTGACCAAGAGAAGAGCCCAACCTCCACCTGAATTTTTGTAAATAGAAATTTATATCATGGTTACTGTCCATGGCCTGATCAGAAATCTGAGAGTAGAGAGGCCTTATTGGCAAAACCATAGTGCTCTGCCCTACCATTGCTTTGGTTTCACAACGTGAAAGTAAAATAATCAGGAGATAGATGGTCTCTTATTATTGACATGCTTGGCAAGCAGCAATCTGTGGTTTGGTTGAAAGTTTTCTACAAGCTGTTAACATCAGTTCTGCTCTACTGAAGAAAACATCTGTGAACCAGTAATTGCATAGCACGTGTGTGCTCCAGTTGTGGCACTTCTTTGTTTACACTTCAGTTGTATCGAAACAGAGGAGTAGTTCAGTAAAATTGCTGATAGCCTTTGTACCATCTGTGGTGGTGACTTTTCTTGACTAACTCGTAGTAGTGAGAATATAAAGTACTGGCAAACTAATGTTACTTCTCAAGACAACTGAAGGAGTACCCAGTGTAAAGGGTATTTCAGTAAGTTATAGGTTGCACTTATATGATATTCACCATTGCAGAAACAAACTTCTGAATAATTTCTTTAAATATAGAAAGGGGGATATTTAATGATGATTTACACCTCTGTTGTGCTGGGGTTTTCTCATCTTCAGTTACCTATGTGTAGTCCACTACAAGTAGAAGTGAAGTGAAACAAAATGTACTGAGACAGTATGTTTTAGGAAAGTCTGAGGGAAAAATACAGTAAATCTTACAGCAGTAATTACAATAAAGGATGTTCACAGAAAATCGAAGGAAGCGTAATATAAAATGTGAGCCTGAATGGGTGGGTGCTGTGTTCTTCTGACAGAATTTGTTACTGATGCAGTGTATATTCTGAAGACAAGACTGGAAGAGAAGCTGAATGCAAACTGGAGAAATGGGTTGCTTTTTAGTGCCCTTGTCTCCCTAATCTTCTGTTGTGAAGTTTTGTAAAAACTATTCAGAAAAGTCCTAGCAGAAGGTGAAGGTGAGAATACAGAGAAAAGTTATAATTGAGAATATTGTGTTCAAAATCAACAGCCATGAGAAATTATCTAGGAATGGGATAACAAGGTGTTTCCCTTGTAACACTGTATTCACTCACTAGTATTTCTCATAGTGGCAGTAGAGGGAGAAAGCATGTTTACCTCAAATTTTCCTCACCTTTTGAAAACTGGGAAAAAGTAGGAAGTGAGGTCCTCTTTTTTTCCATTCTGCCAGCAGTTGGGAGAGGTCTGTCCCATGTACTGTGTATCCTTTAAAAATGACCAAAGAATTAATCAGATTTGGTTTTTAACTCTGCAAAGAAGATGTGCAATATTCTGCTCTTCATGCACTTCCAGAATTATGTTTAAATTGTACTTAGATTTGAAAGGAGGGTATAAAAGAAGCAACCCACATGAATGAGTTTGAGTTTTGTAGCCTCAGTACAGTTGAAGATGTGCAATTCTGCAGCATAAAAAATACCAGAAATGTTAAATCTTGGTCCAGCGTGTAAAATGCCATGTTGTATAAAGTTTCCTTTAGAGTAGGATTCATTAAAAAAATTTGACAGATGGTGTCCACCTCTTCCATTTGCTGCCATAGAAAACTAGTATTTAAAGCTTTCATTGTAACACAGACTTATTTTAATGCTAGCTGGCTGTGGGAGAAGCAGAGCTGAGGGATCTGACAGTTGTAGAATAGCAGTGAGCTCAGTAGAACCTTTCAGGTTGGGACCTGGAGCTGCTGTTTGACTATCTGGGGTCCTGCTTTTCAGATAGCTTCATTGGAACTGTGTGTCTGAAAGTAAGGGACAGGGAAAATGGAATATTTTAAACTCACAAAAACAGTCTATACTAAGAAAATACTTACCCACACATTTGGAAACCTATCAGACTTTCATCCTTTATATTTGAATGATTCCACTGCAGGAAGAGGTCAGCTTAGAAACTTTATTGCTGGTTCTTATCAATTCAAGATGATTGAGCCACAGTTACACTTGAAGGCATTTTTTTGAGCCAAGATAAACTTTTCAGTTTTCCCTTCAGTTGCTTACTCAGCTGTGATTATTCAGAGTTTATTTCACAACACAGCAAGTGAATGCTACACCTGGCTGTGAAGTTTTTTGCATTAGACTGGATAATGACTTCAAAATGCCATCACATTAAATTAGTCCTCCTTTCTCATGCAGTTCTTGATGACATTCCCTCTTTAGCTGTGTTCATGGTGATATATCATTTGGCACAGCTTGCCCTTCCTGCAGGCCGTATGCTCAACATCCTCAGTCCCTTGCTGCATCACAAGCATTTTTGGCTTTTGACAGATTTTGATACACTTTCAACAGTTTCCATGCAGTTTCATTTCAAGCAGTCTTGCAAGATCTTCTCCGTATAGTTGCACCTGGAGTTTCTCCAGACCTACTGCATATTTGCAAACTGCTCTGAAAAATTGCTTCTCTAGAACCACAGCATCATGTGCAATTGCATCAAAGGACAGTCTTCTTCTTTTAAATTTCTTTCTCTTGTTCCTGTTTCTTTAAATATGGTCTTTCCACATATTCTCGATCTGGCTGGGAAAGAGAGAACTTCGACCACTTACACCTGACAGAGTGATATTTGATATAGGGAAATAATGTCTTGGAGCTCCATCTGAAGAAATAGTTTAACTCAAGTATACTCTTCTTGAATACTTATGCTATTACAGGAGAGAAATCATGTGCTGTGCCTTTTCCAAATTTTGATCTTGAATGGTGACTCTTCCTTCTTATTTTTAGCTCTTGCTAGCTATTCCAAATGTTAGGTTGTCCCATCACTGGGAATATCTCCAGTGGTAACCCAATATACTCATTAAAATTCATGCCCCTACTGGCGTTCAAGTGACATCTCCTTCAGAAATGTGCTCAGTTTCTGAAACAGACACAGTGGTAGTGTGGATTTCATCAGTGAGCCCATAAAGAAATTATGCACAAGTAAACACTACACCTCAGAGCAGTCATGCAGTCTTGTACCTGATGGATTCTTTCAGCAGCCCAGGAGGGTTGCAGTTGCCACTTCGCTATTTAAAATCCACTGTGCAAGTGGGACCCCACTGAATACAATTTGAAAGAAGGAGCACTTAGACCACAGGAGTGATTTTTTTTCTTTGAGATGCAGTCAGGACAGACTCCTTCATAAATCTCCAATCTTCTCTGCACAGCTTACAGTGCAGCAGTGGTAGCTGCAGGACTGCCACACTCCCTGTGAAAACTTGGGAGTTTGTTGACATTCCTGGCCTCACAAGCTCTACAGCATCCCAGAACCATCCCATAAAACTGTCTGGCACATGCTTTCCCAGCTATAATGTCTTCAAGTACAGTTCCTGCAGACAGTGGTTGCTCTTTATTTCTCTTGCAGAAAGCAAATCTCCGAAGGGTAACAGGTTTGTTTCTAAGATAATTATGTTCTCAAAATTTCTATTTAGTGCCTTCCCCCTACTCCTCTCAAAAGCAGGAAAAAAAAAAAGTCTGTCAAAAGAACGAAGCAGCACCAATTGTCTGAGCAGCCCTGGGCCATGGGGAAGACAGCATCAGCCAATCTGCCTGGTGTTTTCTTTACCGGAAATATTTTTTCCGTATGCTGCTATTTAGAGTATGAGATGAATCAACCAACTTGTGAAAACTGCAGGAAAGAAGCGGGGGTTACGGGGTGGGGGTGGTGTTTGCTTTGAGTTATTTGATTGCTACTGCACTGTGTGATTATTCCTTGCACCAAAACTGGCATTTCATGGTAATTTAGGAGGAATAATAAAATCTTCTCATAGTTCCCTGGGTAAGGGGGAGCAAAGGGGGAAAAAATGTATTAAAAAGCAAGTTCAATAGTATCAGGAATCCTATTCATGTGTAACTTTTTGGGCTCTTGACAGTTTTACTGTGCCTAATGCTAAGTATAGACTACAATTATAATATATGGCTCATGCTCAAATGTCAAGGTACTATTTTGAGCTCAGTTTTTGAAATAAAATAAATCCAGTTGGAGTAGTTAATGGGCAGAGAGGAGCCTTCTCTTCCGGGAGAGTAAGCCACAGGGAGAGTGTGTTTCATTGTATTGGATGTGGTCCTGTGCTGACGACCTGCCTGTGTCTGACATGGGCTCTCACATGGGTGTTCTGTCCTCAGCCCTAAGGGGTGTCTCCCGGCATTTTTTTCCCTGATGTCCCCCCACATCACAACTTGCCTGTTCCTGTGCCTCACTTAATTCATCATTTCCAGTGCTTGCAGGCAGGCAGTGTAAAAAGTTGATGGGCAATTATAGTCATGTCAGCAGTGACAATGGGTTTCTTCCTATTCCTGATATATAGCTCCTCTCGTGTTATGAATAGAAAAAATAGCTATATTTAGTTGGCTTTCATTGTTTGACAAGAAAGTGTTTTTGAAAGGAAGTGTATATAAAGGGGGTAAGTTTATTTTACTTTCTACCACAGACCCCTTGAAGTATTGTCTCAAGCTATGTTTACTGCTTGAGATGCTACACTGTGAATTTTTTTTATAACTATTTGGCACACCTCTCACAACTTTCAGGAGAGGTGCAGTCGTGTTTGCAGAAGTATTAATTAAACCATCTGGTAGGCCATAAACATCAGACTTCTAGGAGTACATTTCCTCATAAACTTACACAGTTTTCCCAGGGAAGACCACTATACCACTGCCACCGTGGCTTTCTAGATGTTTCTGATTTAAATTATCATGTTCTTCCCCTCTCTAGTTCATTGACAACCAGCTGGAGCTTCTGAACCCTTGGTTCTAACCAAGGTCCCTGTGCTTCTAACTGATTACATTTTGGCAAATGTTCAGCAGTAACAATGGTTGTCATAAAGGGCCTTTATTCCACTGGGATTTGTTGAAACTCTTGCAGTTTCCTTTTCCTCTGGTGTTGCAACAGTGTGGGTTTGGTCATAAATGACTCAGCTCAGTTTTGCATAGTGAAGCAGGTGTGGGCAGCAGCTGTCTTGGTACTGAGGTGTAACTGAAGTGTCTTTTGGAGCTGAATAATCCATCTTCTCCTCCTATAAAAGTTGATTGTAAGAAAATAAACTGAAAATCTTTATTCAAGTTCAGGGCTTATTCCAGGCTCATAAATCCCCCCCCTTCTTGTTTGGTAAGGATGACATTCTTATGAGCCTTTCTTTATTGTAGCTTTTCTTTAACTGCAGGAGATATATACCATTACCCTACCTTCACGAACCCTGTTCATGGAATAAAAATGCTTTGGGAAGCTTTATCCATTACAGATTAATGTCAAAGGGAAAACCTTGACAGAATATACTGTGAAACCTGTTTTTGTCCTAGGAGAATTAGAGCAGTATCTGCTTCTCAGCAAGTGTATCCTTTAGTTATTCTTAGTAGATAATGCTTTATTTTTATTGAAGAGATGATGATGACAATTGGTAATGGAGAGCAAGACTAGTTGACCTGGCATCTTCACTTGCTAGAAGATGCTTTGTAGTCTCACACAGACCTCCCCTTCATTCATTTGAAAGTTGAGTCTTCATTCTAGTTATAGTTGATTCCATCAGCATTTTTATTATTACAGTACTTACTTTTGTTCTTTCTGTTTTTCAAATCTTAAATAGAAAAAAAAAATCAACTTTTTCCTTGAAAATATCTCTTTCCATAAGACTCCCCAGGAAATAGAATAGTATGTGCCAATCTGCATTGAACTGAATAATTCAGTATTGGACCCTGTATTTCTTCAAAGCTCTCTGACTTTTGCAAGATCAGTGGGAATCTTACCAATGTACAGAGTAGGTGAAGAGAAGGTTCAAAGAGGGAGCCAGTCTCTTTTCTTTGGGCATCCCATGACAGAACAAGAAGAATGGGCACAAATTAAAATACATGAAATTCAGTGAGCACAGATTTTGCTGTGAGGGTGGTCAAACACTGGAGCAGTTTGCCCAGAGAGGTTGTAGAGTCTCCATCCTTGGAGATGCTGAGAACCTGTCTGAACATGGTCTTGAGCCACGAGCTTTCAACAATGCTGCTTGTGCAGGGGATTTGGACCAGATGACCTCCAGAGATCCCTACCAATCTGAACCATTCTGTGATTCTGTGAAAGCTCTCCAAGGAACATCTGCTCCATAATATTTTCAGAGTTGATAGAGCAAGAGCAGCTGTTTCATGGAGTAATTCTGCCAAAAATGAGCACAGTAATTTATGCTTCTTTCTCAAACGAAGAATTTTGACCAATTTTTGCAGCAGCTTAAGTGATTGCTGTTACCAAGGTTACTTGAAGGTATTCCTAATATACAGAAAATTTAGTATGAATCAGTGAGGTACAATTTCAAATCATGTAGCAAACAGAATTGGTGTGTTGAGGGGTGAGGAGATACCCACTACAGGACCTCTTCAAGTTATGACAAGTACTGTACAGTTTTATATTTTATCACGTTATTCAACCCACTGTTCTAATTTGTAACTTGAATTTGACATCGTTTTTGAAACTTCTATTCTTCCTTCCAAGCTACTTTTCAGTTTTTGGTTGGATTTTGGGGTGTCGTGTTTTGTGGTTGGGTTTTTTTCCCTTTAATCCACTTTCAGTACCAATTGGAAGGGCAATCTTGGTTTTACAGTCTCGAGAGAACAGAGTAAATACACTGTGTAGCTAATATAAGTCACTTTTCCTGTTGTATAGTTATTTCATGTGTCAAAGGTTGCTATGTAGCTGAAAGGTCAGACAATCCCTTCTTTCAGCTACCATGATCCCTCTTCAGTACCTTCTTTTTCAATCATTCATGAAACCTTAAGTGCTGTTGCTTAGATACCTGTGCTTGAGCTTAGGTGTTGCCCTCTCCCATCATCTGGAGTTACAGCTGTGCTTTTAGTGAAATGTCTGAATAGACATTGTCTGTGGGTTCTTCCATGAAATAGCCCTTACTTATCTAATCTGAGCTTTCTGATGCTATAGGTAGTCTTTAAATATACTTGCACTGTGTAGGCTCCTGTTCTGAGCAGCCTTGGCAACTGAGCCAGTTTTGATATATTTTGGTTATATTAAAAATAAATCTACTTGTTGCTGCTTCTTAGAAAAGCTATTAAAGGAATTTTTTGAGGAGGAAAAGGCTAAAGAAGGTAAACATGCTTTCTAAAAAGTATTGTTTATACTAGGGAGGCCTGAAAACTTAGCTCCTAGAAATGGTGAGAGAGCAATAGAAGTTGCCTGTCATTTTTCAGGAAGTTAATTTAAGTGATCAGAAAAACTCCCAGTGTTTTAAAAATTACTTCTATCCTGAATTGGGATGAAAAGAATATTTAGAGGTGTGAAATCCCCTCATCTTTTAGGACTGGAAAGGTTTGAGAGTGATGGTCATCAAAGCTTTAAGAGCAGCACCGTCCTGGCAGGGCTGGCAGCTGGGTGGCTGATATTCTGGTGGGTGCCAGACAGAAAAGCAGCATAGAAAGGGCACATTTTCTTTTCAGTTCTTTTTTCCATTGAAAGTTGAGCAAACCTTATGGAATCTACAAACATTCTCTTTTTTAATCCCCTAAGCAAAAACATTGTTTTCAGACACACACAAAAAAATCTGCTGTCATCTCTGAGGGTAACCCTTGGCTTTTAGAATTAGGTGGGTTTTAAATCCTCATAAGTGATGTGGTCTACAAAATATTATTGTTTGTTTTGTGCAACTTGTCAGTCACATTTGTTATCCAACAAGCAACTGTCTGAACAAGTTGGAGAGTTTATTCCCTCTGCTGCTGTTCTTTATTTAAAAGATTGCTTTGTGGGTAGAATTATTTTGTGTTCTGCAACTCTTACTTTAAATAGCAGAGAGATACCAAGTTTTGTTCATAATATCTTACGATAGTTTCTCTGTGGCACAAATTACTCAAACAGCAATTACCTTGCACTTTTACCTCCTTACTTGACTTTCTGGGGTGCATTTACAAGAATTTCCATTCTTCTAAGAGAATGAAAACGTACACAGATACCAGAATTCGTAACCAGATATTTCTTTATCAAGCAGCAAGGTAGAGTGCCAGCATCGTATGATCATTTGTTGCCTGTTGGTGACAGTGCAGTCTGATGAGATGAGGTGATAAGCTGTGTGGAGGGATTTGTCATGGGGCCAAAATAGCATCACTACTGGTTCCCTACAGATGAGCCTGAGCCCAGCATAGAGGAGCAACTTCTGCTTTCTGCCATTTGCCTTTCTCTCTGCAGAGCAAAAAGATGCCCAGAACTGAGTGCAAGCAGAAAACAATGGGATTTCTTGAAGATACTTTGCAATTTTTATATATAGCTAGAAGACAATGGCTCTCTCACACTTGGTGCTAACTGAAAAGAAAGGACTAATGCCATATTGTTGGGCTTATTCCCTCAAGGGATTTGTGAAATCCTTTCAAAATGTACACAGCCCTACAAAGAGATGTGCTATTGATTGTTATTTCTCATACAACTACTAATTTGCATCCATAAATAACATTGTGCACATTCTGGGAATGAGAAATACAGCTTGATGAAGGTAAACCATAGGTGGTTATGCCTTTCACACACTTCCAGGTTAGATTTAAACTAAGTCTGTCTTCCATGTGGAAATACTGAGATGAGGAAGCACCGCCCAAACCCACACGGTTTTGTTTGCTGGGAGAGCAGGAGACGCTGTCTGGCTCTGCTCAGCAGTTACTGGCTGATCTTTTAAGCTTGTCAGAGGACTGCTGTTTGTGACTTGTAAAATACAGTCTGTGCTATTTGTCTGATCCTTAATCAGCCATATGTGGTAAAGTGCAATCCCTCAATGTGTTTGGTAGTGCTGTTTTATATAAACCTAATTAAAGTGAAGTCTACCCCACCAGAGTATCACTAAGTTTGAGAGAGATGCTTTAATTTTGTGAAACCTCTATAAGATAATTAAATTTTTGACACTGGGTTTGGAACATAAACTGAATTGCCAGCAAGAGACCACCCTTGTTGGAGCAAGGGCCACAAAGATGATTAAGTCGCTGGAGCATCTGTCCAGGAGTATGAGGAGAGATTGCAAGAGCTGCCACTGTTCAGCCTGAGGCAGAGAAGGCTTGGCCGGGACAGGGAGGTCTCGTCAGTGTGTATGTGGTGTTTGGTGGTGAAGAAACAGCTGGGCCCTTCTCAGTGTTGCCCACTGACTGGGCAAGTGGCAGCAGCACAGAGTGCAACATATTTTTTACTCTGGACAGTGGTCAAAGTCTGGATTAGGGAGACCAGAGAGTGGACTTCCCTATCCTGGATGCAAAAGTTTTGTTGTTTTGCTCTCAACACTGTATTAACTTGCTAATTAATAGATGGTAACTATTAACTAACTAGTTAATAGTTGCATAGATTGACTTCAGCTGTCCCAATGTCTGACAGGTTATACTTCAGTTTTAATTGCATATGAAGCACATCTAAACAATTTGCCTTTTTCTTTCTGTCCTGTATAGGTTCTGGGAACGCCTACAAGGGAGCAAATTAGAGAAATGAATCCAAACTATACTGAATTCAAATTTCCTCAGATTAAGGCACATCCATGGACTAAGGTGAGTCTATATGATTTGAATAATAAAGATGTGGGCTGAAAGTAAAAATTCAAGTTGTTCAGTTTATTCAGTGATTTGGTGGCTTTCAGTCTAAAGTGGGTGCCTTTAACTAAGCTGGGGACCTGCAAACTTTTGATGTAGCTAAGGAGAAGAAGATATTGAAGCAGTACACTGTAATATCTATTGGGGGTTTTGAGGTTGCCTATAGGTGGATTGTGTTTTGTTTTGTTTTTTGACAACGGTGTGTGTGTTTGTAGCAGATTGCAGTATTCTACATACTTTCATGCTATCAGCTGATATGCACAGAAGTCACATAGAAATGAGGAAAGTGTTCCAGTATGTATGTGGTACTTTTGTAATGCTGTTATATAGTGTGACAAGGACTGACAGTCACTTTCTTGAATGCTTTTGTACTTCTGTAGGTGTGCTGTTGAGTGGAGATGCTTTTTCTTGGAGTTACTTCTTAAGATTTCTAGTTATCTATTATCTAGCTTTCATAGGGAGACACCAATGCAGTATATGCAGGCAGTATTATGACCTCCATGACCAAACAGGAAACAGCTAGCAATGAAACAAATACATTGCTGCATAGTAAATTGGTCTTCCACATATCACACAATGAAGAATATTTGACTTGGGACAGAGTAGCAATCATTTAGTTAGCCTCTTGGGTGTGGAATAAGTTAGATATTGAGTCTCAAACAATTGAAGCCTGGGTAGTTAATATTTCCTCTTGCTGCTTGAGAAATGTCTAACATAGTCACAGTGTATTTCCATCCTATCTCAGCACTCAGGTTTCCTTCTGCCAAGAAAGTAATATCTGTGTGTGGAAGGGTTGCATGCCTAGCTGAGCATGTGTCCAGGACAGATTCTTTTGGACCAAATACTCTATGGCAGTAGAAATGCTGAATAACCTAATTCAAGCTAATTGGTAGCAGGCCACATACCAGGTGCACACCAGGGCAGCACTACACATCACTATTTTTGCAATAGATTCTCCAATGAGTCATGTACCTTTTCCTCAATAATCCATTGTTTGCCTTTCCATGTCAGAGTTACTTCCTGTGTGTTGGTTAAGTGGTGTACAATAGTATGGGAGGTCAGTAAATCCAGCAAGGCTTCTTAATACCTTATGTTACCAGGGTGGAATAATTAGAGCAGATGAAGTCTCTGGGAGTGATCTTTTCAGTTTTGAATTGCAGCCTGGTAAAAGTCACAAGAATAAGCCCAAAAACCTTGTGGCGCTGAATATTAGGTTCGCATCTGAATTCTTGCATTGAAGACATTTGGATTAGGGGAGGTTAAATTAATATACAGGGGAGTAGAAGTGCAGAGCTGTACTGTAGGACATGGAGTTGAGTTGCACAGTTAGCTTAGATGCTTAGCTTGAATAGTCTCACAAATCATCTGTATGCACTTGACGGTCTCTTAGAACACAGCAGAGGTCTTTTGGCAAATGCAAGCTTCACAAAAAGACTGAAACTTCCTTCTACTTCTAAAGAATGTTTTTTTGATTGTTGTAGATGAATGTAGGTGGAATTAAGAATTGAGAGGAGCTTGCCAGAAGATCAAATTTGCATTTTCCATTAGGTCACAGTTAGTTTTGGAGAGTTGTGCTTGCAGTACAGCTTCTCATTCTTAAGTCATTCTGCACACAGCTCTTCCTGATGTCAGCAGGGTGTAGAATTGCATTTAAACCAGTTTATTACAATTGGGATACATGAGACTTCATTTGTGAGATCTGTACTTATTATACAAATGCTAAATTTAAAAAATGGGTTACCCAGCATGATACTGGTAATGATGCTTATCTTCTTATCTTCTTGGTAGTACTTCTCAAGATCCTTTCCTTTCAACCTTTTGAGCATGTTGAGCCATAATAGATTTAAGTAGTAGTATTATGCAGAATTGGTTCCTCTTACCCAGTTGTATTGATATAACATCTGATGACATGTCAGTGGGCATAGGCAATCCTCTCAGAGCTTCTCTGTCTTAGAATTGAACAGTGAGAAAAACCTCTTCAGAGCTTTGGCTTTGAAAAAACAGGAGTGCCTGAAGAAGTGAAAGTAATAATGTCAGTTGTTTGTAGTTTTTTATTACATCTGTGTATGTAGCTAGACTGCTACAGCTTGTTACCAACAGGACTTGAACTTGCAGCTTCAGAAGTACAAATCTTTGCCATCTAAGCTGAAGAATTACCAAAGATGACAATACTTAGAAGGTGGTTATCCTTGTTGAGAGTTATGGACAGAGGACTCCTCAGACAGCAGGATTTTTTGTGTGTGTGAAATAAATTGCAGGCAGCTAGTTTCAGCATATTTGAGAGAGAACTACTGAGAATATAGTCACTCCCTGCTGGAAGCTCTTAGACACGAGAGCAGTTGCCTTCTTGTTTTGTGCTGTTTAATACAACATGGGTATTTGTCAAAGTGGGGTTTGTAGGTCTCCCTGGAGTTAGTTTCATGCAGTTGAGGTGCCCAGTGCATGTTTTCTTGCAGTCTGGAACTGGTTGTTTCCGGGCCAGTAATCTATACAAAAATAAGGTCTTGTTTTCAGGGAACTTCTTTGGTCTGCAGAAGTGCACATAGATGTAATAAAGAAATTTCTTTGGAAGCTGTAGTATCTATAGGTTGTATCTGAAATTCTCTGGTGCCGACTTGCACTGGATGTATCTGGTTCTGGTCTGCTCTCTTGGCATTTCTGGGAGGCATGGATCTGTTACTTTCCTACTCGGCATTGCTGTGATGATGATCTGCTACACTTGCTGTTACCTACTTGTGAAGAAGAATGGTGGCTGGTGCTATAGTGCAGTGTAATATATTCTGGGTTTTTTTAAAGAGACAGAGAAATTGTTTAAGATTAAAGAGGGAGAAATTTATGAAGGGATATAGTTTTTCAGATTTAATATGTTCTGGGCTAAAATTGGGATTTTGAGCACAAGTTTTATGGACGTTTGAAGTCTAACTTCATAGATGTATCTTAGGCTTTTCAGTAGAAATGGATTGGTATCATCCTAGTACAGTATTGATACCTTCCTTATTAAATTATGAGAAAAGTCTAACACTAAAAAATATTTTTCTATGCTGCAGCAATAATATGAGTTTGCAGTGCAAACTGTTCTCAGACTGCTTTTGCAATCTGTTGACAGTTTGAGATTGAAGTAAATTTGTAATTTAAGAGTTGGAGTCTCTCATGATAAAATATAAGGAGGTCTCTCTCTCTTGTCTCCAATAGTTTTGTGTTGCCCAAGCATGTGTGTTTTTATGCCAGTTTACATGCATGAGGCACCTGATGATGGGAGTACAACATGTCCCTGGCTAGCAAAAGAAAAGAGAATCTGAACTTCCCATGAATCTCTCAAACCATTCTTCAGAAACAGGGCTTCCCTCTTCTTTTCCTCTGTCACCTACCCCTGCAACCCCTGTCTTACCAGGAGGGACATTCTGTTTCTTAAGCAGGGGATTCCTTTTCAGAATACCAGTGTGTGTTTTATAACTTAAATGTTGTTTTCATCCAAACCTCCCTTTGTTTTCACTTCGTATAGAACATTTTGTATTCATGGAGGTGCATCCTGCAGCTTGCCTACCTTGGTCTGTGAAGTAAATGGCATCCTGTTATACAAGAAACAGTGTTCTGCAGGGGTGTGAATATGACTGACTTATAACAGTCAGAAAAGAATAAGTAGGCTTTTAAACACAGTCATGTCTTCAGGTATATCTTGGGTTGGAAAACTGGTCCATTTTTTCCTATGGTATCAGCTCATCAGATAAAAGTTACTGCCCTTTCTGGAGATTTGCTGCTGTTGTTTTTACTGGGTCATATCTTTGCTTCTGTGTCTTTCAGCTACCTCAACTCCTTGAGCCTTCTTTCTTCTCAGAAGTGCAGTCTGATCTGTGCTACTAATCTTCACACTTATTTCTGTTCTTCTGACTAAGCTTCATCTATACCGTGTAACTCTGTGAGTGGAAAGCCAAGGAGGAAATCTGGGATCAAGTGGAAGATTGTAAATCACAGAGCTGTTGAAGTTCAGCTTTGTTGATTAGTTTTCTGTGAATCTTTTGGCCCTTTTGGAAGGGGCAGGGACAGTGGGACAGCTTATGAAAGGTCTAGAGGCATTCTTCATAAACTTGTGGTAGATGGGTGTTGCTTACCATGGCCCCATTACAGCTGGCCTTTATCCTGGCATTACTCAGATGCTACCTTCAGGTCTCAGATCCCTGGGTAATGAAGCAAAAGACAGTACTGTGATAACTTCCAGAAATATATAAAATGTCCAACTGTGACAGCCTGCCTTTCCTCTTGCATCTAGCTAGTAGAGGATCTCATTAAGATTGTAGTAAATATAATAGAGTTACGTAGTTTAAGCTCTTTCTGTATGGAGGAAATGACTCTTGGATTTTTTCTTTTCCCCACTCAAGGGTACTGCCATATGTTTGCCAGTATAATGTCAGGATAATGAAAGATATATATGCATATACAGAACAATACAAGTTGTAACAGTAAAGATGGTTTGCTTTCATCATAACCTCTGCTTTGTCTCCATGGTATAGACATGGAAACAGTTTCTACGGCAGGCAGTTCTTAAAAATGGACAGTGAGTCTCTTCAGTGTGCCATGGTTTGGTTGCCTGTGTTTCTCCTGTTCTGAAAGTAATTGCTAGATTTTTCAATGCAGGCATTTTTTAAATATACTTTTGGTGAGATAAATTTGAGTGTACTCAAGAGAATGGCTTTATTCACCATCCCCAAATCTATACTTAGCTGGCGCCTGAATAATAATTTCCTAGTCAGTGTTGAGTTGGAAAAAGACAGAAGTCATTTGCCTGACATTGGAAGAGACAGGGAGAAAAGCTGTCATGTCTAGATTAGTTTTGAGCATCTCTGCCTCTCTGTTGTGCACTCTTGTGGATGAATACATGAGGACTTTTCTCTGCATCACTTTGCCTTCACAATAACTTGTGGGAGATTCGGGCAGGATCCCTCCCAACTTTGTGAGCACTTCCTTTTTGTTTTAGGGGCTTTTCCATTATTTATACTGTTCAGGGTGGGTTTTTGTCTGTGTCTTTAAGCGAAATGGTTATAGCGTAGGAAAACGGTGTCTAAGATGAGACTTCAGACTCCAGCTCATCCCTTCTGGCACTTTTCCAAAGCTGTTGGCCAATTCTGGCTGCAGCTGAAGTTGTGCAGAACCACAGTTGATTGTGTTACAGAGTAGCTTTGGATATTGACTTTAAAATTCAGATTTCTGCCTGTATTATGAAGTAATTTTAGCTAATACTATAAAATACTTGCCTGATATTTTAGTCTTGATATCCTCATGTGTGCGTGTGTGTTCTGCGTATATGTTTTTCCATACTACTCATTTTACCTTGAACGCTGAATATTTCTGTGCTTGTAGCAGACAAGTCCTGTTGTCTTCCCCACACTCTGGGACTGGGTTATAGAGCCTAGTCTCTCTCATAAGCATGTTTTTCCACCCTCCAGAATTGGTTTCATGTCTTCATCCTGTCCTACTCCTGCTCTCCTTGTTCTTGTCTAGTTTTTAAGCAGATTGTTTTGCTTGTAATGCTTCCAAAGTGACTGCTCATACTGTAGACTCAAGGAAGAATACCAAACAGTAAAATGGATAAACAGGCAGCTCATTTTGTCACTTCTAATTATAACCGATGACAAAAGAAAGCGAAAACTCTTTTGTCAGAAATCTTATAAGTGGACTTGGATTTGGATTCAAGATGAAAATGCAAACTCTTCTGTCTGAGATTTAGGTCTGCTCTTCTGTAGAGGAGCAAAGATACAGTGAGGATGAGGTGTTTCTTTGGCTGCAGTTTTGTAATTTGGCATTAAGTTCATCATGGAGCAGGGTCAGTTCTCCACCTCCCCACTTGCATATTCCTGATATGCATTACACTTTGCATGGTAGTAAAAACCTCTTGAACAACACATGTTCAGAATTTGGATCAATTTCCTTTATCTAACTGACCCTTCTGCCCAGACTGCAGATGTTGGGACAGGTGACCAGGGCAGACCTGCATGTCCAAAAGGGCAGAACTCTCATTTCCAGCATGAACTGGATTTGATTTATGCCTGTTGTGAAACTGTGCCCTGACCTCTTTCCAAAGAGTACAGCTCTGTTTTTCTACTTGATATGTAATGACTTTACAAGCAAAGAGTGCAAACAGCTCTTTAAAAGAAAAAAAGTTTTTCTGGCAAGTTCATATTTGCCAGTTCCTTTTATGGAAACAATGCTTTTTGACAGTGTAACTCTCTTACCCTTTCTGGCTGAGAAAAGAAGCCAGGTTTGCTGGGTGGTAAATTGCCTTGCCTCTGCCCAATTTGTATGCAGTAAAGAAAGTACTGCTTAGCAGTAAATGACTGAGCACTAATGTAACATTAAGAAAGGATTTCCATCAGTGCAACTACGGAAATCAAATGCTAAGTTTAACATATCTTCTGCAGCGTACCATCTGTTTAGCCATCCCACTGCAACACATCTGTCTAGGCTCTTCATTTCAGCTGTCCCAGCGAGGCTGAGAGCACTGAGGTACATTTTTGGGGGTTCTCTCTCAGATGAAGGGGAGCTGTTTTGTTCCTCTTAGCTTTGTTGCTTTCCTTTGGAGCTCGATAGAAGCACAGCACATGCACTGGGTAATAAACACGAGCTCGTTCTGTCTCCACAGGGTCCTCAATGGAAGGAGCCCAGTGAAAAGTGTGTGGTCTCAACAAGAAGTAGCTTTGAAGACAGGTTCCTGGTCCTGTTCCCAGTTTTGTGTTGGCTCATTTGTTAGCCACTTAACCCTTCTGTCTTTACTTCGTTTTCCCCATCTTAAGTGCCATCAGACAGAAATTCTTGACTAATAAGGCATTTACTATTTCTGAGGTGCTTTTAGAAAAAACAGAGGGATTTAATCAAAGAAAGTAGTTGAGGGGCTTATATATATTTTTTTAAATATCTCCCAACACCTGTGCCTCTTTTGTGGACATCTTTTAACCTCCATTTGTATCACGTGAGTTTTATGCACTTCAGAATAGCCAAATGGCATATTTCAGAAATCCCATTCTGAACTTCTCAGGCATTTGGAACAAGACTAGTCCCAAGAGCTTCAGATGCAACCTTGGGGGTTTTTATGTCAGGTAGAGCTCAGTGCTGTCTCGTGTGTGTCTCTTCCCTCTCCTTTTGTTTGTGAATGTGTTGTGTTTCTCATGAGCCTTATTGTGTTAAACTTGAGTGATCAAAATGCTGCTTCATATTGTAAAGTCATAGTAATTGTATTGTGTGATAGCCTTTTTTAAAAGTTGATATGAGGGTTATGTTGTACATTAATAACTTGGCTTGTAAACAGTACAAGCTTTTGGTTGGAAGGAGGAGCTTTCTCTCTTGCCTAATGTTCATGTGCAATAAAAAATGTGCTTACAAACCGAAAGGATGTGCACAGACTGTCAGCCTTGAATCGGTGGTGTGGGTGGTTCTTGGCAAAGCCTGTGAGTCTGAAGCTGGTGAGGAAATTTTTAACCATGGTGTCACAAACTTGATGCGTTAGCAGCAGATGTCATTTTCCTAAGCCTCTGCTCTCTTAGGGAGCACAGCATGCGGGCAGCATTCACAGTCTGCATGCAAAACAGTGGTTGATGGCATGAAATCATGTCTTTTAATACACACTTGCTAGAAGAGCACCTTGGTGTCACATTGTGAAGCCTTGGCTTTGGGGCTTAATTACGCCAAGACGATGGAGCTCGTGTTGTGCATGGAAAGTTTGTTTGAGGAATGTCAATGAATTGAAAGTCAGAGCAACCATTCTGTTAAAACAATACTTAGCTCTTGCCCCATGTGGTTTTATTTGAGAGCTGAATGCTGATGTGAGTGAAGTGAAATAGGAGAATTCTGTGCTTTCCATCCTTTTTCTTTTGTCTTTCCATATGTGCAGAAAAATAAAATGCAGAAGGGGCGTAAACTCTGCTACACTGGTAGGAACCTTTTCAGATTAATAAGATAAAATGTGACCACTCTGCTAGTGCAGAAAACCTTCATCTGAATTGAAGTCTCCTGGGGATGAGAGCTGTGTAGTGCACCAGGACATTTAAGCCTGAAATGTTGAAGAAGGTGTTAGTTACAGAAAAATGAAGGAGAAATAACATAAAAAAATTTGCATTGATAGCAGTTCAACCTAAGAAGGAGAGAGGAGTGTGTCAGGCCTTGCTGACTCACTCTTATGGTCTGTCGGTATTTGAGCATCACCAGCATGCCTGAACAAAGAAACAACTCGCACTGGTCCCTCAGCTTTTTGGTGAGGTATAGATTTACTGGGATCTGAAAGGGGGAGGGAAAAACCAACAAAAGCACCAAAAGCTGTGCCTTTGGATGAGTCAGCATTTCCATTTGACATGATCATCCAGAGATTTTTGTAACTCATCCAAAAAAAAACCAAAGAAAAAAACAGCAACCTGGGTCTCAGCCTGAAATTCATTTGCTTTGCAGAAACAAGAGGTTTTGAGTTATTCAAGTGCAAATTTTTCTCGAAGAATATTGTATGTAAAGCCTTTTTTTTGCATTTGTTTATCTCCAAAACAGGTTCATTTTTTAAAATGAAAACTTGAGCCTTCGGTCCCTCCTGTGGACAAATAGCCTTACACAAGGTCTTGTTTCATTTTAGAAAAATGAATTGCTGCGCCGGTGGGGTAGTATTTGATTGCTTTAAAAGTTCCTGTCAGTGTTTTATTTTTGGTTTTTATTTTGTTTGTGGACTTGCTGTGCCTTTTGCCCGGCCGTATTTAGTCTGCATACTAAATGTTAGTCTACCCAAACACTTTGTGCACTTAGCTTATTTTCCTTTTTTTTTTTTCCTTTCTCTTTTTTCTTTCTTTTTTTTTTCTTTTTATTTTTCCTTTTGCTTTCACCCAAATGTATTTTAGACCGAGACAGACTTTGCTCCGAGGGGCCGGATTTTAGTCCGTGCACTAAATTTTAGTCCGCAGACTAAAAATAATCCGCGGATTATTTACTAAATTGATTCCCTCACTGAGAACTACAGAGACTTTAAACTCCTGCTGAGACGTACGTGCGAGGGGCTTCACGGCTCACAAGTCCCACTGTGTGTCCATCCTCCCGCCCCTTCCCACCACGGAGCATCAGCCCAGCATTGCCTTGGCGTCGGTGCCCCGTGGCAGGGAAGTGCTGGCGTAGCCATTGCCGTAGGCGGCAGCTGCTCGTGTAGTTCTCGGTGGGTGAATCGGGCAGCTTTCCCGGTGGAACTTTGCTGAATGGGAAGAGCTAAAACACCGTAGAGGGCTTTGCTTTTATTTCTTAGGGCGTTATTCAAAAGGGAGGCGGGAGGGGACAAATCGAGGAGAAACAAATTTCTTAAGTAACGGGTGCGACGGGTATGAGGGGGAATAAACCCGCAGTAGAGAGAAATTCAGTCCATACCCGCACTCCTGAGGTGGTACGTCCAGTTCCTGAAGAATCCTAAAGAGATCGTGCCAGCAAACAAAATCCAGTGGAGGGGGAAGTCAATCCAAAATGGAGAATAATCCGCGGCGGCCTGAGGTACTCGTAGTGCACACAAATTAAAAGTATCCAAATTTAAAATATAGATCTCGGATTTTTACTTTGTCTTCAGCACAAATTACAAATTGCTAGGGATTTGGGGTTTTTTGAGAAAAACCCAAAACCATCCAAAAGTTTACATTGTGTGTCTGGGACAAATTTACATGTGGGATGCGTCTTTGGAGACAAACTAATCTGGCCACTTGGTTCTGTGGACGTTTATATCCAGGACCGAGGACTGAAAATTCTTTATTATGGGAATTTCAATTACCCTTTTAGTTCAAGTTAGAGTTTTGATTTCAATTTTTTTTATTTTTTTTAGTAAATGCACTGGCATTGGAACATAAATTTCATATAGAAATGTTTCTATACTATGCCTCACCATTGCACAATCGATTTTTTGGCATACACTGTGGTGAAGTTGGACTTGCTGCTATGGAGACTGATGTTTAAAGTTTCTAATTGTATAAACATTTACTATGTCCCCCACACCATGGATTTCTTATAATATTGGCTATATTTTTCCTTGCTGGACTATTCTCTTTTGGATTGACTCCCCCTGTTTGGATTATTTCACTGCATTATCATCTTTAGGACTCGTCAGGAACAGGACATTTCACCTCAGGAGTACGGGTATGTACTTAAACATTTTTTCAAATTACTAGGCCTAGCCTTGAAAAAAAAAAGGAGAGAAATGCTAGAAGTGGAATAATTGAGTTCAAACTACATCCTCGAGGCAGCAGCCAGGCGAATGTAATACAAGGTGATTGACATGAGATGGGCACAGACCTGTAACCTGCTTCATGTGTTAGTCACCACTTGTTGCAGGGGAAGGCCGTGTGAAGTCTCCTAGTATATATATTTATTTTTAGTTTTTTCCCCTTCCTGGTTTGAAGCAGTTAGAGCAGACTTTGGGAACTGCCTACCCCAAATGACTAATTCCAGATCCAAAGGCAGGATGAGCAGTTCATAACAGGGTTTAGGAAACATGTTAGGGTTTCAAGGACTTGAAAATGAGGAGTTTGAGTGGACAAGCAAGTACTCCTTTTACATATGTCAGATTTGTGACTGTCTGCCTATTAATTTTCTCAGTATAAGGGCTTGTCATCTTTACCTTAAGGAAATAAAATTATTTTCCTTTTAAAATCCGTATAGTGGCTTATATGTGAGCTGTACTGAGGGGAAAAACACAGCTAAGAGTGAAGTACTAAAGTTTCAAGCTGAGATAAATCAAGTCTGTTAAAATATCATTGTGAAAGTGCATGAGGGAGACCTCAGTAATTTTACCTCATGTTAAATACAGAACAACTTCACTTCTGTGGGTTTACCTCAAGACATACTCATTTGTGCTACTTACCGTGGACAGGTGGGGGGAAGCCACAAGGCTTTTTTTTTAACTGGAGACAGTCTTGGATTTTGTTCTGGTCAGGCTGTGACTTGGGAGTAATAATTGCACCCACTGTGTGCTGTGGTCAGCAATCCAAGCTCCACAGGCAGTGGGCACAAAGCAGCTTCTGCTGCCTCTTCAGGTGGCCCTACACTGGTGACACAGTGGTCAGTAGAGGTTCTCTGCCAGCAGTGTTAAGCAAAAGCCTTTCTTTTTGTCATTATAGGCTTCATGTGAAAACTTTTTCAGTTTGTTTTGCAATAACCTGGTAGTAGGAATTAAGTCAGCTCTTCCTGTACATGGCTCCTTGACTCCCCAAGTCAGGATTCTTTGCCACACAAGTTAGTTAGCACACACTGCAGCAAACCCAGTGCTGCTGGCCCAGCTCGATACCAAGGGCAGGAAATTTCAGTCCCTGCAGAACTTGGCTTTTGTGGTTGATTCTCATTCAAGAGAGCCTATATGCCTGGTTTAAAACCTACTGAAGGAGTGCCCATGCAAGTTTCTCATCTGTGGTTAACTAGCATGTCATGCACTGGTTTTTCTTTTTTTGTTTTTCTTTTTGGTTTTTCTTTTTTTGCTCCTTGGTGCTGTGTATCTTGAGTTCACCTACACTGGTGCAAAGGCATTTTGGATTACCTCAATTTTTACCAAAAATGCTGGCATCAGAACTTAACACTCGCACCCACCCTGTTCCCTTTACCCTAGACCGCATTTTACCTGCAACATAGAAGTGGCAAGTTGCTTGAGGAGGCCATCCAGGTCATGTACATGATTAACTCATATTTTGCTTATAATGGAATGAGAAAGGATTATGGTATGGGAGTGCGATTAGCAGTGGGTAGAATCATTCTTAGAGGTTTAAAACAAAGCTGCAGTGAAGAACTGCTTTTTGTAATCACTCAAAGTAAAAATCTGTTAGACTAAAATAGTTGGTTTTCTTGACGCAATTTTCAGCTGTCCTTACAAATACCAAATGTGCAGGAATTATCCCTATAAACTTATGGGAGTAGTTTGCCAGAATAAGGTCACAGAAGGAGTAACTTGCAAATTGGAGCTAGACATTTCCTGCACCCCACCCGTGCTTTCCTTGTTGTTCTCCAAAGCTGAACAGCAGCCTCCATAGCAACAGTCTGACCTGCCTGCCTGCAAAAGTCCATGTTAGTAAGACTTCCTTCACTAGCCAGAAAAACCCCAGCCCAAAACCGTAGTGGGGCTTTATTATATTTTTACATTCAGTGAATCCTGCTCATCTGAACCCTCTTCCCCACCTTCACTCCACCCCATATGCATGGCTGGTAGCACCTGTGTGTGTTTGTCATGATTTTTGAATGAGTTTCCCCTTCATTCTCCAAGTTGTTTTTCTGAGTGCGCTCTCATGAAGTCTCTTGCTGGCATTGCACCTTCACTCTAGTGCAAGGCGTTGCAATTAACCCTTTCTCAACCCCAGGAATGGATTTTCCCACACTTACTGCAGGACTTTGATTAGCACAAACCGCAAGTTTGTTCCAGCTTGCTGGGCAATGAGAGGTTTAATTGCTCTGACTTGCTTCTGGTCAACAAAGAGATAAGACTCAGCCAGACAACCTGTTTCTCCTTGCTTGTTTTCTTGTTGTCCCGCAGGTCTTCCGGCCCCGCACTCCCCCCGAAGCAATTGCGCTATGTAGCCGCCTGCTGGAGTACACCCCCACCGCCCGCCTGACTCCCCTGGAGGCCTGCGCGCACTCTTTCTTCGACGAACTACGGGACCCAAACGTCAAGTTACCAAATGGGCGAGATAAACCCGCACTCTTCAATTTCACCACTCAAGGTAGCCTGAGAGCCGTGAAGGATCCCTTCTTTAGGAGGAGGCACCCGGATAAATGTTGGTTGTAATGCCGATGTTACTCCCTCGGAAGTAAAAATCTCTGAGCGGTAGTAAGTTTATATTAAGCAGTTGCATAACCAACTGTCCATTTCAAAAAGAAAGGACAAGGTCTTGAAGTTACAGGATTATCTGATTCCTGGTGCTTCCGATTCAGTTTTCAGGGTGGTTGTTACTGGATTGCATCAGGAGGGTTTACATTTGAAGCTCAGAGTCTGCAACCTGGCTGATGGTTTTGTGTGAAATATCACACTCAGTGGACCATGCAGGTTAGATTCTCATTTGGAGATGGTCCTGCTTCTTCATACCTGAAACACCATAGCCAAGTAGTAATGCACGTTAAGTTTGGCAGGGAGGTTTGTAGTGTTGCTGCCCATTTTGGTTCTGGATGCAAGATAAATACAGATGCTTTACTGTCCAGATTTTATATTCTGTACAGTTCATCTGGCATTACAGTGACTCAGTCATTTAGAAAGTGCAAAAATAAATGGACAGCTAACGTTCTTATTTGAAGCCAGGCTGGTATCAAATTTCAAAATCATTCATCTATATTTTTTTTCTACAGAAGTCAGAAATGTAAAACTGATATCCCCCCCAGAATAGTTTTGCCTGCCAAGACAGAACATGTAAGAAGTATGGCATACAAATGTGCTAGTAATTAATTTTGGAGCACGTTTTCTGTTGTTTTTCTTAAAGTGATTAGCTGCCAATTCTCACCCTTTGAGCAAGGATAGTTCTGTATGCATTTTCTGTAGAAAGTCTAAAACACCTCAGTTAGTATCAATGTCATTTTTCACACTTTTCAGCGCATGCCATGCCCCCCGCCAAAATGTGAAACAGCTCTCATCTTCAACTTGTGCAGTCTTTTTCTTTTTAAAAAAAAAGGCCATTTATGAAGCATGAACACATTAAAGTGCTCAGCTAAATAGCTTGTGCTGCCAGGTCTCTGTCCTCTGTGCTGATTTCTGCATCTGTTGTTAGAAATTTAGTAGTTATGTTACAAG
The DNA here is from genome assembly GCA_013398075.1 of Notiomystis cincta. Classification (NCBI taxonomy): domain Eukaryota; kingdom Metazoa; phylum Chordata; class Aves; order Passeriformes; family Notiomystidae; genus Notiomystis; species Notiomystis cincta. The sequence continues at coordinate 188,631 of VZRX01002816.1, forward strand.
TCCTTCCTTATACTTCTGGATTGCCTTTTGTTTTGCCCCCCTAAGGCCACCTTCAGTAGCTAAAATAGTTTTGATGCCAGTATCTTAATACAGCTCCACCCCTGTTCTTTTTGAAAGTATTGATTGTTTCATGATGTCATTAAGATTGAGCTTATCTACTACATGAAAACAAGGTTTTTAAAAAGAGTTGGAAGGCTCTGTAGTGAGTAAATTCAAAAATCCTTAGGGGAAAGACAGATGTATGTATTGGAAGTGTGTCCCTGGTTCCCCTCAGGTAGTGTGGAAGCTGCTGGATAAGCTATACCCTAATGCTCAGGCAAATTCAAAGCTCCTCTTTTGCCATCATAAGGAGCTGATGTGCCCTCCCTCACACAGTGAGTCCTGGGAATGGTAAGAGAAAACAGTTCCTGTAGAGCAATTTCCTTAAGATACCAAAAGCAAATTTCGGTCTGTCATCAACAGGTGCCAGTTTTACCATGAGGGGAAGGCAGGATACAGGCTAGTCATGAATACATTTCCAAACAAGCTCTGTCGCAGGTGACCAGCCAAACTCAAAAATAGAACCAAACCAGAGTTGTTTTTAAATACCTAAAAACATGGCTTAGCGCAGTGATTTTAAGAACTTTGTAGCTGATAAATGTACAGCAGTCCTGACTATGAACTCAAGATATACAAGAAGCTTTTGCTCCTCCTGGACTACTGTACAGTCCTTGCTCTCTGGTCTTTACTGTGCAAGGTGCCATCAAATTGGCTGGTCCAGAGCAGAAATCCCAACTGGAAAACATATCAGATCATTAGATGAATAATGAGTCATGTCAAGTCATCTGTGGTAATTTAAAAAGTAATGAAAAATAATTTTGTTTTAAATAGCATTTGTTTTCAACAGGCAATATTGAGTTCTAGAAATGTTTTATTTGGCTGTATCCAGTTGCCTGAAACCCATGAAGTAGGAGGTTACTGCAGAGGGCTTGAAGGCAAAACTGTTAGAAACAACAAGATAAATCTGACCATTAATGCATTGGATTGACTTTCAGAAAGAAATTAAACATCATACCAAATCTGCTGACCTGGGCACTGATGCGGCACAGATACAGTCTAGAAAAAGAGCAGTGAGGGTATATGGAAGATCAAGATCATGGTCTTTGGCAGCCAGCTGTAGTTTTGGGGTGTGTTGGTGTTTCCTTTATCTCAGAGATTTAATCTGAGATTAAAGAGAACATTATCTGGTCATTTTTAATGTCTTGCCTGTAAGTTTCTCTTACTTTATGCTTATTGGGTTTTGATAAAGTTGTTTTGGCCAAGGAAGTATTTCTACTAGCCGCAGAGCTCTAATTCAGTTAGGCTTTTAGATCTGCAAGACAGCAAGCAATTTTTCTCTTAGAAGCTAAATTTTCAAGTAGTCTTTGAAATGACTACCCTTTCCTAAACTACTTGTTACATGTCAGCACAATTGGGCTGGGTCACAAAAGTTAATGTCACTCCATGTTGGCCATTAAAGACTGTAAAAAAAAAGTGATTCAGCACTTAGAAATGGTTATCACACTTCTCAAAGATAAATTTTTTACTGAAGGAGGGGTGCATTGGGGATTTTCTTTGTTTATATTTTTAATGACCCTAGCCTGTGACATCTAATTTTTTTTTTTTTTAGATATATATATATCTATATGTTTATGTGTATATATATTATGGAAAGTTTGTTATTGTGACCAAAAAAACCACATGATACAAGAATAATTTTTCCAGGGAATTCTTGAGTGTTGATATATCAAGTATAATAATACCAAAAGAGACCACTGCGCTGTTTCCCAACACCAGGCATTTTCTTGTGTTTGGGGAATGAAAGTGATCAGGTCTTCTAGTAAAACCAGACATTTTCATTCCTGCTCCTTCTTGGAGATGTAACTGGCTGCAAATGGTATGATTTGATCAGCAGAAAGCCAACGGTGTTCTCCCAGCTAATGTGGATGGGAGTTGAGTCTCATAAATTAATTCTGATAGCTGCTCTGTTCATGTCACGGTATTGAAAACTTTGTCAGGATTGCCTTGACCACAGCAGCTTCTTGCAGCTGTATTGACTGTAATTAACCCACCCTGGAGTTGCACATTTGGTTTCAATAACCAGGCTACAGTTGAACACCCTGCCCAAATACTGTGGGGGAAATCACTAAGGACAGAGATTCTCAATATTTCGTAGACTGCAGATAATCACAGGTTTTCTCCTCAGTATTGCCATGTCTCATCCTTACAGATGGGACAGGTGCAAAAATACATTATAACAAAAATTCAAACAAGTTCTCTCAAGCAAAGCTGCCATTAAACTTCAACCAAAAGGATCCACTTTACTTTGTTTATATCTCATCTGAATTGATCTGCTCTTCTTAAGTTCAAGACATTCAGAGTGTGCTGAATTTAAGAAACTTCATACCAAGAAAAATAATATGGGGTTTGAGAAAAGAACAATGTCAGTCTTCTAGGCTCTATTAAAGTTCCTTAAGGTGGCTTAAGGAGATTTCAGAGATTTGCACTTGCATGAAACACAATAAAAAGCCATTATTATTGCCACAATACAAAAGGAGGTGTTCTGACAACATTAGATCGAGGAGGAATGAGAAGGGGGTTGAAGTGCCCTTGCAGGGGTGTTGTTCTGTCTGATCTGTTCTGTCTGGTTCTTTGGCTACAGCAACGCTGACAGTCTGTGGCTGCACCTCAAGGCACCGCGTAGCACCAGAAGGTAGCCAGGGTCATGGGGTTTCCTTGTTTCAGTTCTGCTTTTCTTTGGATCACAGCCCCATATTGTTTCAAGTGATGAGCAGAATACAGTGCAGGGGTGATAGAAACTTTCAAAAGAGCAAAGTAAAGAGTAGGTTCCCAGTAATAACAGATTTGAGAAACAGGAAAAGGAAAACAGGTTAAGGAAAAACACTAAGGGAAGGACATTTTCTAGCACAAAGCAGCTAATACCCAAGATAGAATTGAAGTATAGGTTTATAGCTAGTGTTACACTTTGACACGTAAGGATTCGTGTTTCTTCAGTTTATATTTCCACTTAAAATGGAGATTCACAAATTCTGTATAACATTATGAGTATATGAATCCTGAATTACTCCCAAATGAATTGAGGATTTTGTATTTGTACAAGTTCTGTGAGTACTGAGGCTTTCTAGAAGAACTAGCTAGGTCTGCTTAGACCTGAATAAAGTATTACAGGATAGATTAGATAGGTTGCAGGTAATATAGCAACCTGCTTGGATTTGTAAGTGCTGAAACACAGTCTCAAAATGTGTAGTAACAAGAGGCTCGTAATCAGGCGAGTCTTCTGCCTCTTGCCCTCCCAGCAGTAACGAAACTTAATATAACAGTTAGCCGAGAAAAAAAATCACCAAGTGGACTGCTGCTCCCTTTAGGCCCTGAGTTTAAAGCTAGCATTAAAGAAAAGCAATAGCCTCTTAAAAATAAGCCCAAATAATTTGAGGCTGTGTCCAAAATCCCCTTACTGAAGCCATGGCACGATTTGGCTGGGTTTCTGTACAGCCTGTGCTATCTGGAGGTCTTGCGTAAAAAGCTGTCTATTCTCCTGTTCTCATTTCTCCTCCAGATGACCTCCTGGAGCTCCAAAAGTCATCAGTCTCCTTCCGTGAGGTGACTGTTCACATCCTTTTTACCGGATGTTGCTTTCTCAGGAGACAGCCAGTCACTCCTATTTCTGAAACAAACAGGACCTGTCTTGTCTCAGCTCAGTCCCACCTCCTGTGAGGCACTCGATTTTCTTGAAAGGGTGCCAGAAGATTGTCATTTCTTGGCAATGTGTTGCCCTTAATCCTCCCACAGTTGTGGCTGTAAGATGCCTATTTCTCATTCTGATACACACTGAAGCTATATTGGATTTGGAGCCTAAAAGACATGACTATTTTTTCCCTGGTTAATGTCTTCAGACAGAATGATTGCGTCATTTTGTTGTCCATTTAAATTGCCCAGCTGATCAATTCCCTTTGCCTTTCCCTGTCCTTTTAAAGGATACGTCACCTCTTCTTGGCCTCGCTCAAGGAGACTGTTGTGAGAGGTTGGTCTTGGGTTCCTGGGTCCTTGAGAAAAAAGGATGCTTGAGTGAGCCAAAGAACTAATCCCTGAAGCTCTTGGAGAAACTGTTGCAGCTTCTTGCTTGCTGAGCCAGTGCCCAAAGCAGCACCACAGTCCCTCAGACTGATTGCAGGTGGGCTTGTGAAAAAGGGGATCCTTCTCCAGTGCTCAGAAGGAAACAGCATTATCAGGCCATTGACAAGGTACAGGCTTGGCTGGTTCTTTGCTCACTCCCAAGCCACTGTCTTTGTCTAGGAAAACATCCCTTTGCACCACTATCTGTAGTTCTGGCAGTCTTTCTCTGGAGACTGCCTTGCTAAATATCGCCGTGGTTTCCTCTCGCTGGTTGGCAAAGAAGAAAATGTAACGTGACCTTGGGCTGTAAGGGCATGTGTTTCACCTGAGGTGCCGTTACAGGGGGAAACCCTAGGAGCTGATCCTGCATGTGGAGCACTTTGTGGATGATGAGCTAACTCTGTTTGTTCCACCTCCCCTCCAGAACTGTCAAGTAACCCATCTCTGGCTTCGATCCTCATCCCTGCTCATGCCCGGAACCAAGCAGCTGCTTCAACCCCTACAAATGCTACAGCGGCCTCAGGTGAGAACATGCAACTGCCTGCCTCCCTCCCTCCCCACCCTGGCTCCCACTGCCCAGACACCTTTCCTCTGCAGAGGCCCACAAAGCAAACAGGGAGGAAGGGATTGTTTCAGCCTCACCTGGAAACCTTGGTCTTGGTAGGAGGTCACTTGAGTGCTAGCTGTGGTCACCAGCCCAAATCCCAACCCAGGACACTCAAACTGCCTTTGATTGCTTAATTTGTGGGTCCTGCTCACTCGGACTTTCACTATTAAAAAAAAAGTCATTATCTCACCTGTTTTTTAGCAATCCTTGTGGATTGGTTTGTACCTAATTTCTGTGCTCTCAGCCTTCCTGAAATTAACACTGACTTGGTGTATGAGTTTCTGATGCCTAGAAAGAAAAGAAGGGGCTAACTCAGGACATGTGGCCTCTGTGTAGTGAGGATGGAGAGGATTTTTCCCTAAGGGTATTGGCATCTAAAAGTCTAGTTAGGGAGTTCAGTCAGCGTGCTCACTGCCTCATCTAAGTAGTTGCAGTTGCTTCCTACTGAGTTTGCTTGTGTCATCTTCAGGCACAAGGCAGACGCTTTTGGGTTTTGGCCAGCACTGAGTGAATTTTTTGTTTGCCTCCTGCTCTCTCAGGTTTCTGTCAGAAACCTTTTAGAAGCTCATTGTTGGCCTTTAGCCACCCCATATTATATTTTGTTTCCAGTGAAAGCTTAAAAGCCTGGTAATACCAGTTGGGAGGCTCCCAAAGAAATTCCCAGGTGCTGCAGGATGTGGCAGAGGTGATTCAGTACATGGCATTCTTCCTCTGAATCAGCCCTGAGTCAGCACACCAGAGGCTGTCTCAGGGCTTGGGCAACCAAAGGCAGGCTGCAAAACAGGTGTGCTTCCACATGTCCTGCTTGCATGTCAGCCCCAGCTGACAAGGGCTGTCACCCCTTTTGCAGTGCAGGACACTTCCTTAGCGTAGGATAGCTGATAAGGAGAAGGCCTGATTCAAAAGCTGCTCTTGAAATGTGCAGAAATGCTGGGTGATGTGCTGGACAGTTACCTGATATTTGATGCACTTGGTCCAGCCAGTGCTGTCTAGAGAGCATTTTCATACTCTGGGACAGATGCATCCAGGTTTGAAAAATGAGATTTCTCTCTGAAATTGTAGTAGCAGTAGATAAAAGACACAAATTGTACCATTTGTGTACTCTGAATTTAGGAGAAAGCAAAACTGCTATTTTCAAATTTATTATGTTTGTTTCATACACTTGGCGGTATTTTGCAAATAGTCATGTTCTCTGTTTCCCTCTTATGTGCATCTGTTGCTCAACAACAAGTGAGAAAACAGATAAAGTAGTAAAAGTGATTAAAAAACTACAAAATACAAACATGGAAAATTATTTTAAGCCTTTCTGAAAAATACTGTTTCACTTAATGTCCTTTTCATGCCTTTTAAGAAGTTCTCTCTACCAAGTCTTGAGGAATTAATGGGGTTAAGAAATCTGTTTTCACTCAGCACTTTTAAAGAGCTCATACAGGGGAGAAATTCATTAGGTCAAGCCCTAAATGTGAAGTATTAAAAAAACCCAAAGCCATAAAACCCCAACCCACTCCATATTATTGTTGTCAACATTTTTAAAGCTTCTGTTCACAAGCGCTGCACTGACTTGGGATATGTCCTCCTATTTGTGGTTCAAAACCAAAAATAATATCCTTGCTGATTGGAAAGAAATTGTGAAATTAAGTTTGGTGTTGGACAGCTTTGGATTTCTGCAGTTGGTCATTTCTTACTCATGTGGGTTTCTAACAACAGGTGGTGGGAATGTCAGCAGAGTTATGATGTTCAGGATTAGGTCCTGTTGAGGTTATTTTCATCTGTTGTACTTTGCATGCTGATGTTACACCTAAGAGATTTTCATCCAAGGGGTCCCTTCTTTCCCTCTACCCCCTGTACCTCCCAGAGCAGTAAATGTTAAATTCCTCAGTAAGTGCTAAAGCAGTGTGGGAACAACTCTCCCACCTAACCCAGGGCATTCTGATAGGCAGGAAATTTCTCTGCAAAATGTTTGTGTGTGTGACTAAGCAGTACAAGTTCAGAAACTGCTTTTCTGAGTGGCAATGATGCAGCAAAATGTAGCTCTCAAAGCAATAAAGGGAAGAGCAAATATGTAACTGTAATTCACATTATTGGTTGTAACTTGTGCCTCTCTCTAGCAAGCAGTGTTAAAAAAACACATTTATTGTCAATTTCCTCTTCTCTTGAGGCAAAAAGCTGTACTTGCTCTAGTAATGGAACCTGGCTTTGCAGTGGGAGTATGTAGCCTTGCTGCTCTGGCATTAGTAAATTCTCCTGAACATTTATGAGAAATTCTCTGACACAGTGACATGTCTAAAGCAAAGTGGAGGAAAATAAAGATGAGATTTATTGGCCCCTTGAAATGATGTGCTGGCTTTCCGTGAATTATACTGGCCATTGATTAAAAATGCCAGTGCAGTCATATTCCTGGGGATGACTGTAGGAGGAAGAGAACAGTTTCATAGCTGTGCAGCCACAGCATCTGAGAGGGGAGCATGCAGACCTAGCTGAATGCATATCTGCTTTTTTGACTGTGTTTTTCTTCCCGGATCAGCCAGCAGCAGCAGTTACCTCTCTGTTAGTCAGCATTAAGATGGGAAAAGCGTAATTGCCATCTGCAGGGGAGTTGTGCCAGCAGGGATTCTGGGGTCATCATCTTAGGCATCCTGCTGTGTTGATCCCATGTAATCCCAAATGCAATGGTGTGCCTGAACTTTCAGCAACAAAACAGATTAGAGCTGGTGTTACCTGACAGTATGTCGTAGTTGAAAAACACCACAGTGCTCCATGAAATAAGATTTAGTGCATTTGTGGTATTCCCATTGAAGGAATTTTGGAAAACTTTAATTCCTTAACCAGGAGAAGATGGGCAAGCAATTCTCTCAGGCTTCTACAAGCTCAGAACAGGGATGAATCCATGACAAGAGAAGTAAAACTTGAACATTTTGCCAGTTTTGCTCAGATCCTGGATTTCTACATCCATAGGCAGGCCCAATAGGAAAACCATGCTGTCTTCCTCCTTCCACTTCTTTCCTTAGCTGTCCTGTGAGGGTTCCCAGGCTGCTGGTAGATTCAGTTTCTGTGTCTTTACAGATGAGCAGCACAGCCTGACAGCATTACAAATGCACCCAGCTAATGCTGTCAGCAGTGCTAATGGGCTTTCTCAGTCTGAGCTGGCGTCTCTGTCGCTCTCTGAACTGTAGCCCTGTCTTTGCCTTCCAGGAGGTTTTTAAGGAGTGTTACGTACCCTCTGAGAAAGCTGAGGCACTCCTTAGAGGGAAAAGCTGAACAGGAGGAAGTTCTCTGTAATGATGAGACATGCTTTTGCCCAGTGTTTAAAAGAACTTTTGGAAGCAGCTGGCACTTAAATCCTGATGATGCTTCTTTGTCTGCACAGGCAGAGGTGTCAGGCAGTGGTTCAGGACAAAGAGGCCACCCTGACCTCGAGCCAGGCACTCGTCTGTCCTGTGCCACAAAGCTGTGTGCCAGCTCCTAGCTGTGCTCCCCAGCAGGGCTTTGCTGTCCTCTGTCAGCATTGCTAAGGGCCTAGATTTCCTTCTCTGATACCCAAATACTGATTTTTCATGGTAAGAAGTGAATGTCCAGAGAACCTCACACTCCAGTTGTGCCCTTTTTCTGGTGCTTCAGCAAAGCGATGCTGGAATAAACCCCTCTTTGTTCCTCAAATGTCCTGTCGATGCAGAGTCAACAAATGAGCTGAAATGTTAAAATACTGCATTTTCTTGCAGGGTGGGAGCCAGGGTAGCCTTGAGCTTGCTCTGAGCTCTGTCCCAGCCTGGAGCGACTCCTGTATATTGTTGTGAAAAGCCCCAAGAAAATGTTCTTGGCCTGCATCACCTGATTTATTTTCTTTTAACATGTGGCATGTATATTTCTCAGGAACTCCCCTGTTACAGTGATGATAGGAAAAGATCATATGTTACATGAAGTAGCTCCATCCCCTCCTCTTTGTTTCTTTACCTCTGTGTAGTAGCAATGTAATGATAACAATTTCAGCCTCTGCTGTCTTCAGGAAATGGAGATCAAAAGACACATTTCATTTCAGCAAATGAAATACAAGCACTTTTTGTACACATACAGAGAAATCCTCTGCCAACAGTATAGACTCCAGCTGGACTGCTCACATCAGGCACTGCCAACAGCTGTTGCATTAACTGGAGTTCATCCATACTTGGAAATTAATCTAGAACAGGCATAGTTAGAGTTTAGAGTGTGGAAACTATTATCTAGCTGGCTGGGTCACTTCTGATTTCTGTGGTCATTTTTAGTCTGCATGCATGTGGGATTTGGGAATTGCTCCTTCAGGGAAATTCTCCACGTAGGAGGGCATCTCTCTCCTGCAAAGCCAGCTTCCCACATAACACTGGTACTGTCGTCATGCTGCCTTGCTGCTTTAATTGCATGAGCTTTTTTTTTGTTGTGGTGGTCATTCCTTCGTGAGGGAGGGGATGCAATTAATTTAGGGTGAGATGAAAGGGAATAAGAAACTCCCAGGGCAGTCATCTGGCATCCTCTGCCCACAGGACAATTTGTCTTTCTTCCCACACATTCCTTGCAGCATTTCCTTTTCAAATAGGCATCACCCTCTCTTCCCACTTGTCAGTTGTGTTTCTGGATGCTGCTGATTGTTTGATTTCCTATTTTTGTCACTGTTGTTGATGTTACTTAATTTGTGACTAGCTGGCTTGTGTGGTGTGGTTGACAGGCTGGAGGGAAGGGATGCCATCTAGAGAGACCTTGGCAGGCATGAGGGGGGCCAAGTTCAGCGAACCAAGGGCAAGGTCCTGCCCCTGGGTCAGGGCACCCCAGGCACAGATACAGACTGGGCAGAGAATGGATTGAGAGCAGCCCTGAGGAGGAGAATTTGGGGCTGTTGGTCGATGAGAGGTTGGACATGAGCTGACAACATGCACAACTGACAACAGCCCAGAAAGCCGAATGTATCCAGGGCTGCAGCAAAAGCAGCGTGGGCAGCAGGTCAGGAGGGCTGATTCTGCCCCTCGACTCTGGTCTGTGACACCCCACCTGAAGTGCTGTGCCCAGCTCTGGGGCCACCAGCATAAGGATGTGAACCTGCTGGAGTGAGTCCAGAGGAAATGATTAAGATTATCCAAGCCTGGGGCACCTCTCTCACAGGAGATTTGGGACTGTTCAGCCCAGAGAAGAGAAGGCTCTGGGAAGACCATATCACAAACTTCCTGGACCTAAAAGGGGCCTACAAGAGAGCCAGAGAGGGACTTCTTACAAGGGCATGAAGTGATAGGACAAGGGGAAATGGGTTCACACTGAAACAAGGTAGATTTAAATTAAATATTTAGGAAGAAATTCTTTACTGTGAGAGTGGTGAGGCACAGCTTGCCCAGAAAGGTTGTGGCTGGCATGGAACTGTTCAAGGCCGGGCTGGATGGGACTTTGAGAAACCTGATCTACTGGGCGGTGTCCCTGGCCGTGGCAGGGAAGTTGGAACTGGATGTTCCTTAAGGTCCCTTCCAACCCAAAGCAGTCCATAATTCAATTGATTGCCTTTGTTCATGGCTGTGGTCAGGTGAGCGTGGCCGAAGAGGAGGGGGTTTTGCCAACAGGTGACTGTAGAGCATTGCCCGGCCCCGTTGCCTCGCGAGTTGCTCCGTGATGGAGAAATGTTACTGCACACCCACCGCTCACCAGTGTGCTTTGTCATGTCTGGTATTCCTGCTAGTCACACAGCCCTTCAGGCTGGGCTCACCAGATCAATTTTCTTTTTATAAACCCTTTCCATGTGTCTTTTCCAATACACAGTTTGCCCAGTCTGCCCTCTTCTGTACCAAGATAACAAGTCTTTCTGATGTTTTTTCCTGTTGCAGTATCAATAGCTTTGCCGTTAACCTTACATAAATTAAATGGGTGAAATGCATGACTGTCTCTTGGAGAAAACCTCATTTAATATCTTTTTCCCATCCTGTATTTTATGCATTTAGGTGTTCACCCACTTATCTATAAGTATCTTACAGACTTTGTGACTTGTCTAATTAGATACTATATAGAATGGTTCCAGATGAAATTCGTGCATTTTTTCCCCTACCAACTCTACTAATACCAAGAATTTTTTTTTAGAGGAAGCACCTGATGCATGCAGCCTATGAAAACACAGTGACAATGAATTTCCTTTTGGTATTTCTTTGCAAATCCTCTGTTTTCTTGGAGTGCACTTTGACACATGCCCTTGATCCTGTGACTTGTCTCTGTCCTTCCCTGAGAAGAGGTGTTGGAGGCATTTACTGCAGAGACCTGATCCTCTAACATACCATGTGCTTGCATAAACCTCATTACTGGCTTCAGGCCTTGATGTTAATCTGCTTCAGCAGTTCAGAGGGTGGCGGATCCAACTAGGGTTGAGCAACACAGAGTACAGCAGCAGACTTGAAAGACCTTCTGAGGCAACAAGTGCATGAATTGCACATTGGCACCCCAACTGTTTCTGCCAGGGGAGCAGGCTTGTCACGTTCCTTGTCTGCTCTTCATTCACACAACTAACAAGCAGATTTCTTATAAGAAGGACTAACAACAGGAAATTCAGCACTAACCTGAAACCTTGTGGTGACCACAGACACTTGTGTTGGCTTTGGCCATGCCCACTGTGCCTTGTCCTGCAGTTGTGACTTTGCACTGTGCAGCCAGTGTTACAAAGGGCAAAACTTGCTGGAGCCCAGCCCGCAACCCTCAGCCCTCCAGGTTGCTTTTGTCCCACTTCAAGACCATCTTCCACCTTTCCCCAGATTGGATTATTCCTTCTGCATGCCCTGAAGTCAGGAGACATCCTAACCAAACGCCATCTTGTTGGGAGTTGTGGGTTTCCCCTTGTGGAGAATGTTGTTTCATAGCTTTTGTTTCCAAAGTGTCTCTGTTTTGGAGGTAATGCTGGTTGTTTTTTCTCTCTCCCCTTGTCGTGTGTTGTTTGCAGATGTTAACGCAGGAGAACGAGTTCAGACCAATAGTGTAGCTACAGCATCAGCCTCCAACTCCACCTGAACCAGTACCAAGCAGCCAGCTGCACAGGAAAAATCACCAGTAATTTGAGTCTTGCTCAGCAACACTGGTCACATTTGGAAAGAAAATTAAAAAGAGGAAAAAAAAATCCAACAAAACAACAAACCAACCAACCTGTTCATTTTAGTGTTCAATTTTTTATTATTATTATTGTTGTTCTTATTTAACCTTGTAAAATATCTATAAATACAAACCAGTTTCATTGTATTCTCACTCTGCAGGGTGTCCGGGGCAGGGGACTAGGTGGGGGGAGGAGGGAAAGCGGAGCAATACAACACACCAATGTCTCCCCTCGACAATCTCTTCATGTTGGAAGTTTGCTGTTGTGTACTTCAGAACCAGGACTCTTGCCTCATATCCCCTCCCACAACAGAAAGAAGGAAAAAAACAAAACAAATCCCAAACCTCATTCTCTGCTGAAGTTCTTTTTTTTTTTTTACCCTCTTTTTTTATTTTCTTTTTAAGTGAAGTTTTGGACTTTGATGTAGTGCACAGCTTGAATTTGGTCGGGAGCTTAGCAGGGGTCATTCAACAGAGCTCAGCGTTTCTTGTCAGCAAATCCATATCCCAGGTTATCTGAAGAACTGCCCTGGCTCGGCATGGGGAGCGGGCGACGTGGTAGGAAAATAGGTTGCCATGGGGTGGGGGGGAGGGTTTGCCGTGTGTCTAAGGCTTGAACCGCTAGCGGAAGCCTTTCATTTTAAAAATCAGTGCTAGTGATGAGGAAATCTGCAGCTTCATGTGGGACAAGTCTTGCCCGAGTGGGTGACATATATAATATAATACACACACATGCACGAGCAGCAGCAGTCGGCTCTGCCGAGGCATCCCCTTTGCCCAGCCGGAGCTCCTGCTTTCTGTGTCTCGGGCCGGCTCCCAGCTTCAGCAGAGAAGAGCGGACGAACAAAATCCTCGGCAGGGGCGGGGGCCCAGCTGGTGGATGGATGTTAAGGGACTTTTTGGGAAGTGGCCACTGTGAAAGTGTGTTTGGTTGGGTTTTTTCTCTCCCCGCCCCTCCTTGGCTCTTGATTTGAACAGGCTTCCCTTTCCTAAGGTGCGTACAGGAAAAGGACACCAGGGTTTATAATGTGAACTGTAACAGGCTACTGGTTTATTTTGTAATACTTTTTTTTTTAACTGCAGTTTTAACTTGCAGGATGCCACATTCTCTGATAGTTCTGATTTTAAATCCACAGCTAAGAATCTGTATTTAATTTTCATCTTTTTTAACCTCTTGCTTTTTCTTTTTTCTTTTTTTTTTTTTTGATCTCTATTTATTGATGCGTCTTGCCACGTCGCCATTATGTTTTTACATTGGTAGAATATTAAAATACACATCCGAATGCTCTTGATGGTAATTTGTACCTGCTGACTTGTAGGAAAGCTGGCTCTCTATGAGTGTGTGTGTATATATATTATATAAATATATACATGTATACATAGATACAATACTGCTTTTTTTATTTTGTCTACGATCTCGAATCAGTCTGACTGAAGCGTGAGGTGAATGCTTGTTCTAGTCCATCAGTTCAGGGTCCAGGTTTCCTCCCTGCGACGGCGTGTGGTGCGAGCATCCACGTCTCTCTTCCTGAAGTCAAAGCAATATTCCTTGCGAAAGGGTCAGGTGAGCGGCCGGATGCGGCCCCGGCACGGAAACGAGACTTTTGGAGACCTGATCTCGTGGTAGGCTTGCGGTTGGTGTCCGCTCCAGCCTTATCCTCCTTCAGAGAAACTGTAGTCGCCTTTGGTGCTTACCGAGCCGTTCCTCGACCTGCGGATCTCTAAGGCAAGCAGTTGCTTTTCGGGAACACGCGGAACCTTCGTGTGGCCCGGGGGGAACCGGCAGTAGCGGCTTTGGAAGCTCGGCCGCCGCAGGGGCGGCGGGGGCTTGGTCACGAGCTCGGTGTGTTTCTTCTTGTACCTTTTATGCTGTTGACGTGGGATTTTTTGGAAACTGTCTCTTAGCAGCCCCGGAACTGATAACGGCTCTGCCCTCTCCCTCCTGCCTGGCACACGGTGGGTTTGGGGAGGCAGGAGCTTATTGAAGAGGTGAGTGACCACCTACCGTGAAACCGATAAACCCTCATGTTATACCCCTCGGCGATTTGCTGTTGGGCACACACACAAAAAAAAAGGTTTTAAAGCTTTTTTGCATTCTGGCTGGCTGCAGAGGAAAGCACACCCATGCTGAGAAACAGAAGGCTTTCCAAATCCTTACCTGCAACTTATAATAGAAAGGGCTGAAGAGCGTCTTAACGCGTGCGCTCGGCTAGTCAGTGTCCTGAAGGTAAGTGAAGGGGCTTGGTTGACCCAGTGATCCAAATCCATGCAGGAGACTCAAAAAGTAGGACAGTGGCAGGGTATGGATCTGCTGTATAGACAAGACTGCTGAAGCACTGGCCACAGACGCTGTTATTTGGAGGCAGTAAATTACCGAGTCTTTAAAAAAAAAAAAAAAAGTAATAAAAATATAGAAGAAAAATTGCTGCTTGTGCCAGGACATGTGGCTTTTCTTTTTCATTTTTTTTGTTAGAGACTGGCGGAGGGGAGTCAGAGCGTTTCTCTCTGGTTTTGTGACTGTGCCGGCGTCTGTGTGTGTCTCGTGTGTGTGTTAGGCGGGGGGGAGGGTCAGGGGTGCCCCTCTGGTTTTATTTCTGTTTTCAAGGATCATAGCAGGATCACACACTCTTTTATACAAGTTAGATCCAGGTCTTTGAACAACATTTTTTTGTAAATAAGAAAAAAAAAAAAAAAAAGAAAA
>VZRX01002817.1:0-20623 GCA_013398075.1 Notiomystis cincta
CCCCGCCCCCCCATATAGGCGACGCTACATTATAGCGCCTGGATGCCGGGGTTTCTTTCCTTCCTCTCTCTAATTAAAACGCCGTGATGCGGGAGGGGAGGATTTGCAGAAACCTCAGATGCGAGGACGCGGTAATTGAGAGAGTCCCGCGTCCACCTGTTTGGGGGGGCCCGGCTGCAGGGCAGCACCCCCGGGCTCTGATTAGCCGCCCCGTCCCTCGCCGGGGCTATTCAGCCGAACCAATTTTCCCCCGGCGATTCAGGGCGCTCAATTCTCTTTCACTTGTAGCCACTATAGCGCTGCGTGGAACCTGGTTTTGTGTGTTTCTAAAATAAAGGGGAGGATTATCCGGGGGAGAGGGGGGGAGCCAAGGGTTTAGATTGAGCCTGGCCAGAGGTAAAGCAAGCAATGAAAAGGCCCCTATATATATATATATTTTTCCCCCTCCCTCGCGCGTCTAAGAAAGTTTAGAGGAATTCGGGGGTTTTGTGCGGCGCTGACAAAGCCGCGCCTCCTCTCCCCGCCGGGACAGCTCGCCGGCGGCTGTTTGCAGACAGGCTTTTTCACCTGCGAACCACAACACGCTCCAGAAACAAACTTTAAAAGCGGCGGCCGTCCCGGGCTGCCTGCGGGCGGCGGGGAGCGCCCAGCCCCGGGGGGGACACCCCGCCTGGAGCATCAGGTGTTGGCGTCCGCCCAGCCCTGCCCGCCCGGGTCCCACGGGTCAGCCTGCAAGCGAGCGACGGAACCGTCCTGCTTCTGGGGGAGAGGCTTGGACGGGACCGTGGAGAACCACAGAAGCCGTGCCCGGTATCTGGGCTGCGGGACAGCCCGGCTGAGCCCCGGGGAGGAGCGGCGCGCTTGAGCCGCGCTGCCCGCCCAGCCTTCGCCTCCTCCGGGCAGCGGGAGCGGGCAGGCGGCGGCTGGGCTGGGCTGGACTCCGCTCGCTCCCGGGGCTCGCCGGCTTTAGCGAAGTATTTAATTAGCCTCCACAAACTTCTTTTCCTCGCCTGCAGATTATACTGAGTGGAGGGTTGGGAACTATTTTACACCTTGCCACTCACATGTTAATTAATCTCTATCTAACCCTAATTGCAGTTTATTCAAGCACCGCTCAAACAGCTCACCCACACAATAAACACTGGGGCTGCTTTTATCCATATTACTCCCCGCTCACACGTTGAGTAATTAACTCTAGTACCAACTAATAGTGCAAACAAATATTTTCTGTAAACGAGATGATTTCGGGCAGGATAAAAGAAGGGCTGCGGAGCCGGGACCGGGAGCTCGCTGCCAGCTTCCCCGAGCCGCCCTCGTCCTTGCCGGGGTGTTCGCTGAGCCGGGTCTCTCCCTGCCTCCCTGGTTCCCTGGCCGAGGGGACAGCTGCCGGCTGGCAGCTCCGCACCCACCGCCCCGCTCGGGGCAGCGGGTCCCGCAGGCCTCGGGGCTCCTGGGGGCGAGGAGAGGCGGGGGGGCCCTTGCGGAGCCCCGGGGCTGCCTCCTTCCTGCAGCCCGGGGAAGCTCCCGTGCATCCCAAGGCCGGGTACCGGCTCGGGCCGTGCCGCTGCCTCCCGGCTGGCTCGAATCCGGGTGCCGCACGCCTTACGCATCAGGGCGTTGAGATCCCAGCTAAGACCCGGGCATCAGAGCTCAGTATTTTAATTGAAATCGCAGGTTTAGGCACAGCTGGAGGCCGTCTCTATCGATTCGACTTCTGCTGTTCCGGCGAGCATATTACAAGTGACTGACTTCGAGACAGCTGCCCCAGCCCCGCCGCCTGCCCACCACCGAGCCCGAGCCCCTCTGCTCCCGGAGTGCCAAGCGGGAGGGCTGGGGCTGGGGGGGCCGAGCGGCCCGGCCCGGCTTCGGGAGGCGGCAGCGTCTGCACGTCGGGCGCGCAGCGGGCTCCCGGCTCGGCCCCGCGTTCCGCCTCTCCCGTGGAGGCGGCTCTCCCGTGGGGTTTTAATCCTTCACCCCTGACACTTGGAGGGAGAAATGGTTTGCGGGTTTTTCCCAAGAAGGCGCACGCCGCAAAGACGCTCCCACTGCGGATTCGATCGCTTCTGCGGTTATTTTTACGCCGCTGCCTCCCCAGAAAAACGAGTGCGGTGCCCGGGAGGGCCGGCCCGGCCCCGTGCGGGACACGCCGGGTCTCCCGGGGCTTCTCTGGCGCCCGCTCCCCTCGGGGGTCCCGTACGCGCCCGGCAGCCCGAGCCCCAGGCGCTCCCCGGCCGCTGACATCGAAAACCGGCGGGGGTTTCCCTTTCGCTCCCCGACAGCCAGAGCCGCTCGGTGCGGGGCTCCCGGGGACTCGTCCCGGGTGGGTCCCAGGCGGGCGGGAGCGCAGGGCCCCGCAGGCCCGGCCCGGCTCCCCGCGTCCGTCGGGCCCCCTCCGCCCGGGCAGTCGGCACTGGGCATTTCTGGTCCGCTGGAAGATAACTTAGGATCCTCCTAGTTATTTAACTTGGCAGCTGCTTAAAACTCCACAGTGGAAGCTGCCGAAAGTTATTAGCATTATGCTTCAATCTCCCCGAAATGGTGGCTTTGATTTCTATGCTGCTTTGCTTTTTATAGGTATTTTTATAAATACTTTTTTCCCCATTTTTTTCCCTATTATTTTTTAGTAGAAGGTGATGGACGGCCGGGTAAGGCACCGGCCCAGGCATTTAGGATGGGGCTGTCTTTGTGAGCCAGGGTGGGGGAGCAGCTTTTTCGGTGGCTTTGCAGCTTTGTGCAAAGCTGCACTGGAGGGGCCCAGGGTTGGGCTGGGAGGAGGGCTGGGCTGCGGTGCTGCCCGGCCCTGGCCCCACCGTGCTGGATTTGAGTCCATCTCCCTGCAAAGCAGCAATTAAGACCTCGAAGGGTCAGCCCAGGGATGCTCCCAAGGTGTTTGACCCAAGTCAGTTTGCAGTGGTCAAAGACAGACACTGGACAAAGTAATGAGTAATGAACAGAGAAGTCAGGATAGCAAAGTTTGGGGCAGGGGTGAAGTGAGCGTTATAACCCATGTGGATCTTTCTCATTATTCCTTTGAAACCATGATATTTCGTACAATGGGAGCAGTTCCCCTGCAGGGAACTGGTGAGCCTCAGTCCCCACGAGCACTCATCTTCTCCTGCAGGGCCCATAGCACTGGTGGGGTGACCCTACTGCCCTGTCACCCAGTGGAGACTGCCACACTGGGGCAGGGGGACTGCCTGGCAAGGGCATCTTGGGTGGAGCAGAGGCTTTGAGACCCTCCAGAGTATTTTTTCATCCCTTTTATTGAGTTATGTTACTGCCTATCTATAGGCAGATAATTTTATTCTATATTTTTAGATTTTTTTTTTTAACTGGGCAGCTAAATTTTTGTAGCACTGTACAGGTCCCAGAGGAAGTGTGGTTAGTGGGATTATGGAAGCAAACTGGCTCAGAGTCCTTGCATGGCTGTGCTGGTCTACTTTGTCAGTGATGGCAAGAGTAGCATCGACATTTTCAACCTGAATCCAATTTTAAAAGCTGGTATCTGACCTGCTTCTAAAGCTGTTTGAAATCCAGTCCCACTGCAAAGCAACCGGCAGGGCACCGTGGCAGGAGCTGCACAGAGTGCCTCGATGGCAATCAAATGGGCTTATGTAATTCTAAAAATGGCAACTCCTTGCTTGCCACATCTCTTTCTGTCTATGCGGAGAGTCCTGCA
Source organism: Notiomystis cincta (assembly GCA_013398075.1). Lineage (NCBI taxonomy): Eukaryota > Metazoa > Chordata > Aves > Passeriformes > Notiomystidae > Notiomystis > Notiomystis cincta. The sequence goes on from VZRX01002817.1 coordinate 3,680, forward strand.
GAGCTGCCAAACAGAAGCAATTGAATGAACTCTTTTCCCGGCTCATTCCTCCTTCCGCAGCTCGGAGAAAGTGAGCCAGAGCCTATTCTAGTTTGCCTGTCAACAGGAATGGTAACTAACGGCTCGATCCCAGCCAGGCTTTATGCCCCAAAAACGCTGCCTGCCTGCCTGTGAGGAGCAGAGAGAGACATCATGAGCGAAATCCAGTTCCTGGTGCGAGACTGGTCTAGCCCAGGAGGCGGGCGAGGAGCCGGCGGGACCCACACCGCGTCCAAAGCCAACCTGTCCAGCAATGCAAGGAGGAAATTGTGGAGAGGGTGAGCTGCTCTTCTCCATCTTCATTGTCGGAAATAGTCGTCCTTCGTGTTGCAGTAATGGAGCAATGCTGCCTTTCATTTCTGAACACTGAAACTGAAAGATGTTCCTTCCTAATGTTTTGAAATGTACTTTTTTTTTTTTTTTTTGAAGGAGTGGGAGCTTTTAAGTTTTTCTGAGTTTGTAGGGTTTTTTCCCCCTTATTTTCTATTTAGGAGAAAAGGTGGGAGGAAGTAGAGAAGGAGAATATAATGGGGGGATGGCCTTGTTCTCACTTTCCTACTGAAAACGTTTCAGGAAAAGGAACAAAAAGCAGTGAAAATGGGTAGAAGCCCACTACAGTTTCGTGTTCCCATTCCTTCCCTTTTTTTCTTGAAAGAAGGATGGCCAAAAATGTAAGTGGGACAAACTCCACGTGTTTTGAATTATTTTCCCCTTAATGAGATAGAAAAACATGTAATTTTTGAAATTACTTGCTTTTTCAATGAAGAAAACCAAAGAGAGAAAGGCTCTTTCCAAAACCAATCTTTCCACTGTCCTTTTGTCGCTCACTCCTCACTGGGTGTTGTCCAGTCTTTCTGGCTATGCCACGTTAGGTTGTTTGAGATTTGTATTTGCCATTGTTTGCACTGTTGTCACAGGTGTCCCCATCTGCTGCAGAGCTGCACTCCATGGGCTGCATGGTGTGGAGGTGGCAGAGGATGGCAGCACCTTGTCCCCTTCATCTGGGGTGTGTGGGACCAGCTGGACTGGACTGCTGGACCTTCCCTGTCCCTCATGGTGGCTAAGTCAGAGAGAGCCTGGCAAGACTCCCAGACTGACAAGTGAAAGTGGTGCTGTGCTGCTTGGGTGCAAAAAATGGGTTGATTTCATCCCAGAAGACATGATCTAGAAAAATCGCAAAAAAATCCCCGCAACAGGAAGAGCCCAAACTAAAAATCCAGACCTCGTTACTGGAGGAAAAAACTTCAGTGCACAACCCAAGTATTTCCTGAATGTTCAAGAACACCCACAAATTATGTAAAAATAGGCAATCATTTATTTATTTGATTTAATGATGAGCCTAGATTGTGATTTTGGGGTGGGAGTGGGGCTGGAGATAGTGATATCGAAAAGCCAGTTGTGAGAAAAGCCTGGGCTAGTCAACGGCCCTGGGGCACAGAGGAGCTGCTTCAGCTCTTCCTCACAAAACACAGAGCACTGCAGAACCCACCAAGAGCTCTGAGACCTCTTGGGTGTGGAGGACCTCAGCAGGGTAACTGTTCCTCCATGGGGAGCTCCAGGCCTTTCATCCCACAGTCCATGGATGAGGCTGGTGCTCCATGGCCATTTGTGTTGGAGGGACTGGCTCATCTGTTCCTGCTTCCACACCAAGCACATGACCAAGGGAAGATCTGTCGTGGTGAGCTTTAGCTGCCCCTGCTGGGTCATCCTTCCCATCCCCACTGGGCTGTGCTACTGGCTGACTCCCAGAACTGCTGCACATGGCCATGGGAGATGTTCCTGTCCCAGATGTGAGGGTCTGGATGGCTCGGAGGCTGTCACGTGCTCTGCCTCTGGTGTAAAACCAAACTCACAATCTTTGCCCGTATAGCTGGATAGAGAAACACCTTCCCTGTTACCAGAGTTCATCACCACGTTCACTACTAGCCTTTGAGCTATTTATCTCCTCATACCTCCCTTCCAGTGTGTGCTTCTCCTCTCCAGCTGACAGCCTGGGACAGCCCCGACATCAGCTGCCTGTGGAGCTCTCTGAGCAGAAAGCCAGTCCTAAACGGTGCGGCCTTTGCTCCCCCAGCTGTCATATCCTCCGGGATCTGCAACAAGTCCTGATTTTACAGACCCCATCTTGACAGTCCCCAATCTGATCTGACCACCTGGTTTGTTTTTGAATCGAGCACTTGAGTCATAACATTTCTGTTTATTTCAACAACTGTATTCCTTGCATAGGAAATGAGCCAAGATGGTCTAAGGCGGGGATAGCAAAGCATGTCATGGTTGTAATTGCTTTTGCTCTCCCAATACAAAATTTTACAGTATAATCAAAACCTTATTTTTGTAGCACTGGACTCTGTTATTGACTTAATCTTCTTAAGTGCTCCTATTATTCCAGTGATTCCATCGTTGTATGTTGATTTTAATCTTTTGATCTCCATATTAGCTACTGCCTGCAACTAATTTGTTGCTCAGTGTTTTTCTTTGTTTTGACCTGTGAGGCATTTTCCTCATGGCACACAACTCTGCTGGCAGATTGCATATAATCTCTGCACTTTTTTTCTCCCATATTTTGCATAGTTACAACAAATGCGGATTTACGACTTGAAATGGAATATGTATCTTTTAGAAAGGCTGAGGAAAATATCACTTCAGGTTTAGCTTGAAAGCCTAAACGTGTTTTGATTAAATGAAATATTGTGGAATACAGCTCACCAGAGAGAGGTGTCACACAGGCTTTTTTTAGTCCAGCAAGTTCACGATGGGTGAAAACTGCAATAATTATATTGTGTGCAGTTGGGATCGAAGAGTTCTGAAAGCAGTGCTAGACCTCAGATGAAGAGGGCTGGGTTTTGGGAATGGCTCAAAGGACTCTCCTGGCTGAGCTTGGTTTGGTACAACAGTGGCTCTGTTGAATCCTGGCAAGATGGAGCAGGATTTTGAACAAATACTGGCGGTGGAAGTGCAGAGTTGTGAACTTCACAGCCAAAGAGCAGAGGTTCACCCAGAGCTCAGCTGCATTTTGGTTGGCCATTAGACGGCAGCTTTTCCCCTTGGTAGCTGGTGGTTTAACCTGTGCTGATTTATCATGTGCTTTGTTTGCATCAGCTTTTTCTTTTAAAGCTTATAGAAATAATTTTTGCCTTAGGTTTGCTGTGACTTTTTAAAGAAGAACACAGCCTGAATGTTGGCAAAATCATCTTTGCTTTGTTGCGTGCCTGTTTATGCTTCTGAACACAAATTGTCTTCTAATATTTTTGACGTTTTGGTCACTAGAAAGGCAGAAAAGCAATTTCTAAGATGCCTGTGGGCCAGAAGACATGCATTACAGCAGAGGGGAAAGAATCTGTTAGTTGCTGAAATATAAAACAAATTGGATGAACAGCTGCTGACACTTGTCAGTCAAATAGTTGATAGCATTTTCAGTCTCCATGCCACATGCTTTAAGTAAGTCTGTCAAAAAAAGGATATTTTCGCTGGACTTCCCTGTAAATATGAGAGAAGTTTTGGCCCGATCTATCATTTAAAATTTTGCTGGCAGAAGAATGAAATTTTCCTCTTTTCCCAAAACTGATTGACATAACTGTACTGGCAGATTCTTCATCTAGGTGCAGTTGTACTGGCAGAAAGTCCTTTGACTGTTGGAACTTGTTCCATCACAGCAATGGGTTGAAGTGAACCAGCAGCAGATCTTTGCATTCCTCGGCCACGTTTGCCAGTGCTCCCATCTATCCAAAAACCCTTTTAGGTGCTGCCCAAGGTGTAGCTTTGCTCTGCAGGAGCTGAGCCCTGTCCAGACTGCAGTCTGTGGGATCTGAAACCAGACTGATATTTTTCAGGCAAAACCAAACCACTCTGGATTTGACATTTCTGCTGGATTGACCCACGGTGGCTCTTCCCACACCCGGTACCACCTATTTAGGAGAGAGTTGGGCCAGCACCCCCCTAAGCCACGTGCAGGGCTAAAGGCAGTGGGGATCAGGGTGCAGAGCACTCCTCAGCCACAGGCTGCAGGCTCTGGAGTGGGAGGTTAAATCCTGCTTTGCAGCAGTCCTTGTACGTGAGATCTCCCTGCTTACACTAAAGTACATAACCTGAAGCTCATCTTTTGGGTCCAAATGCCTTAAAAATAGTGATTTGGCTAATGCTTCTCTGGTCTGTGGTCAAGCCTCAGGGCTGTGGAATTTCTAGGGTGGTTTGGGGGGGTTTGAGGGCACAAAAAGCTGTCACAGGGCACGGGGTCACTGCTCCTGACGGAGACGCTCAGTCGAGGGTGTCCAATCGCTGCAGTTTCAGGGAGGCACCGATGTGCGTTAGCAATGCTCAGCCAGGGAGCATCTCCTCGAGGCTGCACCCACACTCTCTCATTCAAAAAACTGAGCAGGGCTCACTATTTTGAAAGGTGGCAGGTGGAAGTGGGCTGTGTTTTTACCCAATAAATATTTTGTGTTTAAAAAAAAAAAAAAAAGGGAGACATTTCCAGAGCAGAATCAAGCTGTTTCTCCAGCTCTGCTCTGCCTGACTGCCAGCAGAGCTATAAATTTCGGTGTCCTTCAGTGCTCTTTGCTACCAGCCTGGTGACCACCCCAGAAAGGCTTTCCCAGGACTTCTTGGAGCTGTTGTCCTTCACATGAATATTTGGGACAGCTGAAGGAGAGGATAAAGAGGGCATGAACACACAGGTGCAGCAATATGTGTATGGGTCTCAAGTGGGTCTCAACCCCTAGAAATAAAGGACCAGGCAGTGCTTGCAGTTTGTTCCTTGCTTTATATCTTGTAAGACTTCCACTGTCAGGGAAGTCCTGAGAGGGCTTCAGGGTGGGATTCAAGCTCCAAGCATAATGAGGTCAAGGAATAGATATTTTTTGTGTGACAGACCTGCAGAGGCATCTGAACTGGTTTTGATAGACTCAGTATGACTTAAACACTCAACCACTACCCCAGTTCCTCTGAGGACTCAGGGCCAAGTAGCTGCACATATGAAGGGTGTTTAAGAAGAGGGAAAAGCTTCCAGTGTCCCTGGTCACAAAGCCATATTCCTGCCTAAGTCCCCAGAGGCAGCTTTTTCTGGCAATGCTTCCCTCTACCAGAGCAAGACAAAAATCAAATCTGCTGGGCTATAAGTCAGGGTTCAAAGTTTCTCTATTCTGGTGCAGGTAAATGGTGCTAAATGTGCACATCCAGTGCCCAGTCCTAAAGTGAAGCCCCTGTAATGCCCCTGTTCCAGAGGGTGGGGTATGTAGGACACCTGGGAAGGGTGGATGCTGAATGTGTAGGGTGAGGCCATCCAGGTGGGGCTGCACAGTACCTCCACAGCCAGATGCTAAACTCTGACACAGAGGGAAGGGACCCAAAAATCCAGCACTGCAGGTGAATATGCTCCAGGCTCCACAATTACCTCAGCCCAGTCTGGGACTCAATGCCTCCTTCACAGGCAGTTCCAGAGGTCCATGTGTCCAGGGTGGGTCTCATGTGTTTTGGGTTCTGGAAAATGGTTTAATTTAATTGTTCATTATGTCAGGAAGGCTCATCCAGGTAGGATGTTTTTCCATTTGCCCATCTTTATTTGCTAGGGATGAACATTTGTCCTGGTTCCCCAGGATGGCAACAGGTGTTTGTGTTTGGGGGGTAAAACACCAGTACTTCTGCTGCTCTCTCAAATGACTGAGACCTGGGCTAGCAGGAATGAGTTCTGGTGTGAATCAGCTGATGGGAGGGAGGGACTGCAAAACCTCTCAGAAAACTCTCAGCCTATCAGAGAATCACAGAATGGATTGAGTTGGAAAGGACCTTAAAGATGATCTCGTTCCAACCCCCCCTGCCATGGGCAGGGACACCTTTCACTAGACCAGGCTGCTCAGAGCCCCATCAAATCTGACCTTGAACACTTTTTTTTGGGGGGGGGGGGCATCCATGACCTCTCTGGGCAGCCAGTTCAAGTGTGCTTCTATTGCACATGTTTTCCATCAAACCAGACTTTTATTTAATTTCTGCCCTGTGTGTCAAAGTGCTGCTGCAGTTGGCTGCTTTGGGAGAAGTTAAAATACAAACTGAGGCCTTTTGAAGGAAGGTAAGTGCTGGGTAAGGCTGATGGCCATGCAATGACAGGGGCTGAACCAGAGCAGACATCAATTAGATGTCCAGGGACAAATCAAGGGACATAGAGTGCAGATAATGGTGGAAACAACTGGGGTGGTCATAGCAGAATGCCCTTGTACCTGGGGAACAGACAGTGTGCTCCCAATCCTGACCCTGGGGAGCAAATCAGGAAACCATCTTCTTAATTAATAAACTAAAGAACACCCATGAGAAAAGAAAATGCCTTTATTCTGTGAGGTTGGGGCTCTTACATCTCAGCTTGGTTTGGTTTTTTTTCTAAGGCAGACATAAAAAGACTCCATAATTTATTATTAGGACATCTGAATAGTTATTTATTGAGAAGCCACAGTTCTCACACTTTTACAACTGTCGGCTTGTATAAGGCAAAAAAAGCAAGATGGATCACTATTTTACACAGAAAGTAAAAGCTCTGGAGAAGGGACTGATGGACATGCAGTTACTGGTCAAAATGCAATGTACATGACATATATAAAAACCATTGTGAAACAGAGGAGTTGTAAATTATGGTTACAATCTACCGAAATAAATATTCAATATATTATTATAAACACATTTGTAGAGTCTAAGATTGTAATTAAAGTTGTCTTTGTACATACACGGTTATTTGAAATTTAAACAAAAATGTAACATTTAGAGGAGGAAACGTCAACATAAAACAACTGCTTTGGACTTGTAATGTGGCATGATATATCCATAATGATAGGATTAATCTGGTGTGGCAATTAGAATGACTAATCCTTTGGGATGTAGTCCCTATGGAGTTAACTGTATATTGAAGGGAAGAGCCTGGTACATTAACGAGGATGCAGAATGATTCAAACGGCTGTCTGGGTTTGTTTGTTTTCTGGTTTTTAAATGAACAGAGAGAACAAAAAAATCATTTGTAATTGCCTGGTTTTTCTTTTAAAAACAAAGCTGTTTTTTTTTTTAATTAATTTTAAGCAGTTGGCATCCACAGAAGAGAAAGAAATGAAAGGACTCGAGTCACTCATCTTCACAACAATTTACCATCAATGTATATACAGTACATTAATGAAGCATTGTTTAAACTTTAATAACAGGGACACACCTAGCATGTTTTCTATGTAGTTTTTCCATTAACAGTATTAAACAATGGTGCTCCATATTGCTTATGAACATATAGATATGAAATTAGGAAACTGATGAATCAAAGAGAGGTGCTAATCTTATTACCACACAGCTAACATGGCATTTGTATTGGTAAACTTCTCATGGGCATTTAGAGCTGACAGAAGAATTCCTAATGTGGCTAACTGAGTTACAGACGAGGTACATGCACGGATACCAGGCGCCCCCCAGCCGCTGCTCCAGCCCCCCTAGTCATCCTCCTCATCCTCCTCATCGCTGTCCTTCATGGTGATGCCCTGGAGCCCCCCGCCCTCGCTGACCGACGCCGTGGCCTCCTCCACCGTCAGCCGGTTCCGGATGGTCTCGTAGGTTTTGCTGTTCAGCGTGGAGTCCAGCACACCTTGCAATCGGAAATCCCGGTACGTTTTCTGAAGAGACAGGGGCACGGAGGGAGGGGCAGGTCAGGGCCAACAGCAGCTCCCCGGCTTTGCTGCAGGAGCCACCCTGTGCCCCTGTGCTGGGGTTTGGGGCTGCCAATGGGAGAGGCTGGGAAAGCAGGGAAATCCCAGCCCTGGGGACGTTTGGAATCACCTGGGAAGCGCAGAGGCCACAGGAGCATCTCTGCTGGCCACCACTTTGGCGTGGCAGAGGTCCCTTTAGGGTGCCTTGGGCAACAAACTACAGCTCTGTGACTCCAGCCCTGCCTTTGTGGGCCGGCCTGGGCAGCTTCAAAGCCATGGGGAGCTGCTCAGGGGAGCTTTGCATAGGGTGGGCTGGTGTCTAAAAAGGCATCAAAGCAATGTAAGGGCTCTGCTCCAACTAACTTCCCTTGCTCCTGGATGTGTTCATCCTGCCTGTATTGCCAGTTATTTCTCTTCAAGCAGCAGGATGCTTATCCCCTGTACCCACAGACATGATTACACATTCCCAGAATGCTCCATATTAAACAATCCTACCTACAGTACAGGGATTAAATAAACTAAGTCCAGGATACTGGAGGAAATTATTGATGTATAAATATAAGCACGGGGCACATGTTCCTTAAATCTCCCTTTCTTCACCTCAAACTGGAGTTGTATTTCCATGGTTCCCATATTTCCCTTGTTATTACAATTAACATCTCATATTTGAATTTATGTTTAAAAACTTCTCAACTCTGTGATATAAAACTCTGGTCTCGTTGTTCATTTAATTTTGCTCTGTGCTCTGCATAGAAACTATTTACTGTTCAGCTATTTCGGAAAGTCCTTGGGTTTGTTATAGCTGCTTCTGAATGTAATATTGGTATAAATAAAGCACAAGTAAAAAAGCTTTCCTCAGCTAGCTGACAAGTAGGAATAATCTGTCTGTGCCTGTTGTTTTCAGTTATGAAAAGCACATTTAATACATTTCAGTTTTAATTTATTCATGCCTTCAATGTGTTCACTGCACACAAGACCATAAACATTATAAAATACTAGACCAAAAAGCATTAGATAGAACCTAAAATGATCAAAAATATATTTACCCCCTTCTGTGATCTTATTATTTCATGTAAACCACTGTGATTTCACACTGAAATAATTATCATTAGTCCAAGGCATGCACACACACACATATACACATACACGTGCACTTAAGGAAAAAAATGCTACTTTCAGGGTATGTTATCTCACCTTTGTGATCTCTTAGAGTTGATTATATACACCCATTGTAAAAGAAACACCTTCAATTAATTATGAGAACAATCTCATTTGCATTCTGACAATAATCACAAGCCATAGCTGGGCTTAAATGTTTCTAGCAAAACAGCGTTAAAAACTTTTGGGTTGATTTAACCCATTTCAACACCAGAGTTCACTGGTGTGATCAGTGAATTTATCCACAAAAAGGCTAATTTTGGTGCACTTACTGTACAGGTAGGGTCAAATAACAAGACAGTTTGGTTTTTGTTTTTAATTCGAGGAGTTACTTTGTTCTTATTTGCACACCTGCATTTTACATCTGTATGCATTTGAATTTCCCGTTTATCCAGTGCTACCTGGACACAGCTATCTCAATTATTTTACAGAATTTTAACAAATCCCTAATTTGGGTGCCAGTTTGCCCAAGCCACGCTCACGCAGGCACACACACACGCTCCTCCCACAGCGAGGGGTGCTCACCTTGACTATCCTAATGAGAGTTTTCAGCTGGTAGATGTGGAGCTGCAGGTCCATGCGGTCTGTCAGCCAAGTGCACACCACACTCATGGAGCTGCTGTACCATTGCTGCAAGAGAGACACGGCTTCTCCAGCACCCACGCCGGGCTGCGAGCGATGCCCCGACTGACACCGGCGCCCCCAGCATCTCCCACACCCGCCCTGCCCACCTGCCAGCCCCCTCGTGGGGGCCACACACTGACAGGGGAGACAGGCATCTGCTCTTACACAGAACTCCCATGCAGGGGCTTTTAAGTTTTAATAACAACAACAACAACAATAAACTTATTAGGAGGGTAACGGCCGCCAGTAGAGCCACAAGGTTTTGTAATCTGATTTTGCCATTGATGCCACTTGCAAGCAGTGCTGTCTGTTTGGCTCAAGCCATGTTTTTAACCTGTTTCCCCCACAGTGAGAGCACAGTCTTGCCTTTAAGGATGTTGGTTCCACTCTCAGGTTACTTACCATCTTCAAATTCAATCATAAACAGCCACAGGACGAGTCTGGGTCTCTGAGGGTGAGAGGAGGGGAGGCTCGTGCAGGGCAAGGTTTGGCTGGGGGGAAGGATGCTGGTGTAAGGCCTGCCCAGGCTGCCTGGGAAATGCTCTGGTTTTTCCCTCACAGTTATGAAAGATGGAAAAGCAGCAAAGAAATCAGTTTGTTTCCAGCTGCTGAACTCACAGGGCTCCTCCAGGGGCTGAAATTGTGCTGCTTGTCTGTGAAAAAGGCTCTCAGCAGTGTGGCAGCAGCCTGCCATTCCCGCAGTGCAGGAAGGCTCTGGTGGGCTGTGCAGCAGAGCCCTGCTCGTGCAGGGCTGACATGGCACGTCTGATGGCACCCAGATGAGCAGTGAGCCCTTGAGAGGAGGGGAAGCAGAGGCTGGGGGTGAGTGGGGAACCACAAAATCTCCCCACAGCGCTCAGCACAAGGGGTGGTTACAAAGCAAGCAAAAACCCATCACACCCCTGTATGCACAGTTGCACCCTTCTTGTGATCTCTCTTATACACAGAGATCAAATCCCACACTGCAGACCAGATGAACCAGTTAAAATACTAAAGAAACCCCACCAGACCAGTTCATGAAAATCCTGATAGAGCACTATTCAAGTTAGTCTGGGATGCAGCTGCCTCCCAGTGAGCCTGAAACCTCGTGCCAGTCCAACTCAGGCNTCACTGCCCCCTCACTGCCCCCTCACTGCCCCCTCACTGTCCCCATCACTGCCCCCTCGGGCTGGGGTCTCTGACACAGAACATGCCCCTTTCCCACTGGCTGCAGAACCTGCCAGTGCAGCAGGGGAATGGAGACATCTGAACATTCTGTAATTGCAAAACTGAGGCCAGTGATCTGTCACCCTCCATCCTTTGACACTGGCACCCTCAAGGTGGCATGAGGCTCACCAAAGCAAAACAATGAGTCTAAGCTAAACCACAAAAATGTGTGCTCAACACACACATCTCCGAACTGTATGGCAGCACCTGGGAGCTGCATGGGGAAGGCTTTCCCCCCCAGCTCCAATGATGTTCCTGTACTTTAATTTCTACACCACCTCTTTAAAAAATGGAGGAAATAAGGAGATGAAAGAGTCACCGAAGAAATGGCATGTGGTGACCTCATGCTGAATGCTTACACCTTGTGCAATTTGTGCAGAGATTCTGCCTACCCTTCATCTCCCGGACGGGAAGCTGGCAAGAGCTTGGGTGAGACTAATTGAGACTGGCAAGCAGGAGCTCTCAGCTGTCACCTGAGGTCCTGGCATCAGACTGGGGTTGAACAGTGAGTGAAACAACCTGGGTCGCTGGTGGGGGCCTGGCGAGCATAGGAGACGTGAAGGTCTGGTGGTGCCTCACACCTTCCAACCACTCAGACCAGTCTGAGAAGTCAGAGCATCTCTGCACATCCCTGAGGATCCCAGGTGCCTTGACCCAGGACAGCCAGCAGCCAGCTGGTGGTGGGGTGGCACAGAGCAACTGCTGTCACTGGGGGATCTGCCTGGGCTCCCACAAAATGCTGCAGACCCACACAGGCGAAAGAGAGGAATTGTTAATGTTCATAACGCTGCTTTTCTGCAGTCAGTGCTTAACTGAGTCATGCTCTCGGGTGACATTAGCTGTGATCCAGGGCTGCACTGGCACATGGATGCCCAGGTCAGCCAAACACCTCCTTCCCCTTCTGCCACCTCTTCAAATCAGAACGCCCAGAGGAAGGGCACAACCGTGTGTTACACACACACGCCCTCTCCCTTCCCCTGCCGCCTCCCATCTTCCACAGAGCGATCTGCTGGGTCTTTGTGTCAACCCTACATGAGATGAGAAGTCCCTGGCAGGGGCAGGTCCTGCCATTTCTGTCTGTCCCACGCCACACACGCCCACACGGCTGTGTGATCCCAAACAGGAATTATAACCTCTGCCTGGAGGTTACTGGCAAGGTGACTTTGCTGCTGCGAGACCTTCAGAGTAAGCAAACTGAAATGCTTTTCTGTGTTTCTGCAGGGCACTTCAACACTCTGGGTTCTGGGGAGGTGCAAACTCCTTGGAACCAAATGTGAATTGCACCCCTCTCCTCTCAAGCACCGGCTGACAAGGGCTCAGCCAGGCGTAGTGCTCGGCTGCATGAAAGGAGCTCTTTCTCAAAGCCAACTTACTCCAAAGACTTTCTGCTTTATGAGAAAAAGACAAAGTCTAATTCATTGATCTTGATACACAAAACCGTCACGTCACTTCATAGAGCACACACCAACTGCTGAATTTAAGCCCTGCATATTCATAAAAATAAGTTAGCCCATAAATTAAATGTTCCCTTTAGCTATCGCTAGTGTTGATGTGCTATAAGACGCACAAGCCCTCTGATTCATGACTAACCTACCAAAGAAGATAACATTTGCATATGACTATATTATTAAAAAAACAACAAAAAAGCCAAATGCTCCTAAACAGAAACGTGATCACCTCAGACAAAAGAGCCCAGAGTGCTCCTGTGGGGACACAGGCCACCTTGCTTTCCCCAAGGGGGTCTGCCATTCCCTCAGGGGCAGTGGGGCTCGTGCTGGGGACACGGGGTCCCCTCGGGGATCCAGCTCCAGCCTTGTGGCTTGTCCCCAAAGACAAGGTGCAGAGGTCACAGCCCAAATACTGAACTTTGGGGCTTTGCCAAGGGGCTTGCAACACATTTCAGGCACATTTCTGGAGCTGCAGCACAGCTGTGGCATGGGCACACCAGAAAATACCATAAATGTATTTTCTACAAAAAACTCTTCATGCCTGGTTGTAAAGAATGAATGGACCTCACTGATGGTCCAGGCCCATGGACAAAATCCCACATGTAACTCACTAATACACACACATTATTGGTGCTGCTGGCATCTCTGTCCCTCACCTAGGGGACAATTTACACTCAGTCTGGGGGCACAGGGTGAGGACAGGCTGTGGAGGCTGCATCCTCATGGATGCAGGGTGGCTACCACTCATCCAGCAGGATGTCAGCAGGGAATGGTGCAGGGCTCTGTCAGAGGCTGCACACCATGACCCAGCCCCCAGCAGAGGAAATGCAGACACTCTCAGAGCCCAGTCACTGCCAGCAGATACTGTATTTGTACAGACAGGAATTCAATCCCTCCTTCAGGTTAGTTTTCCTGTTCTCTTGTCTTTCACAGCAACCCTCATTGCTGGGTGCTAGGCTGGGTAGATGAGGTGGGCCATGGGCTGGCTGGGATGCACCAGGATGGGCATTAGAGGAGCTGGAGCATTACAAGAGGTGCACTTCCATGGCTGCCCATCCAACACCCCAAGCAGCTTGAGCAATAAAGCTTCCTTGTTCCCCTTTGCCTTCTTCTTTTTTTTTTTTGAATGCAAAAACATGATCAATAAGTTCCTGAAATAGCAAGTTTGTCTCTGAATACATAAATTGTAAAAATTGGTATGAATAAATCTGCAAGTAGCACACTGAATGCGGCACATTTTATCAAAACCCAGCCCTGTGCTGGGTTCCTGCGCTTTCCGGGAGGTGGTGTCATTACACATACCCAGGAACATCTGCAAACCCCCGTCCTCTTTGGTGTGAGCTGAATGGAAGCATGACCTCCTGTTCCTTGCCATGAACCTTGAGTTCACACTCATATTTTACATGTTACAGGAAGCCACAGCTCACCCCAGGAGTGCTGCAAACAGAATCTCGTAAGCCAGATGCAACACTGCTTCTTAAGGCACCTGAAGGAGCTGTATTCTTCATTCAAAAGCTTACATACTAGTAGCTTAAGGTCACTTCAGCTTTTGTAAAGAGTGGGACAAAACCAGGAATGCTTATAGGGCTGGGTTGTCAGCAGGGTAGCAGAGGGATTACAAGGAACCTGTGACTCTGCCTCTTTCTGCCTTTACTGGTAGTTTTTTTGTGTGTGAACAAGTGCCATACAACAGATTGAGGCTGGTATAAAGGCCTGGGACTGTGCAAGAGCACCCTGCTGAGCCTCAGCTGTGCTTGCAATTAGCAATAGGCATGAAATGATTATTGTTGTGGTGGCTGATGGCAATCTGAAGTGACAAGTTTTATGGGGGAAGTTGTAGTAGGGATGTTCAGCAAGTTTCTGCAAACCATTAATCGAAGGCTGCAGCACAGTTTAGTCAAAGCTATTTTATGTCATTCCAAAGGTCTCACAAGGATGCTGAAAGAATATTTTTCTGCTCTCAGTGCCTTGGAATGGAGTTTTTCTAGGTCAGGGATTCTTTACTGCCCTATTTAGTGTCAAAAATACCCATTTGCCTCAAATTAGCAGAAAGCTTGTAGTTAAGGGCTAGAGATTAGGCATACAAAATTACTCAGCAGGTGACTGCTGGGTGGATTTGGGGTTGAGAAGTCTTTAAAACTGACTACAAGACATTATATACTTCTGACAAAAGAACATAGTAATCCTACCTGCTTGCTTTAACCACTGTTGTTTGTCTATTATTATGTGCTTTAATGCTCATAAGAGCAAAACTACTGGTGATACTACTCAATTACCATAGTAACTCTCCCCTATGACCTCTCATTTCAGTACTCGCTTTCCAACCAGAACCAATCCAAGCAGGGCAAATCTATTTAAAACTGTGACACACACTGCACAAAGAGGCTCCAAAGGCTGGCTGGCTCCCTCTCTTTGTCCGGGCCATGGGCTTGTTTTGAAATGCTGAAAGGCAGCTTTGAAATGAACCCTTGAATTCAAGGTGTTTCAAAGATGAGGAACTGGATGCTGGGCGGACGCCTCTGCAGCATCCCCGAGCCAGCCAGCACGAAGAGAGGGGACCACAGAGGAGGGAAGAGAGAGAGGAAGAGGCTGACTTTGAGTCTTATTTCCCAAAGGAAAACTGAGCCTGCTCTCAGGCAACAGCTCAAAGCAATTCGATCAGCCAGGAAAAAAAATTAAATAAAATTACCAACTCTTTGTTTCTGGCATTTGCACCCCTGTCCAATGGGCCAGAAGCTCAGCTGGTGGAAGGCACAGTGGGCTGTGCTGATTTACAACTGCTGACAGTAAGTGACAGCTGACAGAGCCGTGTCCATCCCAGTCCTGGGTGGCCCTGAGATCAAATTGGGTATTCGGTGTTGTCACATGTGTTCACGGCAGCCACCTCCCCTGAGCAGGTGTCACCTCCACAGGGAAGGCAGGGATGCAGCCACAGCAGTGCAGGGACATGCTGGGGACCAGCCCTGTGGACACAGCTCCAGTGGTGGAGGAGGACTTGTGTGGAGAGTGGGAGCAGGAACTCTTCAGGAGCAGCCTGTCAGTGCCAAGCACCACGTTCCTTCCTTCACTCCCAGTGTGCCCAGTAGCACAGCCAGCTTTGTGCACCACAACTGGTTGCAGCCCTGCAACCCAAAGCCCAGACTGCCCTATGGCAGTCATGGAAGGATCATTCTTGTCCATTCAGTCTTCTGTGGCCACCAAAGTGTTCTTCTCCACCTTCCCTCAGTTTTTCTTTCGCTCTTGGCTCCAGGCAGTCATTGCTGTTCCAAAATCTTGGTAAAGATGGCAAGCCCAAAGCACAGGGCCTCAGAGCCAATGCAGTTCCTACTCTTGTCTATCAGAAATAAAGAGATGTTCCCAGCATGAACATACACAGCAGCTTATGCAACCCCTTTTCTGAAGGCCAGCTCTGCTGGGATGCTGGATGTGGATGAGGGCAGTGGGGGGATGAAGTGTGACTCTTGCCCTGCTCCCAACCACTGCTAGCAAGGTCTTGGCCAGGCTGCCAGAGCTGAGCCCAGCTGTTTTCCAGGCTGTTCTGGAAACTTCTCTGCAGAAGATGTACTGTTCCCCAGGCTGGGAGAGTGGGGATAGTGCAGGGACAGGGCCTTAGTGACACAAGTGTGTCTGAAACACTTAAGATACGTGGCAGTGGCCCTGGAGGAGGAGGAGGTGACAGAGCTGAGGTGGGTGAAGAGCCACAGGCCCTCAGGCACAAACATCATTCTGGTCCCCAGTGTCGAGGAGGAGACTGAGATGGACCTTCTGCCACAGTGAAGAAGGAAGAGGCACATCTCTCCCCTGCAAGCATATGTTTTCTGGATGCCAAGCAGAGACCTGTCCATGCAGCAAACCCCATCCCATCCATTCATCAGCTGTTTTTGCCACTACTCAACAAAATCCATACTGTGCTCTGGGTATTACTCCACAGAGCCCTGCTGATGGGCTCCCCTGCCCTGTCCTTTGCTGGGGACCAAAGAACCACCCAAAGGCAGCTCAGCATTTGGAGCTACAACCTCCTCCAGCACAGAGGGCCAAACCTGCAGTGGGCTCAGGGCTGAACCCCCAGGCAAAGAGCATCTGGCTCGGTGGCGTCCTGGCCGCAGCCATGGGTGGCACCAATAATGACCCAGCGACTCTTTGGATTTACACCTGCCAAGGATTTGGGCCATTCCCCCAAGCAGGGCACAAGGCTCAGGGCACTGAGAACGACACTGAGTGCCCAGGTTTTCCAGAAGCAGAGAAATTGGTGTGACACTGCCCGTGTTACAGAAATAAGTTTAGTGGCTGCGGCTCTCGGAGCACACAGCTAACCATAAAATAAGCAATGAGTTAATATCGCAGGCATTGATCAGCTAGTCTTACAATTAATGCTTCCAATAAAAAAAAAAAAAAGCTCCCCTTTTATTCAACAGAATAAGAAATTAAACACTTGAGGGCTCATTCTAAAGAATGAATGAAATTGAATAAGCTACCTAGCACTTGAGATTCCCAGCGAGTGCTTGAATAGAGCAAACCTCCTGAGTTGAATGGATTGCCTTTTGGGACCAATTTGTCTCTTTTCACTCTTTATTCCTCCTTTTTTGCTGACAGATGTACAAAGGCGGAACTGCGCTGTGCAGCTTAGCTACATGCACCCACAGCAGCTGTCACTTTTGTCGAGCAAGTTAATCAAGCAAATGCCACCATATCCCACTTTCTATAAGGAACAACATGTTATAGACAGTAGTCTTGGGAGACGAGGAGGGAGGGAGAGAGACTTTATTTTAACTTTGAGTAGCTGGTATTTTTTTTTCCCCTCTGTGTGT
>VZRX01002817.1:20661-216548 GCA_013398075.1 Notiomystis cincta
AAAAGAGGAAAAAAGAATCAGCCAAACCTGGTAGCACAAGCTGACACTTTTGTTTTCCCGTGGAACAAATATTTAATATGATTTTAACTCTAATTTGTACTAGAAGGAGAGCTGTCTGGTTTTAATTAAATTTAAGGGACTTAGGGAAACACAGTTAAAAAAAGAAATAGAAGCTTTTTGTTTGCATTAACGCTTGTTGATAATAATATATTGATTGTCAATTGCTAAGCCCAAAAGATTAGTGTAGTAAATACTATTATCTGAATGCCACAAGTGAAGTGCTAGCTTCCCGTCTCTGCTTTTCCCTTTGTGAGGCACTTTGAATCACTGGTTGTTATTTATACATTTTCTTTGATAAAACCAACTTGTGTGGCTGATTTTTTTTTTAAACCCTGCCTCATTAAGTGTATAATAGCATTTACGTGTGGGGCTTTCTGCTTTTTAGCCTTTCAAGCTTAAGCTTATATTCCTCTCTCACAACCATGTTTAAAAACTTGGGATGTTCACAAACAATTGGATACACACCAATATTGTATATATCAGATGCTCTCTTGCTATTGCCAAAGAGTAGAAAATAGCAGAACATTACCCACAAAGAGTAAATAAATAGTTATCGTCCTGCTATGCCGCTGCATGCCAGATAATAACGCTGTCCGGTCATTAGGCAGCTTTTCTGTGGCACATAATTCTTTAAGTTAGGTATGAAAAGCCAACATCAAAAGTAGGTCTGTCAGTGTAGCTCCACAGGGCACACGGCAGAGCACCGGGAGGGCTTCAGGCAGCCCTCAGATTGCTGGTAGGAAGGTGATTCACCCCCAAATTCAGGCCCTTTGGAAAGCATCTTTCAGAAAATAAATCTAAGTTTGCGCTGCGCTAATTTAACTTCTCTGCAGGGTCTCTGCTCGGTGCGCTCGGGAAGCGCAGGGACCGTCAGTGTTCGGAACGGGGACCCCACGTCTGCACCTCGCCCCTGGGAGCGAAGCAGGGCTCTGGGCGAGTGGTCCTCACAGCAGGCAACAGAATAAACCTCTCTATAAACTCCACATTAAATTCTAGAGATCTGGCAAAGTGCAAGTAATTTGATAAAAATCCCCTGAAACATCGATTTTTTTTTTTTTTTTTTTAAATAAAATTTTGACCTTGTTCTACCAAAGCCTCGTGACTATGTCTGGAGTCTCCCAGGTCACACTCACACTGAGCTATTACTGAAGTAAAAGTACTTTTTTCCCTGATACTTTATGTACCACTATAATGCTATCACTGCAAGTACACACAGCGTGTTCTTCAACATCCACCCCAGGGCTGTGAATTCTGGATGCCTTTTACTCTATTTTATATTCCTTAACTACGAAATTTCATTCTTGTTGACAACGTACCAATACGAGGAAGTTACAAAGTCAAAGGGTCTTGATATGAAAATAATTTGTATTATTATTTAATAAAGTCACAGTCCCTAACGTTGCCTAATAGGGTTAAGCTGCTAGCCAGAGCGACTCATCATCTGTCTAGGATGCAAATGGCATCACCGAATTACATTATTTTTTTCCCCCCCTTTTCCCAAAAATAAACCACAAAACAAGTTTGAATCGCGTAAGAGCTCTGCCTTCCACCCGGGAAGCGCGCTCGGAATGAACGCCGAGCGCAGACCCCAGCGCGTGGAGGTGCCGCACGCGTTTTGCAGTACATATGGCACCTGAGAGCACTCGCTGCCCGGGCATCTCGGCTCCAGGGCGTGCTCAGGCTGCCGCCTCACCCTTGGCTGGCTGGAGCTCGGAGCCGCCGGGCTCGGCAGGTCGGTGCCACAGGTGTTAACGGGAGAGGGGCCGGGGCTCCCCGGGTACTGCCTGTGCTGCTGGGATCGCACAGATTCCCTGCTCTCCAAAGGGGCGCAGCCCGACCTGCACGCTCCTTGCTGCGGATTTCTCCCTGCTCTTAACCCAAAATTTTATTCCTTTTCAGAGAGGACAGGGAGGATCAATGTCTTTTGTGCTGGTGGGGCCAAGGTCCTCAACAAACACATGAGCCCAAGAAGCTCATCCCTAACAGCCCCTGCTCTCGGTGCTGCACAAACCAGTAACACCTACGTGCGTCCTCTGCAGCTGTGGCTCCACACGCCACGGTGGCTGCAGGTTTGTTTGTGCCGACCCTCAGCGGCTTTGCAGGCGATTTGTGCACTCTCAGCACACAAGCAAAGGCTTCCCACAGCAGGGACACAGCCAGAAAGGGATCTGCAACACCACTGCCCCTTCAGGGGGGAGGAACAACTCTGATGCTGAGGACGTGATGCCTTGTACTCATTCAGGTGGCCCCGAGCTCTACGTTAGGGCAGTCTGCTCTGCTAGCCAGACCCCAAAGTCTCTGCCTAGCAAAGAGCTACACACTCACATCCCCGGCAGAAGTGATGGGTGAATGTGCCAGTGACTCCCTGAGCCTTCTGCCCTGGGGAGAATCTCACGGAAAAAGCAACCGCAATGCTGGCTTCTCTCTTCCTACAGCCAGGGATGTCCTGGTCCCAATCTGCTGGGGTTTGCTGTGAGCAAACAGCACCACCAGCCCATGCATAGATCATCTCTGAATCCATCCCAGCCACATGCTGCTGCACTCACTCTGAGGAGGGCAGACCCACCGAGCCATGTGCTGGTCAGGGCTGGATGGAGGGCAGCAGGCAGAGAAAACTGCAGGGGAGACCTCTGTGCAAACAACTACTGGTCCAGGGTAGGGGCTGCAGGAGCTGGTGCTCACAGTGATCTGGGAAGGAAGCTGGCTGCCACCCCCAACTTCTCTCCCATCCACAATGTCCTCAGACCAAGAACAGCCCATGCTTAAACCTGTAGGGTTTGCAGGCTGAGCGCCTCAGCAGGTGCCTTATTTCCTCTCTGAGACCAGACAGTCCTAATACTGTTTCTATACTGAATTACACACCTGCAGAAAATGCTCCCTTTAGGTAACAGGTAAAGCCTGTCCTGGCTGTGTGGACCCCTGAACTGGAAGACCCTGCCCTTCCAGGCTGTGCTGGCATGCAGCATCCCATATCCCTGCACAAAGTGGGGGCCTGGGCACACCACCAGGTGGGCTCTCGGTGCTGAGCTCTCTCTCCTTCACTGCAGATACAGCTCTGCAAAGTGCACAGTGTTCACTAGGAACTGCCAAATTAAATCCCCAAAAACCTGCTGCTTTGCAGGAATTTGCAGATCTCCCTTTTCCTAAATGAAAGAGCTTCTGCATAAAAATCTATAAAGGCGTACAAACACAAAACCACTCCTGTATGGATGCTTGTTCTCAAATACATTTTTAACCTATAAAATATTCTCTGCTTATTCCCATTTTTCAAAAAAGAAATGAAGTTGACATGTTAAAATCTGAGTTTCTATATAAAGCAGCCTAGTAAAACACAATATCCACACAACTGTTATTTTTCTGTCCTGGTTCCAGAGCCCTGTTAGTGTGAGGCAGTGATGATAAAACTGGCTGCAGAGTTGCTCAGTAAGATGCACAGCAATGCATGCTATGGAATACTTTCATTATACTTGTTATCAGTTTAAATTGGAAGCTGTCATGAAGTGGGACTTGATAAACTTTATCTGCTTCTTTTATAGCCTGCAGATTCCAAAAAAGTAGCTAGAGGCTGCCTGATTGCAGCAGCTTCCCTGGTATCCTTCCTGGAGTTAAACATCGGGTGCAGCGCGCTCCCTGCCCGGGTCCCACCAGGCATTTTTGAATGCTGATATCATACATCCAGGGCGAGGCTTGAGGGAGCACCGGGAAAGGAAAGAGCCGCAGATCAAGAGAAACAAAGTGACCTGGGACGCTTAATCTGGCACGCACCGCTGGCTGGCGCGGGCTGAGCAGCGATTGTGTGGGCTGGGATGCAAGAGGAGAAAAGGAAAAGATGGATTGAAGGCTCTGCTGGAAATCAGACAGTTCGTCATTGTCCGCGCAGGGGCCGTTGGCTCTCCCCTGTGCGCACCGAGGGCTGCTTTGGGCAAAGGCTCTTTGCACAGCCTGCAGGGAGGGAGCAAAGCCGCCGGCTCGGCCCCGCGGGCCGCGGGTCAGCCCCGCGCACCTGCGGGCACCGGCGCGTCCCGGCCCTTCCCACGCTCCCCGCACCCCTGCACGCAGCTGGGACCCGCAGGAGCCGCGGCTCAGCAGCCACCTCCAGGCGCTCCTGCCTGATGAACCACAGGACCGGAGCTCCAATTAGCTACAGCCTCTTAAACTTCGCTGGAAGGCGGAGAGCACCGTGGAACTCGTCCGCAGTTCTGAATGTGCGGAGAGTTCCCGGCCAGGGAGCAGAGAGGCTGCTCAGAAAAAGGCTCTCTCTGGACAGAGGATTCCATGCTCCTGCTTCCCCAAAGCCTTGGCTACTCACATCTACCAGGAAATAAATGATCTTTCACTCGGTGCCAGCCCCAAAACACAAATCTCTGACGCTCAAAGGCACGGTGCGGATGATGTTAGCAAGCCTATGCTGACCTTAACGTAACGGAGCAATCAGTCTGCCTTCTTAGAATGATTAATGGAAAATCTCCTCTGGAAAAGAAATCAAATTAACTGTCTTCAACCAAATGTCTACTGGAACACGAAAAGCTGTTCTGATAAAGACATTTAGGAGGGGAAAAAACCCCTTTCAAGCATCTAAAATCCAGTGACAGATCTAGGATTTATTTTATTAAGACTCTCCCTAAAATAAATTAAATGGAGCCTACTTAAATGATCACTTCAGGAAAGAAGCCTTGCTGAGGGGGAGCCAGGAGGCCATGTGCTCAGTGCATGCCTGGGCTGTGTGAAGCTAACAGAGGGGAATATCAGAGGACAAGGGCTGGCTCCGAGGAGTGGTGTCAGTGCTAAGCTCCTCTCCCCACTCCCGTGTGACTCCAACAGGGCACACGGGGAGAAAAAGAGGCTGCAGAAGGACAGGGCACTTTCTGCCCCCTCAGGACAAAGAGAATTTGTCCCCTAGAAGGTATACTGACAACTGCTGCCACAATTTTATTTTTTTTTTCCCAGCAAAAGTCCTGCACTGAGATCAACTCCAGGTCCAGGTCTGAGCCTTGCCAGGCCAGCAAAGGGCAGCAAAAGCTGCGTGGCTCCAGCTCCTCCAAAGATGCACAGGGAGGGAAAAGTAAGCTGCGCTCCCTTGAGATCAATGTGCCTAATTGTCTTCATTTCACAACTCACCCTGGAAGGGGGGAGAGGGGGAAAAAAAGCAAAAAACCCGCAGAAGAAATAGCTCCGTGGAGGCCATATCAGGATGGGAGTGGGAGAGAGTTAGTGCCCTAATGAGCAGTCTAGCTGTGTAGGAGGGAAACAGGTTGTTGTCTGTCTAAGAGAAAGCGGTGAGTGTGGCTACAAGCAGATACGAGATGGGAGCCCAGCGCACAGCCTGATATCCGCTCTTCCCCTGATCCTGCAACCCGGCCGCCTGTGAGTAATTCCAACTCACAGTGAGTAGCTCCACTGACTCACAACCAGGCTTTGGAGACTGAAGAGGGGAAGGAGAAGGGAGGATGAGAAGGGCTCTGTTTTGGCATTTGATTGTGCCGTGCAAGGCTTACGGTCTAGCAAGAAATGCCATGATCCTGCAAGCACGCCTTGAAGGAGCTGCCAAAATTCAAGTGAGTAACCCTGCTGAGGGCAAAAGCTTTGATTTTAAGAATAAGCTCATGCCTCAGTGTCTGCAGAGGACTTGCTGAATTAACTGATCTAGCTGTGTTCTGTATTTTTTCAATATGCTCAGGTGTGCTATCAGGCTCGGAACGTGTAGGTACTGAAACATATGCTGAACTGCCTGTAGATCCTCCAGTGACAAATGCTTACTCAGGCTCCTGGAAATGTGTATAAAGATTTTGCTGAAGTCTTGAGACTCACACAGTGTCCTGCATCCTTATAACTCATTATCTCTGATATTTAGAAGTCAGATATCATCAAGGGCAGCCTGCTTTGAAATATGAGGACATGTCCCCAGCACTCCTGCTGGGCTCCTGGCTGAGGAAAGAAACCCAAAATCCATCAAAATCCACCAGATGCAACTTCTGCCTTGGGATATCACTGGGGCTTCCTAAAAGGCCAACTCAGCTGAGCCTGAGGGACAGGACTTGATGCTGGAGCCTCAGCCAGGGGCTTTTGCCTCCCTGAAGGTGGTGGGAAGGAGATGCTGGCTCCTCCAGCTGATGAGCCATGGATTCTCCTTTGCTGCCGGGAGAGGACCTGGAGTGACCGTTCCTCTGCACCGAGCACAGCCGAGGGCAGAGCAAACCCTGGTCTCCCCACTGCCCTCCCTGCTGCACCTGCCAGACCCTGCTAATCCCACCCTGCCGCCAAGACCAAGAGCGTCTCTGTCTTGCAGAGAAGACCAGGCTCATTTCTGGAGGAAACTCTCCGTCTGCGATCCCGGCTGTGACAGGGACGGAGGGAGCTGAACGCTCACAGTGACAGTGACGTGGTAAAACTGCCTTCTGCAAAAAGCACCGTGGCTGCTGCCACCTCGGCGGGCGCTATCACTGCGTGATTAAGTTCTTACCAGACCTTTCGGTAAAGGCAACCTTCCTGATCTGATAACTGCCAAGGACAAGCCAAATACGCAGGGTCAATCCATGCACACTTAATCCCCAGAAGGCAGATTAAGTGTATAATTGACCCATATAATCCATGTATCATCTCCAGTGAAATGTTTTCTATGTCCGGTTTAGGCAGACATGAGGCCCATAAGACAGCGATCAGAGACACAGAATTACCATTGCAGTGGATTTCATCAAAGTTAGAGATGGCTTTTTAATCACTGATCTCAGAGACTGCTAGATTTAAGCAGATGAACTAGCACTAAGCACATCTGTTTTAATCCTTATCTTCTACTCAGGCTGGTGTCTTCAAGAAGTACAAGGAGGAAAAAATAAATTAATTTTTTTTTTAGGTCCTCACAATCTTAGGAGCTTCTCTTGGTGTTTTGATCCCTCATATCAAAAGCATGTTTTTGTTTTTTTCGGTAAGATATTGAATTAATCATCAGAGAGAAAAATGCCATCTGCGCTATTCAGGGACTGCATCAGGATGCTGGAATTCGCAGGATCTCGGGGAGCTCACCCGATGTTCAGTAGCCTTTTGTGTATGTGCTACTCACTGTGGCTGGGGAGGAAATAGTCACCCTATGTTTTACATTAGTGTTTACCAATTTATGTGGAAGAAAGGTTGGCATTCACACTATCTACTAGTCAATCATAGACTTTCTGGATCACATATGTTGTGATGGGCTCAAACCTATACTGTGAGTATCTAAGGGTGTTTGTAAAGATATACACACATGCATGGATCTAGAAATAACTTCTGCCAAAGGGCACAACCCTCACAAGTAAAACTCCCACTGCCTTCAGACAAAATGATGGATGTATAAACTCTGATCCTATGAAATTCTGAGTGACCTAAGACAAAGGGGACCTGAAGTTTGCAGGATTGGTCTGAAGACTCAAGATCACTCTGAAGATATCTTCCCCTGTTTAAGATACACCCACCTGCTTCTGCCTCATTGTTCCTATAAAAAGTTCCATTCTGTATGTCAACTCTTCCCCCTCTCCGGGCAAAAAGTGATAAAATTTTACTTCCTATCAGGCACTACACAGAGTTTGTGATCCTGCTGCACTGTGTGCAAAGAACCACAGAGTTTAAATCCCAAAGCACCCAGCCAGGCACAGGAGTGCAGGGAGTGGATGCTGTGACATTATTCTGAAACTCTTCTGTTACCACTGCACTCTACCAACGGGCCTTATTACAGTGTTTTAGCTTTAAATGTTATCAAATTAGTGAGCCAGGCCAAGTAAATAAGTCATGTTACTCTGCAGTAAACAGCACTGCCAAAAAGCTAGTTAGGTTTTGATTACCAGCAGAACTCCACGATCAATCTGTTCATTCAATGATCCCAAGAATACAGATTTTTAAAATTAAGATGACTCTATTTCAGGGAGGGGGGAAACCCATCCTGACTAATTTGCAGAATTAAGAGGATTATCGCAGAGACCACGCAGAAATATAACAATAATCTGCTGCAAACACCAGTATCTCCCAAAGAGCAGAGCCCTGTTCTGCAGGCATGAGCAAGTCAGGCGATGCAGGGGAAGAGAGATGGTTTCTGAGCTAAGGAATCATGGCAAATGCCAAGAAAAGACATATTAATCCAGCTTCTCTGGGGACATGGCCTAACACACTCTGCAGCCTCTGTTCCTGGGAGGAAGCAAATGGGGAATAAATGGAAACACAGGGCAGGATTGCAGAGCAGTGAGGATTAGGGATATCCCAGGAGTTCAAAGCCCACAGAATGTGCAATAGAAAACCTTGCACTGGGCACCTCTGCCCCTGCACT
The DNA here is from genome assembly GCA_013398075.1 of Notiomystis cincta. Taxonomy (NCBI): domain Eukaryota; kingdom Metazoa; phylum Chordata; class Aves; order Passeriformes; family Notiomystidae; genus Notiomystis; species Notiomystis cincta. The sequence continues at coordinate 29,012 of VZRX01002817.1, forward strand.
GTTCAGGACTGTGCAGAAAGGGGATGTAGCCCCACACTGTGAGTGTCTCTACTGTGACCCCGCTGGCTGCACAGGACCTGCCTGCAGGCAGCTTTAAGCTGTTTGCTGCCACTGCTGCCCCTGTTATCATACAACACCCTAAACTGGACTGAGACTTGGCCAAGGCAAGCCAGCACTGCTGCACTAAACCAGCTGAGGATCTGGCTGTGAAAGTGTTAATAATCTTATTGCCTGGAGAAACTGCAGCTAAGAGGATTGCTCCCCTGCCATGCCAGGGGAAGAGGGAACAAAATCAGGTCCAACTCTAACTCAGCATCATAAATACCATTTCTGAGTATTCTTCTTCTCTTTCTTATTGAAGAGGTAGTTAGTACCTAAAATGTCCTTGGAAAATAAGACCAAAGGATCTTAAAGACCCCCCAACCATGCTGCTTTGCATGGTTAGGTGAGAGGGGCAAAGGGCTGCAGGGCTCTGTCTGAGCTCAATGAGGAGTTAAACACTTTCTCCTGCCTTTACCCAAACATGGGTGAACACAGTACCAACTTAAAAGGGGTCTGGTGACCCCCACGTAAACCCTGTGCTGGTACTGACCCCCCAGGAGCACCTGAGCCACGATGGGAGCTGACCACAGGAGCCAGCTCCTTCAGCTGCAACCTGACAAAGACAACACGCGATGTTCAAAACATAATTCCAGGTTTTGGGTGACAAGGGCTTGGCACAATCCACTCCCTCCTTGCAAAGCAAGCACCCCACAGCTCACCCTGCTCACGGGCACACACTCATGTACATGAGACACGTGCAAACATGCCAGTAGCATTAGATCCCAATGCTGTCCCACTGGGATGGGAACAGGATTGGGAACAGGAATGGGAACAGCTCCCACATGCTGCAATTCCTGCCTGCAGCCAGTGTAGGTCAAAACAGGCAGAGCAATGTAAAAACCCTATCCTTGATTATTTAATTCCACATGGATCAGGGAGACTTGAGGAAGGCAGGGAGGGAAAGAAGGGTTTTGCATTTTTTGCTTTCCACCAAGGTAGCTGCTCTGTTGTTTTTTTGTTCACGTCAACTGTTAATTTGTTTAAAATACAGCTTGGTAAAACCAAGTATGAGTGGATCAAACTGAAATCAATATTTGTGCTAATTACAGCCTTTTGAAAATTGGAAATAATGGCCCAAAAGGGTACAAACACACCAACTGTGAATCATAGGGAAAGGATGAGGGAAAAGGCAGTGTGGGCATTGAAAAGAACAGTCCAGATGAGCTCTGGAAATTTAACTGCTCATGGAATAAATTTCAACACAAACGAGCAATGCACTCGCAGGCCTGCTGCAGATGGAAGCGACAGTCTTTTGTTTTATGTTTTGTTTTTTCTCCCCATGCCTGCTTGATGGGTGATTTGCGTCTGGTGCTCACGCTGCAAACTCTCCCCGGAGCGAGCATGAGCCGAGCCCGGAGGAGGCACTGCTGTGCTCTGTGCATGAATGAGGCATTCTCAGTGGATATGGGTCATGCTAGTAGATGTACACAGTAAGATTATTTGACTCTTAATTCATGCCACTTGATATAATGTGATAAAACATTTGACATGAGAGATAAGTTCCATTTTAATCTGGTAAGTTATGGGGGAAAGAAAGAGTGGGAATTGTAAAGGAAGAAGAGGTTTCTGAGGGACAGGTAATGTGCAGAAAGAGAAGTATCGAGTGAAGGAAGAGGTTGGCTGGGGAAAAAGCAGCTTTCCCTGCACACTGAGGAAGCAAAAGAGTGAGTAAAGAAAGCACAGAAGGCTGTTAGAGTTCCAGAGCCAGGAGATTGAGACATGGCACTGCTGAGAGATGGAAGGAAGGAAAGTAGGGAAAGAAGCTGCTTCAAACAGAAATTGAGATACAGACAAATACCCTAGAGAGACTCAAACACTAATGCTGCAGGCTGGTCATCAACAGAAAACCTTTGCTATAGGACAGCTACAAGGACAGAAAGGCTGTAACAAAACAAGAGCAACAGAAACAGAGATACTTTGAACATGCATCCAAACCTAAAAAACCCAGGCATCGCAGGTCACTGTTCTCTCACAGTCCAACAAACTGATCTTGTCAACTGAAAATTAGCTGTGAACACCTGGGTTGGTTCCTACCAGCCATCTTCATCAAGGAGACCATGTCTCAAATTTACCTTTAGTGTCAGACACTACAACATGGTCCTTCTTTATATCAAAGTCCATTCATAATCAGCTCTGTTTTGATTAGCTTTTAAAATTAAAATTTAGTATGTTTAATTTGCTGTCAGATTTGGAGTGCTTGTCAATGAAACAATGAAAAATGTGCAGAAGAGCTGGCCCTTAGCAAACACATCTGCCAAAAACCTGTCTCAAATTTTAACGTTGTGAGAACAATGACTGAGATGTTCTGATACAGAGAAATTTACACAAGCTTAAACATATTAAAGAGCTCTCTTAGAAGATACTGTTTCTTTAAAATCCACACACAGACTAAGACACAGTAGACTAGAGTAGAGATTTAAAGCAGGCAGAGAGCAGATACGAGCCTTAGTTAGAAAGAAAGAAAAGATTTATTTATGTTTTTAAGCTATAACCAATAAATTTTCTCAAAATGTGACTTATCCTCCTGTCTTATTTTGTCACATTTTGGGTCTCTCCTGCTTGGTGTCCAAGGAGGAGAGGGCATTTACTTACATCAAATAACCTTTCTATATACATCTCCTCATTGACCTTATCACGCAGGACATCCTGAGAGTGGCGGACAAATGTCACATAGGCATCAGCAACATCCATTCCTGGCTTCTGCATGGAGTAGAGAAGAAGAGAGAGAGAGAAAAACATGAATAGTGATGCAGGGGGCAGCTCCTCTGTGCAGCCTCATCACTGCTTTTCCTTCTCTTCCATCTCCTGCTGTCCTCCTGCAGTTTGCCCTTTCCTTACCTGGTGGACACTTACCTGATGTCACATTTCTACAGCTCTCTGCAGAATTTAACTGAGTTTTAAAGAGTGACCTTCAAGTATGCAAGATTTTGGGGATAACAGCATTGCTTTAAAGTAAATGGGAACTGAAGCAGCTGGATGGGAAAATACTTTAAAAAAAAAATCTTGCTTGAGTTCACATTGTTTGATATATTGGATTCAAACTTACCTCAAAGGAAACCCATTAAAATATGGAAACACGAGTCATTACAAGAGCTGCCACAAAACCTTAAATTTGTGTGGCACATTGTAAGTTTGTTAATAACTAGTGTCATTAGTTTCCATTACTGTGATTTACCTCAGATCACAGAGTATCATTTCTCTGCAAGATACGATTGTCAGCCGCTGCAAATTGAAGTTAGTTAACACATCCGTGTAATTTCCAGGGTGAAAATGAGGACAGTTTGGAAAGCAGTAGGAAGGGAGTTTTTTAATACAAAGCAAACAATTATCAAGCAAAGGGCCAGTGCTTGGCCCTTGGGAAGGCAGTGACATTTCTTAACACCTACTGCAACAATGACAAGGTATTAATTTGAAAAACAATGAGGACAACACAAATGTGGCAGTAGTCAAGTGTTACACTTTCAAACAATTTTCAGCCTGCTGATCGTGCCCATTCCAAGGTGGGATTAGAGGGACTGGTTCGCACCAAGACAATTGCAACAGAATTACGGAATTAGATTTAACTAACATTTGTGGAATTAGATTTAAGTGGTGGGTTTCTGTTCAACACCAGGATTTCCCCTCTGTCCTCTAGTCCAAAAAGTTTTTCTTTTTTCCACTGCCCTGGAAAGGCAGTGGCTCATGGACCATGGAGTGGCATCTGCACCGGTCTGGGAGCTGTGTGGGGCTGGTGGTTGAGTTCATTAAAAATGCTGAGGCTGTCAAGGAAGTCACTGTAACATGGTTTTGTTTCCAGAGGCAGGTGGGGAAACAGCTGGAAACTAACCCAAGGGAATGATTTCTGCTCTGATTTACACAAAGAACTGCAGCATCTGTCTGGCTTCCAGGAGGGGAGCAGACCCTGCTGCAGACCTCCCAAGGCTGTCCCAGGTACAAAGCTTTTGGAAAAGCTTGAGAGGTTACATAGCATTTTACTAAGACCACTTCCCTGGAGATACTTTAATTTCCAGGAACATAGAGGCCTCAGAGAAGCCCATGCTTCATCCTAGAAGTTACTTAAAATAACCATTCTGTGCTCAAATTTCTGATGACTAAATATTTAATATGCACTGAAACAACCAGGAATTTCACCTGAAGGATCTCCACATTTTCAGGGCAAGAAATAATTCTGAGTTTTTCTTCCCAATGCTCTCAAAATCTTGCTTTTATTACTCAAAGAGAACAGGATGCCAAGATCTGCATTGGGGTATTTTAAACCAAGCAACACCTCTTACTGTTCAAGAGTTTGTCTTTTCCATGCTAGGCTCAAGATATGATAATTTTGTAGGCAACATTTAGGTTGGGCTAAAGGAATGGAAACACCAAATGCAGATGATGTGGTCCAAGATGTCTGATAAATTTATCACACTGTCATATGAGAGCATGCAGAACAATATACCTGCATCAAATATACACACATTATACATACACATCATCAAACTCAGCTGAGTTACTCTTGATTTCCACTGCCCAGCCTAACTGGGTGCAGGAACTGGTGTGGTATATTAAGATCTATTTTTCTGCATTTGCAGTTGCTCAGGATCTTTCTGCCTGTAAATGTTACAGTAACCCCTTATTCCAGCCAACATTCATATATTACACTTCAACTTAATTTAAATGTAAATTTCTGGCAAGTTAAGTGCTCTGTCTAAGAACATTAAGGACCCTTTTCCTTATGAATCAAGGTCTAATTAGAGGAGACGATGTACAGTTTTCCTACACCAATTACAGAAAAATGGAAAAAATTATTTTCATTAACAATTTCCCAAACACATGTTGCTAGCTCATCACCATTTCCCCAAAGTAATAAAAAAGTCATTTTCCAAAAGAGTAAAATAAACCAACAATTAGAAGAACAAAAATAAAATAGATTAGCTAATGTGTTAGATGTGTGTTGGCTCAGTTCTAACATGTCTGGACTTTTTGTTTGGAAATTATACTGTATTTGTACAAGTCCAAATGAAGAATTAACAGAATGCACTGCTCCCATTTTTTTTTTCAGATATGATTCAAGCCAATTGCATAAATATGGTACCTTTTTGACACCATCTGCAAATTGTTGCCTAAACAGCCTCATAGGTCTCCATAAGAGGGTAACTGCTCATTATTAACATAATGGAGATATCCTTTCCAGTTCAAATGTTAGAAGTGTGAAGGCCTATGGCTCAATCTTGGCTGTTAATGCATAATGTGGGTTGCTACACATGCCATAAACCAAAGCACGATGCAAATTACTATGACAGAAGTTGTTTAAATTGTGCTTACGGGTACATCCACGTATTTGGAAGCAGCCTTCACCTGTAAAAGGAACAAGAAGAGAGTTAACACCGTCAGTACCTTTCCAGGTCTTTGTTTTTTTCCTTTAAACTCTGTAAGACCATCTCCAGCCAAGACTTGGGACAACATGATGCTGAGTAGGTTGAAAAGGGTGATGAAACTCACTTTCCTGTCTAAAAGGGTGGTATTTTTGTTGTTGTTTTTTTTTGGAGAGGTAACTTTACTGCTGCTAAAGCTCTAATAGCAGCAGATGATAGTGTGGGAGTTGTGCTTCTACTTCAGCGAGCGGGGGAAGACGGGGTTCGTAAGAAGACATCGTTATTTTCTTCGGAGGCCTCGCTCTCCACCTGATGCCACGTGTCTCCCAAGGCACTGCATGTCTCTCCTGCTGGGAGCTGTATCCCAGGAGTGATGGCAGCTCCCCTGGGAGCGGGGGCATGATGGCATGGTGAGGCTGGTAGAGGCCTGCACCAAGTTAGACACAAGAAAGCGCCCAAAGGATCCTGATTTTGCTCCCTTCCCATCATCCTGCCCATGGTGTGCTTCCCTCAGTTGCGCAAGCTGCAGCCTGGGGCATTACCAAGACCAGGCTGGATAAGGCTTTGAGTCACCTGCATAGTGGAAGGTGTCCTTGCCTGTTGCAGGAAGACTGGAATGAGATGATTTTTAAGGCCCCTTACAACACAAACCATTCTGTGATGCTCTGCTAGGCTGAGGGTTTTCTGAGAAGTTTTGTACATGAATGCCTGTGGCTGGGCTGGTTGGAAGGTTGTGTTTACGTTTCACACCCCAGCCCTGTTGCCTTCACATTCAGCCTCTCCTGCACTCACTTGTTCCTCCCTCACATCAGTGAATTCAAACCAAAAATTATTATTTTCCTCCTTTTTGCTGGCCCTGATGCTGGCAAGAGCTGGCAGACCATGTTGGGGCAGTGTGTTCATGCTATGCCATGAAGAAGTGCCCTGAAGCTTTTCTGCTTTCCGGACTGAACAGCTACATCATTTCCCCCCGATTTTCCTCCCTTTTTAGAAGATGCTATTGGAGGGAGGGTATCAGAGATGGACACTGCACTCTGTGGTGTCATCACAAGCTGGTGGGATCTGCAAGACCCCAAACTGACTTTGTCTGTGGTTTTCCATGCAGCAGGGTGCACGCTGCCTGGTGCAGGAGGCGGGGTGGCCCCTGACGTCAGGGCCAACTCTTCCAACTGAGCAGTGCCCAGCTGGCCACAGAGACCTTTTTCCCACTGTAGCATAAGGCACAGTGTCTAGAAAGAGTATGGCTGGGATTTTCCACAACGCTTCTGCTTTTAATTAGGGTAAGCGTTGCCGGCCATCTTTGTTTGGGTGTAAAAGCTCACCTGCTTTTAAATATTTCTAAAGCTACCATTAAAACAGCCTAAATATAACACGCACACAGTTGCATCTTGGGATGAATAAATTATGTGTCCCGAATGAGAGAATGAATGTATGTGTGAGACAGAATGTGAGAGTGGGTGGAAGCACTCATATGGTGTGTGTGGGGGGTGCATAATTAAGCACAATGAGGCGATACAAAAGACCAGACTGGTGGTAATTGCCGAGGTGAACGCGGCGAGTATTGGCAGCGCCCAGGCTGCCGAGCCGGGGGGCAAGAACAGAGGGAAGGGCAGGAGGAGGGCACCGAGCGCCTGCTGCCGCGGTGTGACCCCGGGTCTGCCTGCCAGAGAGCCTGCAGGGGCACGGGGCACGTCCCAGCACACGAGTTTATGAAGGAGGCAGCAAAACCAGCACCAGAGCAAACACTTGTCTTGTCTCCAGGTATTCCTGTTCCCAGCCAGCTGCCTGGACACCTTGCCTTGTCTCTGCATTTATCCTCACAACTTTCCTGGGAGGCGGTGAAGTGCTATCCCTTGCTCCTGTGGAATGGGAGCGGAGGAGCCTCGGCCCCCGTGTGTGAAGGCAGCTGGAGCCCATCCAGCGGATGCAGCTCCAGGAGAGCAGGCAGTCGTGGCACACCCACGCAGGCAGGGTGCCCATGCGAGCACCAAACCAGCAGTTTACTGAGCAGCAAAGCCCAACAACCAGGAGGAAAGCCTGGAAAATGATGCGGCTCAACAGCCTGCAGAACTCAAGCTGGGGCCCTTGCTCAGGGCTACACCTGTACCTTCAAATATCACACAGAGCATGAAGCCAGGCAGAGGCAAACCTGCCAGCTGAGTGTGGATTTAGCACTCTTGGGTCCGGCTTAGCGCCACTTTCAAACTACCTTCTCCAAAGCCAAGAGGCGACAAGAATAACTCAGCTTCCTGCGATCTCCTCCCTCCACCCACAAAAAAACTGAGCTGCTTCTCCTGCCCACTCTCCTTTAATCAGAATAATTACTTGTTTTTCTTTAAAGTCAGATTTGGCTACATTTAGTGAAATTTCCAAACTGCCGGATGTTGTGTGATTTTTGCTAGGCTGCCGTTTTTCACAAATTATGTGACTTTGCCATGAAACGTCTCAGTTTACCATACAAATTTTGTGCAGAACAAAAATAAGATCTTTTACTTCTGTCTCTCTTGGGTAATATGGAATCTTTGGTTATAATTACCACAGGTGTAATGCTCTGCCTACAGAGGCCATCCAGATTACAGGGAATTTTAGCAGCTGGCATTCCTGTGAGTCAGTGGATCTGCACATGCAGACGCCCAGCCAGGGCCTGGGCTGCTGCCGCCAAGATGCACTGAAATGTAGCAACAAACAGAAAAAAAAAAAGTCTGGCCAAATTTAGAAGGGTGTTTTCCTCTCAAAGTGCTCTGCAAGGAGAAGTGGCTAGTGAGAATTTATTAGGACAACAGATGCATTAATTTTATCTTGAATTTCGAGGCAAGAATTGGAAATGAGGATATCCTACTAGGTGATAAAACTGTCTGTCACAAGACCCCCGAGTACATGTCACTTGCAGAGCGCCTGGAAAACACGCGATGAAAGAAGTTGGTGGAAGGGGGTGGGAGACTAATGCTTTCTGGAGCTCAGTGGCTTGGACCATCACACTTTGTTGTATTTGTTCAGACAGGGAAAACGTGGGAGGTGGTGCAAGCATGCTGTAACAAGAGAGAGATTCTGTATTTATCACTGCAAAGACTAAACACAGCAAGTCACATTACTACTGCAGGGAGAGGAGACTTGCTAAGCCCAGTGCCAAAGGGGTCAGGGCTGCTCCTCAGCCTCCTCTCCCAGTGGCTCCCAGCAAATATGGGGGCCAAAGCGAGAGACGTCCCTTTGTCAGGAAGGAGCAATCCTGCTCCTCTGTCGTGTGCCCAGCCCACTTGCTGTGGGCGAGAGACCAACACTTTCCTGGAGACATGCACACACCACGCAAAGCAGCTATTTGGATACACATCCCTTCCTGACTGAAAACTCATGAAATTGATGCTTTGGGACCATGTTTGAAGGCTGTGGGGCTGCTGTACTGGGACAGACTGTTTTGCTGCTGCTGGGGCAGTTAACTGTCAGCAAGTGTCCGAGGAGCAGCAGAGAGGATGCCTGAACCCCATGCACCCTCGTGCTGGTCCTGACAGGTTCCCAGAGCCCAGGTGCAGGCAGGGCTTTGCTCAGCAATCAAAGGGAGCAGCACTCGGCAGCATAAACAGTAGGATGTGGTGGGAGCAGCGCAGCATCAACCGAGGAACAGCTTGGATTCACGGGGAAGGAAGGGCTGCACATTACACTGTCTACACGGGCTGATGCTGGTACTTCCGATGCCTGGAAAGCTGCCGCCTCCACATCCTCTGCTGCTGGCACACAAGCATCTCCTAACCCTCCACAGCACTGGAATGAGGGAAGGTATCCAGGTATCCAACCCAAGCCATACCCTGCATCCCCTTGGGCAGGGATCAGCACAGCCCTGGGGCTGTAACCACACAGGGTTTATCCTGGGAGAAGAGGTGCACTGCGGGGCGGTGAATGGAACACCCTCCCTTCCTCTCTTCTCCAAAGAACAAAGTGCCTCCAGCACACCTGAAAAGGCAGAATGCTGAGTTTGAACCCCATGGTGGTTCAGATAAGCTGCCAGACTGTGTGCACAAAGCTGCCAAGAGCAGTTTCTTGCCTCTGCTGTTAAGCCTTCCTAAATCCATCTCCATTTCCAAATGGATCCTACAAACTGCCTCAAACTCAGCAAAAGGGCCCAAGAGTAGCAAACAGCAGACATTTGCAAGTAACTGAGGCAATTCCAAAATGAGATTTTGGAAAGCCTTCCCAGTCTGCAGAGCAGTGCCTTCTGCCTCTTGCCCAGTCTCTGTGAACAACTGAGTGCAAGAAAGGCTGCACATGAAAGCAAGGGCCAGGGTGTGAAATATGAACACAACTTTCCAACCAGCCCAGCCACAGTCATGTGCACAACTGTCTGTGAGACAACAGAAATGAAGTCCTGCTTGCACAGAGACACTCTTGTAAACTTTCTGGCACAGGCATTTTCAGAAGACCTTTGGAAATCAGCTGCCATGTGTTCATCTTAAGAAGCTGTCACAACACTTTCCTGGAATACAGCTCTGATTGTTAAACCATTGCTGGATACTGAGGCCAGTTTTGCACAGATATTGGTCTGGTCCTATACCTTGCAAGGAAATATGTGGTGAGCTGTGGATTGGTTGCTCAGTGTTAGAGAGAAATATGGCATTAGAGGCACCTTGTGCTTCATGACTTCATAGCATTTCCCCTATCTTGTCCTCTTCTAGAAACACATAGGCACTCCCTAAATCTCCCTTATCTTACTATTTAAGATTGTCACTGTTACAGCCAGAAGACTGAGAGGAACACACCTGTGATGTGAAGTGACAATGAAGCTAATTACATGTACAGTGCAATGGTTTTTTCATCTTCATATGTATCCTTTACAGAATAAACTTCACCAAGCTGAACAATGAATGGAGGGAGATGGCTTCACTCTGTGCATCCTGGATATTTACGTACTGTACATCTGCATACAGATTGTCTGTCTATCCATGTGGAGCTTACAGTGATCAAACATCACAGAATGGAAGAATTATTAGGTAGCTGATGTAGTCCTGGGAGAGCAGGAGGTTATAATCCAGGAAAAAAGAAAAAAAGAAAAAGGAAGGAAACTATAGACTGTACTTACAGTAAATGACAGGAATGAAGAAAACAAAGTTCCTTCGTCATATCTAGACAGTTTGGCCAAGACTCCTTCCAAAATGGTGACAAACTACAAAGACAAAAAAATACTGCAATTATTTTTAATAGTTGGACAAGGGTGTAAAAATCTGCATCACCCTCAAAGAAGCCAGTGGACCTCTCAGCATTGCCAAAGGAATGAACCACTTGTCCCTGAGCACAGTGGGTGGGGAGTGGGGAGAAAGGAGTGCTTCCTTTTGGGTGCTGTGGTGCACCTCTTGCTGACTGAGAATCACCCCTCAGTGTCCCAGGTGGTGCAGGGGACAGAGGTGGGTGCAGTGTGTGGGGAGTCCAGCAGAGCCTCTCTGGTTGGGCAAGGCTGTGGTTCCTGCTCCCAGCACGCAGTGGCAAGCACGCAGCTCGCTGGGTATTCTTGCAGAAGAATTGAACTGGCATATGTTGGCGGATTATGTTTAAAGGTCTCCACTGTATAATAGGGATGACTTGTTCTCAGAAAGTTTGAAACTAGAGGAAAACACACCCCACCATCTTTCTCCTTACATACCAATTCCCCTCCGTGTTAGCACAGCACACCAGACCTACACAACCACCCAAGGGGAATGCTGGCAGCTGAGCTACAGGAGCTGACTCTGATGAAAAACAATTTCCAAACAATTAAACCTGACATTTTGGAATGTATTTCCCACTACTGTCACCTCTAAATTAATTTCTTAGAAGAGCATATGGTGATCTCGCACAAGATGAGCTATTTTGTCCACACAACCTCCTGCGTAGGAGTGGTGACCACCTCTGCACGCCACCCCAATGGCTGTGCAGCAGCATTTAGCAGTGCCACCCCCCGACTGCAGCTACCCCCAGTGCCGTGGGGTGATGCTGACCATGGGCTGTTACCCCATTAACTTAACACCCATTCCTTAAAGCCACTTCTGGCCCAGTATGGCAATCCTGCTAGCAGAGTATTACATCTCACGCAGCTCCTAATCAACAAAGAGTCACCATGAAAGGACTGGGAGATGTATGATGTTGCCTGTGAGAAACAAGAAGCCAATTCAACATCCTAATGTGTCACATTTTAATGGAAACGCACATATTAAAGATGCAACGTTAACAGTGAATCACTTCACCTGAAGCTGAGGGTTACCTTTGCCACTAGGAGTGTTATCATTTCTTTGACGGTTTCCTCAATTAGTTCATCTATTTTTGAATGGTACTGGTGCTAAAGAAAAATAAAAGGAGAGGGGGAGGAAAATATTAGCATTGATCACAGCCAACAGCTCTACACTTGTCAGTCTCTTCCCTCGGTAAGCCACAATACATAGTATTAAACCAAAGAATTATGCAGCTTATTACCCTGGGCCCCACTGCAGTGGCCAGTGACTACTTACACTTGTAGGAGAAACCTTGAATTCAGGAGAATCCTGCATCAGTTTTGAAGCATGGGCAAACCCTGCCCTCTTCTGCGTGCCCGCAGCTCTGGGAGCCATGCGTGGATGTCGGAGGGGAGGCTCTACCATCCCTGGGAGAACCAGCACCTACTGCTCCTAGAGATTCTGAAGTCCCTTTGCTCCCCTTCCGTGGGCATTATCCTGTCCATCTGGCACATGGATTGCAGTGGACAATGGGATACACCTGCTGCTGGAGGGGAACAGGCAGCCCCTTCCAAGGGCCCCCCAAACCACCCAGGCCTCGGCATGGGAACGGGGAGGGTGCGCTGCTCCAGGGGAGCTTGCAGTGGGCTCAACCACTGGGAGTGGCACTGCAGCCTCCCCACCTACTGCAGCAAAGCAGCTGAACTGTGTTACCCTGGGTTCAGCAGGCACAGGGCTCAAGTTAAGCACTTGTTCAAATGCTTTGCTGCTTTGTACTGTGAGACAAGATTTAAAAACCACCCAAGAAACCACGACGAGCCTTTCTGTCCCATGCAAAAGCCAGCAGGCAGTGCAGCCCTGAGCCCTGGGCAGTGGCAGATCCCGTGGCAGTAGCTCAGCACTGGCTGACCAAGGCCTGTGCCTGCAGCACCAGCGTTTCTGAGTCTTCAACCCAATTTCTGCACATGCCAAACCTTGCTTAGCTTGGGAGCTCTGATGCAATCAGCTGCAATATGGCTAGAATAGGTACTAAAATACAGTCTTCTACTAATTTAGAAAAGACCTGTTTCCAATACAAGATTTAATTAGTGAAAACATACAGTATATTCTTATTTTCAATGGACTGAGAAAATACTGATTATGACTGCTTTCCAACACAAAACATTTGATTTTTCAGTCAAACATTTCAAGCACTGGTGCTAGTCACTATATTCATTACCACTTGGCATTAATATTGTTTTAAAATGTTAACATCAAATCACATTGAAAGAGACAAATCTGCTTTAAATACTAATCAGACTTTGGGAAGGAAGACTGTGAGGGCTTTACAAATGCTAGCTGCTGGTCTCAGTGTCTGATCGGTACTCTGAACTGCTCTACAGTTTGGGGATTTTTTTCTATGGCAGTAACATTAATATAGGATTTTGGGAAAAAGAAAATAAAAGTAGGACACACTTACCCACTCTTTTGCAAACTTTTCAGATGATTGGGGACAGAAATAAAGAGGAAAGTGCAAAAGACAGGAAAAAGAACATATGAAGATAAACAATAAATAAACCAAAATCTTTTAAAAAAAGAGACGTATGAGAACAGCAGCATCATGCACAGAAACAATAAGCAATGGAAAATGAAATGGGGTCCAAACCTCCTTTCGCTGAAATACCAGAGATCGCTACCTGTAGGATTTGGTGGCAGTAAAACAGTGGGAAGGGACACCTGTAGGATTTGGTGGCAGTAAAACAGCGGGAAGGGACCGGATTGTAGCTGACACCTGGCACTCTCTTACAGTTTTATTTGGCTCCGAAGAGGAAGGGAACCGGCAGTCGACAGGCAGGGCTCAGCTCGGGGACGCCGCACAGCCTCAGCGGGCGGCAGGGCCAGGCCAGGGACGTGGCACAGCACGTGCCAGCCCAAGGCCTGGCTGGGGGCACTCAGAGCCTCACCTGGACACGAGGACAAACCGGCACCGCCACGCCACAGGCTGCGATCTGCTGGGCCCACGCGGGGGAAAACATACACGAACAAGCAGGTGAAACTTGCATTGGCAGCTCCCATTCCCATGTCCTGCTTTGCAGGTCAAGACATACACAAGTCCCTTATGGGATCACAGTTATGATTAATCTTTAATGCAGAGCTAGGCCTTTTCAGCTCCCAGGATTGACCTGGCCTTTCCCAGCACAGCTGGAATGCAGCTGTGGGGCAACAGGGACCTGTAACAGCTTGGTACAGGTAGAAGCTGCTGATGTGCTTGGCAGACACAGCCAGGACTTCCTAAGGGAAATGGAGAAGGGGGTTGTGCATATATTGGGGTGTCTCTCCCATGATGTTTTCCTTCTGCAACTGCATTTTCTGTGTGTGTAAAACTTTGCAAACAAGTATTCAGCTAACTGCTTTCACCAAGTAAGTCATGAGTTTGAACTCAAACATGACTAGCTATGTGCAAAGCAATTCACTGTGAAATGCACTGACTGATGCATGTTCAATTACAAGCTTGTTTCAAAAGCAAATAAGAGCCCCAATGGAATAAAACCACAGCTCTGAGAGCAGGAGAGGAGCCTGTGCATGCACCAAGGTGCTGTAGCAGTACCCTGCGCGCTCATTCCCGTCGCAGCCGCAATCCCCAGGGCAGAGTGAGCCCCGGTGCCCCGGCAGTGACCATGCAGGACAGGGCCTGCCCCGGGCAGCCACAGCCATGTGCACCCTGTGCCACCAGTGCCACAGCCCCAGCTCCACCTCAGGAAGGGGAGGCTCGGCCAGGGCAGGGTCAGAGACAGCGGCGGTTTGGAAAGCGAGCGCCTGGTGCTGCTACAGATGCCTGGCTCGCAAAACCAGCAATTCCAACAGCTCCTTCTACATTCCTCATGAAAACACTCAAGGTTAAAGATCACAGAGCTGGTTTGCTTTACCCAGCGTAGCCCCCACTCTTGATCAAGTTCATCATAGCTTTCTATTAGCTCAATTATTACAATCCATAATCAGTGCACTACAATGATTCAACTTGACTTTATGTGATGAGTATCTTGCCTTGTCATGTAACAGATTGTGTGTACGTTGTATTTCTCTAAGGACCATCTGACCTTAGATATTAAATAGAAACATACTAGACCAACTGAGAAACATTTAATACATACATTTATCCCCTTAGATGTATTAAAAATTCAGAGGAAAAATAAATATTTAAGATGGTAAAGTATGTTTACCAAATGTTTTAACAGCTGCCTTTAGAGACAAGGAAATGGAATGAAATGATGGGTGTTTGTTTCACAGGGTAATGCTCGCAAAACGCATTCAAGTATCTGCTAAAGTGAGTGTGGCTGAAGGTAGTGTGAAAGGGAAGGCCTTTGGGCTGGGAGGGAACCCACAGAGCAAGGTCAAGGAAGGTGTCAAGAGAGTCTCTGCCCACGCACAGATTGAACTGTCAGAAAAATCAGTGGTTTGTTTCTAACAAAAATGTCTTCTCTGGTTAGGTCTGGGCCAAAGGCCCTGCCTGAACCCTGTGGTGGGCAGTGAGAGCCCTTTTTGCTGCCGTTGAACTGTCTGCACAGGGACACGGGCTGGAGGAGCCATGTGCCGGCTGCGGCACTGACCGATGGTCCCCTCAGCGAGTTTCTGTCCCTCCCTGTCCGTTCTTTCCTCCCCTTGCTGACCTGTGTTGACACACCAGAGATAGGGGGACAGAGGGACTCAGTGAGGCACAGATCAAACTCCTTGTATTACTGAGAAATATACAGGCTGGAAACCCAGGTTCCCTTGTCTCTGCTGTGTATCTGACTGTCTCATCTTTTCCAATGGGACTGGAACAGGCAGGGTGGCATTTTGTCCTCCCCTCCCAGGTAACAACAGATTTATATGTGAACTTTTACCCCCTTCAGCCTGACCGTCTTGGCACACAGGTTTAGACAGCTTCAAGAAGAGGAGATGGAGATAGCCGAAACACAGAGTGGCACGAGTGAATGGAGGGGGAGGAAGTAACACTAATTAAAATAAAGAAAAGAAAAAGGGAGGGTGTATAAAACACTGCAGCCCTAAACGGTAACGTGTGCACCAATAATCTACGTCTGCTTTACAGGTCTGTTAGTTTAGCTGTCTTAAAAACCTCATGTCCCAGAAACTGCTGCTGCTTGCCACAGGAGTTCAGCTGCCTCTGAGCTGCTGCACCAAACACCTCCTGGAAGTGGCCCAGGCAGATTTGCAGTCGATCCCCGGCTGCAGCCCAGGAGCAACCACGCAGCCTCCTGCTCCCCTGGCTCCTGCAGTCTGAGTCAGGCTGAACCTGCAGTGGGACTGATGCTCACAGTTTGGAGGAAACTGTGGCAATCAGAGGGCATCACGAGTCAGTGTGGAAAGATGCACACGATACTTGGGCATAGCTGATGTTACCAGTCTTGGGCCATCTGATACTTAACCTGACTGTTTAATGAATGCAATGAGCCTCCTCTGTCATGATATCAGTCTGTGTGATCTCCAAAATCTCCCTGTCCCCAGAGACTGTGCCAGTATAAGGGTTTGATCCTGGTTTGCAGTGGGGAGCATTGCAAACATGGACCTTTGCAGCTGACGGGGCATTGCCAAGGTAGATTCTACAGCAGCTGCAGGCTGAGGGATTTGGGGAGACAAATGGGTATGAATATGAAACAGAAAATGGTAGAGAAGTTCATATCCAGACCTGGACAACAAAAGCCCACTCAAGATCTGCTCCAGCTGACCTGGAGGATAAGGGAAGACCCGATGATGGGCAGTGTGAAATCTTTTACAAGGTGAGTGTCACAAAAAAAATGTCATAACTGAAATATGTATAAGAAAAATAAAAAGAACAGCTGAATCTGATCCAAACACCACTGACATCAGGGCAAAGAGCCCTGCTACATCCAGTAGCTTTTGGAGCAAGTTCTTTCAGAGGAACAAATTGAAGTGATCAACTGAAAAAAAACACAGGATCGACTAGCAATGATTCACTGCAAAATCTGACCATGGAAAGCTGTAGTGAAAAGGCTTTATCTAGGAAATGCTGACAAGCAGCGGACTAGGTGAGCCAAACAGTATTTGTGAATTTATTCTAGACTGGTATATGAATATTCAATTTGGCTTGAAGTCACTGGAGCAAAATGAGCATTCTGATGCATTTAATTCATTCCAATTTGCCATGTCTTTCTAATTCATAGACCAATTCACAGAAACTTCAACCTGCAACTATGGCTTCAGAGGAAAATAAAAATCAGCAATTAATTAAAACAAGTTTGTTGTTTGGAAACTTGAGTCATTATGAACCTGGAAATCCAGAATGATCAAGTGTGCTGATTACAGCCAGTACTCGAGGAAGGCAAAGCAGCCGGAATTTCAATCTACTTTTGGAAGTTGTTTATTTTTGTAGTTTTGGGTTTTTTTTTTCCCTTACATGCATCACAGCAACAACTTGGCAGTTCTGTTTTCCTTATGTTTGTCTACAGAAAATAGCCATACACAGAAAGTGTGTTGCCGACACCTGGCTCCAAGGTGCAGTTAATGACTCAATTTATATGGTCATCATGCAACAACCAAGCTTGAGAGATACCGTATGCATACCACAGTCCTTGCAAAAAGCCACTCCTAAGTGACAGGGATTCCGAATGTTTCTATTCATTAGATTTGAGAGCAACCCCCTGTACATTCATCTGCACACTCTCTATGGAAGGCTAAATCCACAAACGATACAACGTCTCTGAAACGAGCACAACAGGAGACAGGAAATTTCATGACATTGCCTTTAAAAGCTGTGAAAGGAAGAACCTGCATTTTTACCTCTTGGCCCATTTCCATACTGCAAAGCTTTGTAGACTGAGCTTTGGCATCCACCATGACATTAAACATGGTGCATATTGATTGAGGGACTCGGAAATCTGTTGATCGGCTGGTTTTCTGCAGTTTTACTTCAAATGCAATCCTTGTTCTGCGAAGGAAAGTAGAAAAAGATGTTTTGGTTGCTTTTAAACATACTGAAACCAATAATAGTAATTTGAAACAATACTGAGAGGAGTTTGAGAAGCCAGAAAGCTGAATGCTGCTGGGAGTGCCACAGTGCAATTGTTACAAATGTGTTTTTTCTAAAAATTATTTTCCGGTTTAAAAAGAAACCCCCTTTCCAGAATACACACTATTTATAAAGTGTTCAACAGTTTCAGGGAAACTGTGACTCTCTTATGCTTGATAAACAGTGTGATGATGTTACAAACAGCAGTGTCAATGCACACCTTTAATTTGGTTGCATTAGCTGATTGATAACCACAGCCTGCCACACTAAAGGAAGCTCCTATTACTACAAATAACAGAAACTCTTTCATTGCTTGACTGAAAGGGCACTGCCAAATCATTGCATTTATAGTGACATGATAGTATTTGCTGGCTGGAAGTTCTTAATTGTCTTATAAGTTCACAGAAGTGGTTTCCCTGCACCACACAAATTCACTAGAACACATCTGCAAAGTGTGTACAGGCACAGTCATGTGAATATGAACACACACCACACACCTCCCTGTTCTCCTGAGGTTTCACTGAGATCAAATCTGACATCCCAGGTATCAACAAATCCTGATACACCAAAAGCTTTGTCTGGCCAAAACAAAATCTGATCCCGTGTCATATTTTAAATATCAAGGCATTTGTGAGTCTAACATGGGAATGCTTTCCAGTGTGGTGGGCATTGCCTTGCCTTTCTTCAGAGCCCCTCTTCATATTCCAGAAATACTTCACTAATCTAACCTAACACAGAACAATTATCACATCACACAGAATCTGCCAATAAATTAACATAGGAGCTTCAATTTAGAAATAACAAATAATATCAGCTGCATCTCAGGAATAATTCTGAACTTGAACGATCCCCCAAAGGGTTATGCAAATGAAAACTCATTTACGAATGTGAAGCTCCCGTTCTGGGGATCAGATCTGAGCTGGTATACAGGTCCTTCTGCCTGGATTTATTAGTTAACAGGCCTTCTTTGCAAGGGCTGCTTTCCTGACAGCCCTGAAATACAACCCAGTGCGGAAGGCGGGGTGGCTCCCCCATGGATTCAACAGTTCAGAGACAGACGCGAAGAAAAATGTTGTGTCAAACTGAAATTGCTAAAGAAACCTTAGCCAGGCCCTGTTTGCAGGTGATATAAATAGGGAAGGCAGCATATTGGTTTACATCAGCAGTGGCATTTGAACTGATTTAATTACCAGTACCAGATTTAGCCTGGACTCGGGGACTAGAATCTTGATAATTACTGAAAGGACCCAAGGAGACCGGGATTTTCCATCTCCTCATGGAAAGGAGCATGTTCCTACTTACTTATGCTCACAACCATTATATATAGTTGTACCAATACAAGCTGGGACAGGTTTTTACAGAGGGACAACACATTTGTAGAAAGGTTGAGGCAAATCAGGGAAAAAAGCCACCTGGCTTCCAGGCACACAAGCCCTTCTTTAGATGTACCTGGAAATTTGCTTATTTCTCTCAGTTATCTCAGCTAAGCTAACTTGGTTTGATTCTTACAGATCTTTGTAGTTATAATTGTGCTGTAGGGACAGCAAAGGGGCCTTAGTTCCAAGTGAAAAAAAGAAAAAAGAGAAAATAAGTTTTGCTGGCAATGCTGGGGCAGAGCAGAGTGCAGAGTTTCAGCACTGAGTTCTCTCCTAAAGGACAGCCTGACAACTGGAGGACAACTAAAGCTCAGTGTTTGTCAGACACAGGACCAAAGATGGGCTGCTGCAATAAATTGCTTGATGTCAAAGACATTAAATGAAATACATCTCACTGCACTTTAAATGCACTGGGGTTTATTCCAGAATGGTGAGAGAACAAGCCTTGAGCTGTCTGCCTTCCTGCCTGCATCTCAGGGACTGAACGTGCTTTCCCCTGTGCTGACACTGCACATCCAGGCTAGTGAGGATTGTACTGAAAATAAATGCCACACTCACACTTGCAGAGTGGCCAGGAAATTGTGGTACAGAACAGCCACATCACACACTGCAGTTAATATTAGCATGTATCAGCTGTATTTGGCATCCATTTCTTCTCTGGTTCATCTCTTTGTCTATGAATTTTTGCACGATGAAATACAAAGTTAATTTTTTCTTCTTGCCTCATTACCTCTGATGCAAATGGACATAAATTGCTGTGGAAAAGTTGGAAATTTAACTTCAATATTTTGCTTTCAAAATGACAGCTGCCAGTATGTCTAAAAGTTGCTTAAAGATCTCTCTGTTTTGGAAGATCTGCAGGTAACTATCCTATAATGTGGCTGATGATACAACAGCTTTTCCCAATCAACGGCAGACGTGAAACTTGTGTGCCAAGCAACACAATATCCCACACTTAAAATAATTTTTCTTGGTTTTTTTTTTTCATGTATCTGTGCTTTTTAGGTGGGTGCTGAGATCTTTCTTATGGCTATGCCTTCAGCAGTCAGCATCATCACACCAACCTGCACCTACAAAGATCTGACCTCACGTGTGGCACTGAAACAGAGTAATTACCTACAAAGCCCAAAAGAATGGGTGATTTATTGCCTTACTGTGAATAAGCACTCTCCAGAGTCTCAACACAGAAGTGCCTGCTTAGGAGAGTCCACAATTCGCAGCAGTGGGGTGAATTCCAGTTGTAGGGTGGAACAGGCTTTGCATCCTGTGAGCTCTTGTGAGAAACGTGCCTGGCTCGCCCGTGGGCACCCACCTTTTCACACAGGACTCGATCATGTCACTCGCCATAAGCTTCAAGCGCTGCTCTAAGTGTTTCCCAAACTCCTCCTCGGGCCAGTGCAAATCCCGAATGAAGGTCTGCAGGGCATCAAGTTTCCAGAACATATCTTCTGAGGTGCCTGATCCATTGCTGGCAGGGCAAAATGAGAACAAAATCAGAAGTGGCATCAAGGTCTTTGCAACCTGATGTGGAGACCATTCCTGCAACAAGTGTAAGGCAGACAGCGGTTTCATACACAGGACAACGCTGGCCATCTCCACCATCAGGATTTTGAGTTTTACCATACAGTTGCCTAATCTACCTTGCTGTCATCACCCACAAAACTTTCCAGACCAGATGAGTAAGACAACATCATGAGTTACACATATTAACGGGAAGAACGTGTGTATGGTAAAAATCAGCCTTAGTTAATAACCACACTAACGTATGTGATTATTAAGAATTAAGGCCAGAAATTGTGGGAGAAAATCCTCAATCAATAATAACTGCCATACCAGGCTGTATGCAGTTATTAAGATTTAGGGTTTCATGCAATTCTCCCCCCTCCAAATTATATCTTGAGTTTGCCTTGTCCCCCCAGTGCGGCCCCGTTTCCAGGTAAGGGACAGTGCTAACAAGTGGTGAGCGAGGACACGCTTTATCTCTTGAACAGCTGAAAAAAAATTGGGGTAAGTCAATTGAGCTAAGGGTACATCTCATATCCAGGAGTTTCGGCAGGATTTACCGCTGCACCTTTTTCTTTGCAAAGGCAATTACAGGACAACAAATTTACATTTTTAAAAATTTATTTTGCAACAACTTTGGTCTGCCACAAAATTCTCAATTTCTCTCCCAAGCATATATTCTTGTACCCACACCCCTGCCCAGATGGAAGTCTTTAGTCCTGCAGTGTGTAGCTACACCAGCTCTTTTCACAGTATAATTATATCTCAAACCTCCACTTACAGAATAAAAATACAGGACTAGATTGCACTCTGTTTGTGCAGAGAAATTTATGCATCCATAACCCTTTTCTCTCCCTCTCTTCTTCTCCCTCACTTTTTTTTTTTTTCAGAACAATTACCAAGGGAGCTTCAAGAGTTTCAACCCCCTCCTCGCATACCACTAATGCTAACACAGTAATTTATAAGATATTTAACACACCATGCATTACCACTTGTGCTGACATCATCTATAGAAACAGATGAGGGAGGGTGTTTCTATTGTGACAGATGCCAGCTGCATTGAGTTAATGCTAGAGGAGCTCGGAACTAATGCAAACAGGGCTACTCCCAGGTGAGAACTGTAGTCCCAACATGCCAGAGGGGTCCTGCGGGGTCCTGGGCTAGCAGAGTCAACAGGATAAAGAATGAATAGTCTTGGTTGTAGGAGAAACGTATCTGACACTAAGCAACAGGTAACATGTCCTTGATGGAGGGGAAGGGTGAGTAAAAGGAAACCAGGGAGATGAAAAGATAAAGAATCAGGCATTTGCTTTAGCCAGGGGACCAGTTTGGACAAGAGTCTCACATGTTCATCTACTGACAGCTTTTAGTTCAAACCTGTGCTTGGGTGTAAGCAAGTTTAAACAGTCTAAACCCAGTTTTGGAACCACATGAATTTACACTTTAAGCGATTTAATGTGTACAAACACAATAATTGGTATTTACTACAGCAATATTATGACATCCATTTGGTTTCAAAATTTTTTAAGATTATTCTCATTCTTTTTCTCACTTTTGATTAGGGCTCCATCCAAGTAAACAGTATAGTATATTCATTTCCAAAACGCACTGTTCGTATTTTGCTTGTGAGCACCACAATTACTCTAATCACTCCAGCAGCTTGCAATATACCAATGATGCTCAAGCATTTTCAGAGGAATTATCCAATTTTCTGTCATTACATGATTCTTATCTTTTCAAGGGCAATACCACAAAGCATGCACAGAGCAAGTTTAAACTTTCAAGTACTCTTTACAGACAACTGCCTAAGCTAGCCTTTAATATAACTATCTTAGCATGAATATGAGTTGTATGGCTTTGAAACATAAACAATCATGCTAATATTTTAAAAGGTTTTAAAATCTATTTAAAAAGATCTCACATCAGTGTTTTCTTTACTTTCATTCATTACCAGTGCTCTGCAATCCTGCCTGTGCCAGACTAATGGCAGAGGCATTCTGGTGGACTCCAGGTGTAGATGTAATTGAGAGTGTTTCAGTAAAAGTGAACAGGGGATTCTTGGGGGAGTTCTTCAGTTTTGTCTACTAAGTGACAGGATAGAGGAAAAGCACCATAGTGCTGACTGAGACCACTCTATGCCAACCCTAAATAACTCTCTAGGACTTTAGAAGGAGAATGGACAAATAACAGTTCCCAGGACAGGACATCCTGGGAGATGAGCAACCTCAAACGATGAGATTGGGGTAGAGCCCACTGTGTACCACCCTCCACACTGCTCAGTGGAGAATCTCCGACAAGAGAACTTGCCTAATCTCTGCTGAGGATTTGGGGTGTGTTCCCCTTGAGCTTCACACAACCCTGGGACACTCAGACAGGAAGCTGGGAGCACAGAGCACAAGGCTCCTACAGAGAGACTGCTTTGACACTATTTTCCAAGCCATAATCTAAAACTCACATTGAAAATATCTTTCTTTAGTTGGTCATAGCATTATTTGGGTGGTAATGTGGTAATGAAGGCTATGGAGCTTTAATTGCTCTCTAGGACATCTCCCAATATGAATAAAAACTGTGACAGGGTGCTCCTCTTTCTTAGACTGCTTCATCAAAGTCAAAAATTACCTGGGAAATGCAGAGCTTGCATTGAACAAAATTAATTTTTAGATCTACATCTGGTCCACAGAAATTGGTTGACTGGCATTGAAATTGGTTCATCTTCTCTTTTGGACAAAACTCTTTGCTGAGACACATAATGTCACATTGTAAGTTCTGTGGTTTTTATGTTATTCAGACCATGCCCCATTGTTGACAGCTATTTTGTAAAGCAAGATACTTGCTCAAACTCTCAGTGGGAGTTGAGACAAATTTTCAAGGTTTATACAAAAAAACCCTCAAAATACACATGCCAGAAATTCACTAGTGTCTCATTCAGAAAACATCTAATTAACTGTATCACTCTTTAAAGTTTTATGTAATGCACAGAAACAAACAATACATATCCATGCCAAGATTACTTTAAATTTAAATGAGATCTAATTTGAACTGAATACACACTCAGAATCATAAATAGCAGCCATCCATGACGGTGCAGAAAAGCTAGGCATTTGTGGGATGCCTAGTGGGATGTTAACTGGTAGATTTGGTACTTTAGGGAGATTCACATTTGGTAGATTCACATTGGGCAGATTACTTGTTAAACTCCTGTGGAAGAAACAGACAGAAAGAAAAAATACCATAACAGTGACAATGCCGATGTAGCAGAAGCACATGACACTCAGAAACAAATCTGCAAAGTTCACAGCATGAGGACAGTTAAAAAACTAAAGCAAAACATTTCAGAAAGAAGCATGAGTATGGAAGCTTAAATGTACTGTGTTTGCAGTCTGCTATAAAATTCAAATTCCTTAAAAAAGAAAAGCAAACCAGAATGAAAAGAAGAATCAAAAAGTGCAAATTAACAGAGAATTCAAACACCTGTGAAAATAACTGCACCTTCAAGTCCTGATACCATTGCAAAGTGCAGAGAGCAGCTTTTCTTCCAAAAAATCTCTCTTTTAAGGAAGAGTCTTATACACACAGGCTTGATGAAAGAGCTAAACTAAGAGATCTGCTAAGGGACTGGAATGTGAAACAATAAATAGGGTCTGGAATTCCAGCAATAAGAATTTTTCTCTCCACCAAGCTCAATGGAGTTGCAATTTTGCTGCAAAACCTCTCTGTCTTAGACCCTCCACAAATGAAGATGGGCTAATCTGGAGTGATGAACAGTGAACTACAAGGTTCTTCCTCTCTGAAGACTGTGCCCTGATCCTCCCTTGCATTCCTGGGTGCAAAAAAAAGGATTGTCCAGCCTCTATTTGTGCACTGTGAATGAACTGCACTTTGTAAATAAATCCAGGACTAGTAGGTGACTATTTCATGGCTGGAAGTGGGCCATGAGGTGGTTAAGATATTCAAAGGTTAATATGAAGCATGTATACTTGGGCATCATGACTTCAATCAGTATTTTCAGATGTGCAACTGTTAAGCAAACAGCGATCTTTAAAAAGTGGGCAGCTGTATTGCTTTAATGCAACATTCTCTCCTGGAACAAGGTGAGTGTAACAGCACTGCATGCCCAAAGTTTGGAATCCACCCTGACATATTTCACTGTGCTATGTCTCTAGATGTTGTAATTAGTCTAATTCTGTTTTAATGAGTACCTCATCAGAGCCATATTCTACATGCAAAATAAAAACATCAGGAGATCTGGGAATCAGCAAAAGATGGAACTCAATTACCCAACTCACACTTTACCTGGCCAGTTTCAGAAAAATGCCTCAGTTCTGCCCTCTCCCAGGAACAGTCTGACCCATGGGTACACAACCCACAGGTGGTTTTACAGTCCCATGTGAGGAACAAAACCAGATGCTCTGACACCGTTTTCAAGAGATTTTACTTGGACTCAGTGAAAATGGAATCAGAAATTCCATTTCAGCTTCAGGATTCCAATTCAGGATTTCAGCTTCACCCTGCACTGCTGGAGCTACTGAAAGCTTTTCTGTTGATGCACATGGGCACTGCTTCAGCATCCAAACTTGCCTGCTCGAAGTGACTGCATCAGGAAATGCCACCTTTGCAGGTCTTTCCCACTTCCCTGAATTAAATTAGTTACTTTATGGACACCATTATCTGGATTCCTGTGAATCTATCAAATTATACAATATGCCTGTTAAGGCATATTAAAATCCTAGTAACTTCCCTGAGACATATTTTGCACTTCATTTCTTACTGCAAGTTTTACATATCACCCCCAAAGTAATGGAATTGAGCTGCCTGTACTGAATAAATGTTTCCTAACGCAACAGACGATGTGAACCACATCTCTGCAAGAGCTCAGCTTGTCATTGGTGGTGAATGTTAGGGAACAGACTTCATTCTTTGTGAATAAAATCCCTTACTGGGGAGGAAAATCACAAATCGAAGTTTTTTTCTAGTGAAAAATACTCAACTATGTTCTGATTTCTAATTATTTATATGATTCTTAGTAGATTTAACTTCCTGCTTTCTGTGTGTTCTCTCTTTCAGGCAAACAGGAGAATTCACTATAGTCACAAAGCTCTCCATTGTTTCCATTCATACTGTATCTGCTGTTAAGATGATATGACTATTGAATGAGACATAGACTCCATAGTGATTGAGAGAGTGTTAAATCTTCAGAAATGGCAGTGCATGTGGTTAGATACTGATATGGAATAAATAAAGAAATAGCAAGAGGTGGACAACATATAAATGTATAAGGAAAAGCAACTTAAATAACTTAGCCAGATGGTAAATACATAAATCAGAGGACCTTTGGTTTTAATATTAAAATTCAAGAAGTGACAGTGTTATATTAATAAAAACACTGTATTAATAAAATATGACTTCTAGAGTAAACAGTATACTATATTCACACGGAAACATATTTCTTTTATACAACACATTATTTTGCTGATGCAAGAATATGTTGCAAGAATAAGTTAGTACTCTTAAAACAAAACAAAACAGCAAAATAATGGAGTATATTATGTTAACATACAGTTAGTAATGTAAAAAGATATTCTCCTGAATTGACATGCACAGTTTTTCAGGTTCAACTGATCTAATTATCTGACTAACAGTTGCAGTGAGACCTCTAAGAAATGATTAATATTACCAACAAATGTTCCATAAAGCCTGCAATTGTTCAGACCATAAAACCACAGGTCCAAGACGAGAAACTGTTTCTAGAAGCCAGCCATGCCTATTTAATATAGATGGCTAAATATAACCTCAGCCATCAGGCAGGGAATGTGGGCATTTGCATCAACAAGATGAGGGCTGTCTGATTTAAGACGACTCAGCTTCAGGACTGGATCCTGATACGTTTGATAAGAGACACACGCTCTGGAGCTGCATCGCTTGTTTTCCTGGTGTCTTCTGCTTCAGCCCTATTTGTGTGTGTGAGCTCTGGAAATGCCTTTCACCTGGACTGTCTGCTGGGAAATTCTCAGTGCAAACAGGCTGGCAATGTACCCCTGCACCACCTCCCAGCGCTCACACTGTACCGCAGCACCGATCACATGGAACACGTCCAGTTGCGCCGCGGCTGCTCCTGTAGAGCTGCCCTGGCAGCGAAAGGAGGGCAGAAAAATCACAGTATTTTTACTGAGCTGTCTCCTGGGTTCAGAATAGAGCTGAACGAGACCCTTGGCCACACTTAAATAAATGCTCAGTTCCTACGGGATGCCTGAAATGATTTAGTGATGGAAGATGCAAACGCCTGTCTCTTCCATCACTATAAACACTTGCAACCTCACTGTCGAGGCTGAGCAAATGCTCAAGAGCAAATCTTTTCACAAAAGCCTTGATGTGAAGCAAAGAGCTTGATAGTGAAGTAGGCAGTCAAATCTGTGCTCTTCCTGTGACTGACACCCAGAATAGTAACAAAAATACTCACTTTCACTACAACGGTGCTTCTTTTAAGCGGAAACATTTTTCACTGTCATTTTGTAGTTGTACAACCTTATAAAATGATTAGTATAATCATATTGTTCAAGTTCTGACATTTACATTAATGATACATTTATAAATAGTTTGCAAAGGATCAGTGAGCAATTAATAGATGCTAAAGCCAGGACTACAGAGCGGCAGAGAGAGCCCAGGGTCAATGAGTAATGTCCTAGTCAAGCCATTGAAATTGGTTGTCATTGCACGAGCCTTAGCATTTGCTCAAAAAGATCTTTCAACACAGACACACACACAGAGACACACACACATACGTGTCAGCTGGCTGCGAGATAAATCAGCGCTCGCGGAGAAGCTAGCACGAAAAAAACCATTGCAAACCCTACTTTTCCAAGACCTCTCAACTCACCAGAGAACAGACCTACTCTGTATCCTCATACTTGGATGACTGTGCGAAGGACAAGTGTTCCACATTTCTCTGCGTGGATTCATACAAGCACACCAGCTGCTCTAGCTATAGGGCACAGACCCCCTGCAAATTCAGCAGCTCTGCAGAGGCAGATTACAGAGCCCTCATGAGCACATAACATCCATGCTTCTTCCCCCCATTTTTTTCAATACTTAATGGTTTCTCTCTCACTGTTTGTGATTTCTGTACCTAACTCCTCAGAGCATAAGGTGCAGAGTATTCAGCAATGAAAATAGAAGAAATACATGCTTGCAAACTGCCATCTGGTCAGGTTATGGAGGGCTACATATTTCAGCCTTGACTGCAAACACAAGTACAGAGAAACCCTTTCAAAAGATTCTGTGTTGTGGAATAATTTCTTGGTTAACAGGAGATAATGAGATTTCCTTCTCACAATGCACTGCAGAGATCCAGGACAAGAACAAGCTTGGTAGAATGGTCAGCTTTGATGATTTGTCTTTGCTGGCCAACTTGAAGGTCTTTCTCCAAAGAAGAGGAAAGCTGTGGAAGAACATTCTGCAGTGTTCTTGATTTCCAAAAAAATTCTGTTGGAGAGGTGGCAATAGAAGGTCACTATTTGGTATGGAATTAGCTGCTCCAAATTATTTGAGAATCCATGGCCAAAAATTCAACTGTGCCACAGTATGGACATGTGGGGTGAGAAGAGAGTAGATACAGGAGGGCAAATCAAACAAAATAAGTCTCTAACCTGAATTTTTCTGCAAGTTCCCTGTCGATCAGACAAAGAGGAGCAGGTGGTCTGCCCAGGAGGCAAAGATGAAGATGCCTTAACATTTAGTTCTGAACAGAACATCAAAAATGTCATAAGATCCTAGGAATGACACTCCTCTTTTCCTTTGCACTGTATGTGCCACCCTCTGGCACTCACTGGTGCCTCCCTTCACCGGGCCACATCACGTTGAGCCAGTGTTTGCAACTCACACTTTCGTGTGCGAGACATAAGAACAAAATATCAACACGTGAAAAAAAAACCATGGTGCATCTTTTCACCAGATGGACAAGAAGATTCTCGTGGAAAGCACCCACTTTCCTGCTGGAAGAAATCTTTTAAATACCCAAGTCTGTAAGAGAAAGAGTCCATCCTGGGCTTTTGCTTGGAGATGCAATGCTCAAAGCACACTGTAACTGGAACTCCAGAAGGGAATAACCATCACAAGAGAACTAAGAAAAGATCTTTTATAACTATCAGAGATAACTTGGAAATGATAGATGCTGGCATACCCAGGGACAAAGCATTTTGACAGGCAAGTAGCACATCCAAGTACTTATGGACATCTATAGTTAACTCCCTGAAGCCATTGAAAAGCAAAAAGATGACAGCTTCTGATAAAAGGAAAAAAAGCAGAATGATTTGTTTATTGAGTGCTTGACCCAGGTGGACAGGTGCACACAGTTAACTGCCTCTGTTTCATAACAGACAGGGAAATACATATTCTTTACTAAAGCAGAGCTCTGAAACTGAAGTTAATGCTAACTTCGAAGTGCAATTCTGCTTGAAGGAGTGGCTGTAAAAATGGCATTCTCCTACTCGAAAGATCTATTTCTTGTATGTTTTCTGGGTCACATCTGCTTATTTGAAACAAGATTTTTTAGGATTTTTAATCCTGTTAGCCTGCAGACCAAAGACAGCAAATGGAAAGTGAGAGAGGCTCCTGAATGCCAGCCACTTAACCCCACTCAAAACAGAGGGGATGATCAGGTGTCAAGAAAGAGCCCGAGATTTGGCAGGCAGAATCCTTACGGATGCTGAGGATACACAAGAAAGAAAGAAAGGAAAAAACCTGGGTACTCAGACTCCAGGTTGCATATGGGAGGCTGGCTGCTGAACAAAATCTCTTTTCCTTGTAAACGGAACATATTTGGTGTGAAAAGCCCTGAAAGACCACACGTTCTTTTATACAGCAACCTCTGAGAGCACGGTGCCATTTCACTTTGCCTAGAGAATGACAAAAAAAGCACGAGAAAGAGTTTCTCCAGAGGTCACCTGGTCCCAGTTCCTTGTCTGAGGCACTGCTAGGCTCATGTTGCTTGCAAAGGGTCCATCTTTCTCTTTTAATATCTTTATTAGAAGGAAAAGTCAGTTATTTCCCTTTGTAGGATCTGACTTGGCTTTATAGAGCAAGCATGACAGGGTTCAGCAATGCTTCAAAACCTGTGAAATAACAACAGTAATCCAAAGCACATGTCACATTTTTATCATTCACCAGCTCTTGAGTTCAATTTGGGTTTTTCTCAGGCTCTCAGTTTCTTGCTGGTAAACTCCTAGCTCTCCAAATGTAAGAAATTATTATGTTTGAATCATCTTGCCCATGTTTCACTTTGGTTTCTGCACGTCTAATCCTACAGGCAGGGGAGCTGGGACTGGCAGAGCTGCCCTGGACATGGGGACATGTGCAGCCACCAGCCATGGGGCTGATGCCAGAGGCACACACTGCACTATCCCCCCCACAGGGTGGGTGGAAAAAATGAGTATTGGGAATAAATACAGCAGTGACTCACAGGGGTTATAGGGCTGGAACTGAACACAGTGAAGCGAGATTTTTTTTGTTCTGAAAAGGAGCTATGTGAGTTCAAAAGCAGCATTGGAAAAGGCCTTTTAGAATGGGCTCCAAAAAGCCAGGGCAGTTAAGAAGGTTTTCCCATTTTCATGCTTCCCTGTTCAAAGGCACACGGTTCAAACTGAGGCAGCAATGCATTTCAAAAAGCCAATACCATTTCCCTCATTAACCTGAAAACCCTGAAGAGATCAGGCCTCCTATTTATAGCATTAAACTAGAAAGTTTAAAGCATTTTCTGCAAGTGCACTCTAACATTTGCTAATTCACCTCTACATGAATCTCCATCCATTTGCACCCAAATTCCGATTGTATCAAAGGAGGTTTCCTTACTTTACTGGCTCCCATGACTCCCGCTCAAAGCCCCTGTGAATTGACTGTGCAATTGAGGACTCCATCAGATCGACATATCTAACAACAAGTGGAGCAAACAGGTCTTGGAGGTGTTTGTGGAATTTTCCATTGCACAAATTATCTAGAATAGATAAATAAAAGTATAGTAAGACACCACTGTTACTACAACCTCTGTAACAAACCACAGCGTGGCACTTCATCACACAATGGATTTGTCAGTGAACAGGAAAACTTCAAGAACGTAACAGGAACCAGCACCAGGCACCAATGTTCATGACACAGACAGCAGGAATGACTTCTTACTCCAAACAAATAAACAGACAATGATCCTTCTTTTCCATTAATGTCAAACTTACAAATACATTTTCACGTCCTGTGAATAAAACCGGTGTAAGAAATACAGCACAGCAAACATTATGGCTTTAGCAGGTGGGAGAATAATTTCTTCTTTGGTTGCTCAGTACCATGATGCTGGAACTTGCTTTCTGAGGATGAGTCCCTAGCTTTTTTCATGTAGTCTTAGAAAACTGGGGTCCTGGTCTAGGACCTAGCTAAGGCAATGCCAATTTTGCAACCAGCTCCCCAGGGAGGGTCGGACTACCCAGGAAGTGCCAGATCCTCACATGGGTTTTGAAAGCATGGGCCCAAGTGCTTTGGAGAATAGTCTTATTTCACAAAGCACTATTCCTCTGAACTACTCCTGCTTCCATTTAATTTAGTATTTTCCTCCCTTCAATAAAATCTTAAAGTGGGGACAGGTTTACTCCATGCTAAATAAATGCAATAAACACATATAAAACAATACACACATTTAATGACAATGAGCTATAAAGTACCTAATTCCCTGCTTATCAGGCAGCCATTCCCAGGAAATTTGAGAAGATGAAGCAAAATAAAAGTTCAACTTCCCACCTTTGACTGAGGTGATTTAAGGGGGTGTGCTTTTTTTCTAGCAGCAATGGAATAAAATCAAGCTGATGCTAAAAAACTGTGCAAATCTGTAAATCTCAACCCATCTCAGTTCTCTGTGCAGTAAGGAGAGGCTGAAAGCATTATCAGCAACCTGAGCCACCCACTGGAATGGAAATGATCAGAATACAAAATACATACAGTCACTACGGAGGGAATCGTTTATGAGCTGAAAGAGCGGGAAGCTGTCCCAGGTGTCTGGGGGTTGCACCTCTAACGCTGCATCCATATCCACTGCAAACAGGGACAGGAAGGTCTCGGCGTGCTCAACCATTAGGTCTGACCACCAAGCAAAGGCCTTCAGAGTTGGTAGAAAAAGATAATAAAGACGTGTATTAGTTCTAATAAAGCACAGGGAAAGATGTTAGGCCACACCACATATCTTAAAAAATAAAATGAAAAAAGTGCATCCCATGGAAACTACTTTTATTGTAAAGAGAACAGTGCTTTGGAGTGCTAGCCTGCACGGGCAGTGCTAATCACAGACTTAATTAGGCACTGCTGTTCCAACACAAAGGTTTCTTGTACAGGATCTCTTCAGAGCTCCGCTGTAAAGGCATGCAGCTGTAACATGGCAGGGAAGGTTTCATCTGTTCAGTTTACAATAAATTACTTCATTCATCATTAATTATGCTAATTATCAGGAAAAAAATAAACTAATTCTTATAATTACTTATAAAGTACAGAAATTTGGGAGTTTCTTCACTGTGCTTGTGGGTTTTCTGACGTGTTTTCAAACAGCTTAAATTTTACTTGGATGCAGTACTTGCATTTGTCTTGAAAAACTAGAAGCTTGAGACATTAAAATCTGTCCTAAGTCATTCACACTCTGTTTTAAAGATATTTCAAACATCAACAGTAGAAGTTATCACAGCACTGTTCATTTTACATGGTTAGCTAACACACTACCACCTTAATGGTGCTACTGATTAGGAACCCATTACAAAGCTCTACTAACAACATGCCAAGGTAAAAAAAAAAAATATCTACAGCAAGCCTATATTTTCACAGAGGCAGGAAAAAATATGTCTAAACTTGAAAACCAAAAAATATCAGAGAGGTAACTCATTCTCATGCACATGGGTCCTTAAAATTCGCTGTGCGGGCTCTCTGAGGTGACATTCACATCATACATGGCTCAGATGTGAATGCTGCGAATGCATGCATGCGTGTTCAGTAGTCACTTCTGGCTGGGAACATGCAATATGAGAAGAGCTGTCCACAGGACCATGTGCTGTCATTTTGAAGTGATGGGAAATTATTCAGTGACTTAAAGGAGCTAAAGGAACAGCTTTGCGGCACTTTGCGAGAAAAAGAAACCTCTAGCATAGGCACAAGAGTGGAGATGAAACAGAAGAGACTGGGAATGGAGGAATCACTTTGAAGAGGAATTGCCAGTTAGGGAGGGGCATTTTCTGCAGGTTTTCACAGACACAAATAAGCAGAATGGGCTTTCACTCTCAGGGTTCAGTTTTGATTCACTGATGAAGAACTGCACAGCACAACTCCAGCTCCAGGTTCACTTGGTCATGGAGAGGGAACAGAATGCCCAAAACAGGTTACTGCCATGGACCCCTTTAATTTGTCCTGTTTTGGCTCGACTTCCCAGCCGCCAGTGATACTGGCAGGGGGTCTTTGGAACTATTTCCACTCCTTCAATCCTTTAAAATATAAAGCAGACTGACACTGCCCTGCTATTATTCCATGAGTTGGTATAAAATTGATGTGAAGGCATGGGTAGATTGGGCATTGCACTCGGTACTCTCTTCAGAGAGTACATCCAAGATGTAAAATAACCAAAATAACCACATGACCCCCAAACTAATCTCAGTATTGGGCTTGCCCTGTAATGGGGGTGAAGATGTGGATGGGGTCAGCTGTGCCATGAAGGCACAGCTTCAGTCAGTGTCTGCCCATGCCTGAAATGGCAACACCGGCAGGTGAGTGTCCCAGTGGTCATGGCATGGGGACAAGGTGGCTACAGCAGAGTCCTTTGTCTGCAAACTGTCCTCAGCTCCAGGCCTGTGGAGAAAGCTGCCCAGCTGTGCTGCAGCATCTCCTGCTTGGGGATGCTCAGGGGCACAGTGGCAGTGGTGACAGTGGCCCTGGGCATCTGCAGAGTCATCACTCTGGAAAAGCCAAAACCAAGGCGGGAGCCTGTGTGGGGCTGAGACGTGGGGCAGTGCTCTTCAGCTCTTCTCCACATGTGGTGCTCGTGCCCAGCCAGGAAGAGGGCTGAATGCTGGGGGGCATCAAACCGCTGGGAGCCCCCAGAGGAACCAAATCCATCAAGATGCAGGAGTGCTCCTCTTGCCTGCTCCAACCCTCTCCCAAGGGTGGGTGGCAAAGGAGCGCTGCCGAGCAGTGGGGCTGTGCAGGGTCCTTGTACGATAGCAACACCTGGCTGTGGTTCTCAGGGAGGGTGAGGGGGCTCTCCTTGCTCTGATGTGGTTTCTCTGGCTGTGCCTCTGCCTGCCCAGAGCCTGGGCACCCACCCCACACTGCCCACAGCTCTGCGGCCAGGGAGCGACCGCTACAAAGGACCGAGGGCAACTGGCATGGGGAGGAAGGGAAAGGAGGGGAGGCCAAAGAATGTCTTCTGTAACAAATCCCAACACAAACACTTCAGAGTCCTGCAATAAGAACCTGCTTCCATGAAAAAGGAAAAAAAGAGCTATTTAAAAAAAAAGAAAAGCATGTGATCATTGGTGGAAAAAATATGCCCAAACCAGTAACAGTTTCCCTTTTGCTTGAAAAGTCAAATTTTAACTCTGTAATTCTCTAACTTATGTCAGGATCCTACACCTCCTCCCTAATTTCTGTAAGCAGGATTGGTAACACCATACTTAGAAAAACTCCATCAAGATGGTAACATTTCATTTATTTACCATCTACTTACCTGCTTTGCTTAAATAATAATGTAAAGGGGGGGGGGGAAGTGTGTTTTCTAGGCAAACACACCTATTATTGTCTATTTTACACATGGATACACATGTATATATGTATGACCTTAAGGAGTTAAGATACATATATACATATACACATATGTATACATAGAGAGAGAAAATACAAGTTTAAAAATAGGTGAATGGCATTGTCTCTGGCATTTCTCATCAGTCATCCACAGGAAGGGAAAGGGAGCTAAGAGATATCTGATGGGAGAGATGATACAACCTCCTGCTCCCAGATTACAGACATAGGCACATGGATTCTACTGTTTCTGCCTGTGCTGGGTTGCTTCCTTCTTATGGGTAAGACAAACCCAACTGACTGGACACGATACTCCTCTTGTCATGATTGTTGAACATGCTCTAAGTGTTATTTTCTACATTCTCATTAGGGAGTCTGCCTTAATGGGGGAAAAAGGGGCATGTGTTAATTGAAAAAACTATTGCTTTTAAGTAAAATAAGGCATTTCTTCAGTAAGCAGTGCAACTTAATTTTCTGCTGAATAACCAAAGTAGATGAAAGAGTCCCACCTCGCAGGTCAAGCCTTCTCCAGGTGAGTACAACATATAAAAAAAGTCACCTGGAATTATATGGGGGGGAAAAAACAAGTGTAATACTTTAGCAATGCTCATTGCACTGTGACAGCATAATGTGGCTACAACACATAATAACAATCAGTGATAAACGACCCAGCATCTTCTTCTTTTCCCTGGGTGCAATTCAAAGTGTGCAGAGAGCTGGCCAACTGCCTGTGCACTGCTGAAATGCCACAGCCACCCTCAGGACAGGGATTCAAAAATGCACTGACAGTGTGCTGGGCTTCTGGAGAGAGATGGATCTCATCCTTCCAAGTCACCGTTCAGAACAAGGGACCGGGATGCCTCCTATCTGTGCTGGCATTAACCTTCTGTCTCTAATCAAAACCCTGTGACACAAAAGATGCTGGAGAACAGTTCTGAGCCTTCCTTCTCCTGTGAGGACTGTGGCAGTGTGGCTGCCTGAGTGTGACTGGTCCTGCAACTGCTTCCTCTTTCCAACATAAGCTGTGTTTTTAAAAACAGCTCCTTCTCAGCTGGTTGTACATCCAGCCTGTGCTGGTGAGGAGTGGAATAAAACAGTTTGTGCACAAGCATAGTGCTCTCAAGCACCTCCTGCTTTAGCAAAAAAGAGGTTTATTTCACTCTGCACCCCATATATTCTCTCTCTACATATAAATACTGTATATCCAGTACAAGGCACATACAGACAAAACCAGAGGAAGACCACTACCATTCTAGGCACTCGTGTAGTACTTAGTCCATCTCCACCACAGTGTACTAGAGGCCGGGTGAATGCAAACGACAGGTAACAACAGGCTGAGGAGCGAGTCCAGGCAGGTAGGGTTGTGTTGGGATGTAACTGCAGCGCTTTTAAATATACCCGTTGCTGCATGCATGGGCTGGACTGCTATGCCACATTGACCCTCCTGTGTCAGGCTACCAGCTCTGCAAGCAGCCGACCCAAAGTTGCTGTTACATTCCTCGGTCAAAGTTACGGAAGCGAGGGCAACCCGGGTAAAATCCCAGTAGGAAACATGGCACTGAGAGGGCATGCACGGAATATGACAGGAGTGACTCGTTTCATTCGGTTTAGTCACATACCTCTTTCCCCTGCCAGGATCATCCAAGATTGAATGAACAGTAGAAAAACAGGGAGGAAATTTAAATATGCAATCAGGCATTAGTTGGGTTTTGTGGATTGCTGTGTATTATCAATAAGTAAAACTATACTGTATATTTAATACACATTGGATTTTTAGGTGATTGTGAAATTATTTATCAAATGCTCTTAATGCAAAATATTGTGAGAATATATCTATATCTATATCTATATCTATATCTATATCTATATCTATATCTATATCTATATCTATATCTATAGCTATAGCTATAGCTATAGCTATAGCTATAGCTATAGCTATATCTGCAGCTATAGCTATAGCTATATCTACATCTCAATGGGAAGGAAAAGAGAAAATAGTGAAAGAGTGCAACAATACTTACAGTCATAAACAATAATTGTTCACTCTGAATTTTAAAACTATTAACTTCTCAATATGCACATTCAAGAGCAGCAGATTTACAGAGAACTCCGAACTCCCAGTCCCAGCTCTCAGGGCTCAATCCTGCAAATACTTACATGGGTATGCAAGATCACCTGCTCAGGCAGAAATGTCCTGATGTGCTGAGAGCAGGACTACAGCCAGCCATGCCAGCTGCCTGTGGGATCAAGTGTTTCCAGGATCAAGCCTCATGATTTTCTGGTATATATTTGACTATGACATGGTTTCAGTGGTTTTAAAACACGAATCTTTCTGTTAAGGTGCTATGAAGAGTTAAGGATGGTTGTATTAGGCCTTAGATAACCCAGACAATGAGTAACAGAGCATAGTTCATCCTAACCTCTGTGACTAGTAATTGAGGTATTCCTAACAAGCCAAGGCAGAAGAGACCAACAGGAAACCAGGTGAGATAATCATGTACTGGAGGGGCCCAGGGAGACCCCTGGAAACAACCTGAATTCTTGGAAAGGGGCAGAAAGAAGAATTGTTCTCTTTTGTTGCAGTTTTCCTTGCTCCTCTCTGGACAGCAGGAGCGGCAGCTGCGGCAGGGACCCCGCTCATGCTGGCTGGAGGCACACACACAGAGGTCATGGTCTGGAAATACAACCTTTCTGCAAAGTGGCCAGGCTTGCTCTTGCAGGTAGTTGGTGGTGAGTATTTTGGCCAGATTCAGCTCCTGCTGGCGCTGTCAGAAAGGCTGCAGGCGGACACCGAGGAGAGCACAGCTCAGTGAATTCGTCCTGCAGCCCTCCCTTCCCTCTGAAAACACATTCCTCCTGCAGTGTGCTTTGCCTTCGTCGTACTCCACCGTCACTGCTTACCGACACCTTCAGCTTTTAAAAAAGATAACCCAGCACCAGTGGGGAAGACATGACACAAATATACGAATCCTGCAGAAGACCTGGGGGACACAACCTGGCCGGGGACGCTGCTCACCTCTGCATGGTGCTCTTCGTTTTGCTGTAGGACTTCAATTACCAACTCTGCCAGGCGTATTGTGTCTTCTAACTTTTTAGCTGGTGTGACTAACCGGCCTACATTCTCTGTAGTACAAGAACTCAAGTTAAAAGGAAGGCAGGGTGAAAAGCTAGACGTACAGTAAGTTATTTTAGAGGTTAAAAAAAAAAAAACCAAACCCATAATATTCTACAGCTTTAAAGATCTTTTCATGCATATGTTAAATGCTTATATAATTAGTACTGAGCAAACCAGAAAGCCACATTCGTTATTATACTATGAAAATACAGTGCTCCAGCTCCAAATTTCACAATACTGCCAGAGTTGGTTTGCTTTATGGTGGCACTTTATTAGCTCAAATAAGAACATCACATTCCCTAAAGACAGCATCTGGCCACTAATGTATGAACAATATGTATCCTTCGACGTAGATGATGCTATTATAGGAATCGTGTCTATATTATTTAAAAATTCTTTTAAGAAGATCAATTCAAACAAATCTGTCTGCACTTGTAATAAATTGTCAGACTTGAGCAATTTAAATGTCACCTGCTACTAAAAGCAAAACTCGCAGGTCTGCCTTGCTCCAGGATTTAACTCCACAAGGGTCAGGAGTTATGCATGCTGGAGGGAGTGGAAAGTGGTAAATCCCACGCTCATAGGTAAGATTTATATGGGAAAAGAGATGCAACTTTACAACAAAAACCCTGCAAAACAAACCAAAGAGTTTAAATCCTGGAGCTTGGTGTTTAGCTACGTTGAGTTATTTTGCAGTGTTTTCTCAAAACTCTAAAAAATAATTAAATTATATTCTTCCAGGTAATTTATATTAGTAACATATTAAAAATATGAGGTGCTAACAATAAGGAACCATTTAGAGCATTTCAGTAGAAATAATGTAGAGGAGAAGAAAATAATCACAATTTCCCTGCAGAGCTGACCACAGACATGTCTCTCTGGTTCACATCCAGGTCCCAGTCTCAGCTCTCCAGAGCAGCAAGGGCAAAGAGCAGCATTTCACTGCACAGCCAGTCCACACCTCTGCATCCACAGGTACTTTGCCTCTCCATGGTATCAAACAGCAGCTCACTGCCCTGGGGTGTGCAAAATCTCCCTGTGATGGTTGTTCGGAGCAGGAGCAAAGCGGGAGACCTCCCACTTGGGAGCCACATACCAACAGGCCAGGTACTGACAGGGCATCTTGCTCCAGCCTTCCACACACCCTGGTTTTTTCCCAGTGTTTTGGTCTTGTTTACTGGTGGGACAGAAACTTGTGGTTGAACAAGGTAGCTTGCTCTGCTTCACCAGGTCACCCAGGGAGAAATCCCTGCCTTGCTGAAGGCTCAGGGAACTTCCAGGACTTCATTCTCCCCCTCAAAGTCTTGCCAGCCCCTAGTTTTCCCTGAATACCTCTTTACAGGTAACACAGTTCCCATGAAAAGGAAAGCAGTATGTTTCAGGACAGTCACATTTGGGCAGTCCCAAATGTGGCTGGTTTTTGGAGGAGTTCAGCAAGCTGGAGTCTGGCACTGTAGGAGCTCAGCTTGGCTGAGGGATTGCAAGGCACCATGCAAATGAACTCTATAGTTTTACTGATTTATGGCACAGATAAGGGCCTTGGGAGTTCCTTCTCCAGTTTTCCTGCTGTTTCTTGTATCACTGCAAACAAAAAAATAATAAATCGAGGTTCCCTTTAATGTAATTTACTGAGCAAATACTGAAATTGGAGAGCTCCTGGTTAACTCCTCAGTCTTTGTCCTATTCTATCCAGCACCTCGATGGCTACAAGAAGTAGAAGCCACTTCGTTTTGCAAAAGGAGCCCAAAGATGAGTTCCTTAGTACGATCTGGTTGTTTCTGCACCTCCAAAGCCAAGGGAAAGCTTTTCCATTGATCAGCGCAGCATCAGGCCCATTCTCATTTGCAACATTGATCTGCTCTCAAATATAACTAAAAGACAAAAGTGTTAATAAGAACAACTGCTCAAAGATGCTGTCTTTAAAGAAAATATTGATGCTTATATAACTTTGGCAGCCAGCAGATGTCAATCTTAATTTTTTTCCTTCTTATTTTAAATATTTCCCTGGTTAAGTTACTATACATCAGAATATTCTGCTAAGATAGCTGGAGCACTGACAGTTACATGAAACGTATACGATATACTTATCAAACATTTCATCCAACATCATGTAAAGCTCATACATATTTATAGTTTCCATGCAAAATGTTATGCAACAACAATGTTATTTTGTGCTGACGTTGATATTTGAAAATGTTGCATATGTCAGACATTGCTAGACAAAAAAATGTGGACATTTTGAGATAAATGCTACCTCTAAGTCTCTAAAACCTACCACGTCGCGCTAGGTGTTTTGTATAAAGCTGCATATGAGGACTAGCTTTCTACTGCTACACGAGCGGCTGCTAGACTAGAAAACCACTGAATAAAAGAAAGGAAGACTATTACAGTACTTGGCTGCTGTTTGGCCATGCCTTTGAGCATGTGATCTATCATGTTAGTCTGCGTTTGAGGAGATGATGGTGGCCCAGCCGGCGGCTTAGGCTTGGGCGGACGGGCTGGTTGAGCATGACGGAGAGAGACGCCAAAAGTAAAGAGACAAATGACTTCATAAACAGTGACAAAAAGATGGGAGTTTCAAAAGGAACATAAGCAGAAATGATCAAATACAAATGGAATAAGCTGCTGGGTTTTTGCTTATCGGTATCTGAGGTACTACACGGTAATGACACCATTTGACAACACGTATTCTAGAAGTCAGCAGATCCGAACATCCTACGGTGCCGTGCAATCAGAAAGCTAAAAATTCAATGCAAGGCTGAAACTGCACTTTGTGCAGTCACACGAGGAGACTGAGATGGGTTAACTCAGTTAAAACTCTGGAATTCAGAAAAGGTGAACTAAAAAAACACGACTTGAAGTCAGCTCCCCAATGCTTAGGCACGTTTAGCAATAGAATAATGAGCCATAGGAATTAATTGCTTTGCAAATATCAATTACACATTTTAGAATTAAACGTCACTGTTGGTTAAAGGGAGCTATAAAATATTCTTGTGCAATTTAAACATGTAAAAAAATCTGTCACTTAAAAATGTGTGGTTCCTGATCGTTTCCAGCTCATTTAATTATTTTCAACTTGGAATTCTAGTGGCTTTTATATTCTGGGTTGAATCATATATAAAAACTTGCCAGCTCTATCAAATATGTTACTTGCTATTCCAAATGTTAGAATACTGCAATCAGGACTTGACCCATCTGTCATATAGTTTACAATATCAGCATAGGAAAAATTCAAAGAAAATAGCCTTTCCTTTTACATACACCCAGAGAATAAATTATATACTGTGAATATATTAACACAATAGTTTCGATTCCTTTTAATAACAGTTTTTAGCAGCATTGTGACTATTTTTAATCATGTCATTTGCAAGGAATCTGGCATATTTATCTGGACATTCTATTGCCAAAAGTCCTTGCCATTTTGCTTGCATTTTCCAGTGGGGAAAAAAAAATCGGTTGGCTTGTGCAAAGGAGATTTCTGATTGCTTTCATTTCTCACAGAACTATAACACTTATCAAAGCATAATAAAGAATATTTGAGTAAACCATTAAGGAGTGTGAGTTAGGTTGGTGCCCCTCTCCATACACAGGGAGAAATATACATACATACATAAAAACACACACAATGCACACATGTGTGCACATGCACACGCACACACACACATTTTTAATCTTTTAAGCTGTGTAATGATTAATTCAGACTCTCAGACTCAAGCTACTGACTTGTTTTCTATTCCTTGTTTTCTTACAACAGGAAATGCAAATCTATTCATTCATCTCTGGAGTAATCCTGATCTTTGTTCAGTGTTTACCAAGGGTGACTTTGTCCCCAGAAACAAACCTCTCAGCCTCAAGTGACAAAAATAACTGCTTTTTTGGGCATTGGCCTAATGACTTTCACTCTACTTTAAAACATAAGCAAGAATTCAATTTGGCCACTCTGTGATAACTCCTGAGCTTGACATGTAGATGTAGAAAGAATATTTTCCTGCCCATCAATATGGAGAGCAGTTTGTGCCAAGGTGTCTGGATGGGAAGGGATGGTGGGGAGAGAGAATTGCACATCTCCTCCCACCCACATCTGACAACCACAGGGTGGGAACCCCTTGCCACCCAGGGGTGTCTGTTGGGTGGCAAAGTTGGGGGTGTCAAAGACAGAGAGCTCTTCCTAAGAGTGCCAAAGCCAAGGTAAAAGCAAATTTGAGTTGCACCCCATTGCACACCTCAGCACTGCAGCCCTCAAAGCATCCTTAAATGTGGAGTCCAGCCCCTGCATCCCTAACAGCTACCCATCCAAAAATAGCTCTTAGGCTTCACAGACATCCAGACTCCAGAGTGTTGAACGGGCCTGATTAGCACAAGTGTTTTCTGTCCTAGGGAAAAGTCATTAATAGAGAAGGAGGAGGAGGAAAAGGCAAGAGATGCAGCAGCATCTTCACGAGTCGCTAGTGCAGCGCGTACAGAACAGCTTGGAGGAGGCTCCCGCTGTGCAGTTGTCAGCACAGTGCCCCGGGGTGGCTCTCACTTCTCTGGGGGGCCTGTGAGAGACCCCTCCACCACCTCACCCTGCTCCTGGCATCCCCCTACCACCACCCGCTCTTGGAAACAAGCTCCCACAAGGCTTTGGAGCAGGCTAAGCAACAAACTCTTGATATAATCCTGATCTGGCCCAATCTGCACAAATATTCAGTTCTTTCACACATTTCAGTTTTTCAGACCCAAATTCAAGGCTCTTGCATGATGGCTGCAGAACCACCTGGAGCTGAGGGTGAGGAAGAGTTCTCTCTGTTCCTGGGGGCATTGAACACTCATGAGCCCCACCTCAAGCTTTTCTTTGTTGTCTCTTTATTGCTACAAACTTTAAAAGATTAAGGCCTGGCTAAGGAAAGGGATTAATTTCCCCTGCAAATTTAAATAGAAATGGAGTTGTGACAGCCATGCCCTAGAATTTACATGCTTCTCTGGGTCCAGGTCTCAGAGATGACACGTGAGGTCCCTTTCAGAGGTGGCTCAGCTCCCTCTCAGAGCGAGGGAGATGTGTGAGGCTGGATGGGTTTAATGGCACTTGCTAGTGATCAGCTGCAGCACGTGGCAGGTTTTGTTTCACTTTGGCTTCTCTTTTTTCCCTGTCCTTTTCCTCTCTGATCCCTCGCTACAGCCAGTTTAGTATCAGAAATGCTCTTGTACTTGCTGCTCATTTGTGTCAGATGAGCAGGATATAAGCACCTTTGTAACTGAAATCAGAGCCAGGAGCAGCTTCTTACTGCCTGACAAAGTGCATTTCTGGACAAACTTCTTCTAAAGGTCTTTTATGCTTCTGCATGATACTGGCACATAAAACACTTGCAGAAGCTCAAGTTACTTGGAAAATTATGGGTTTGTGCTTGCAATGAGCTTCAGCCTGCAGTAACAGGTATGTTGATAAATCTGTGCTCCTTTAGGTATAGATATTTCACTCCATTCATTGTGTGTGACTCTTTACAGACTGGAAGATTTTCAAACTATGTATTTCTCCCTCAGCACCATGATTTCTGCCACACAGGTTACTAAGACATCAGCAACATTAAGAATGACACTAGCAATAGGAGAAGAATATTACTGACTTTTAGTATTTTTTAAAAGGGTAGCCACTGACTCAATTATTTCCACACAATAATTAAAAATATATGGCCCTTGCCAAAGGCTTTAGCATCCAAGTGTTATGTGTGCATTCATTTGTGAGCAAATCATCAAAACTATACAAAAAGCTGCTGTTCTCAAGACAACTATAAAGCATAATGGACTTAGCCCAAGGAGAGCAGCCTTTTATTATATTCATTAAATTAATTTGCGTGCATCTGAACGGGATTTCAGTGACGATATTTTTTCTCTCA
Organism: Notiomystis cincta; assembly: GCA_013398075.1. Lineage (NCBI taxonomy): Eukaryota > Metazoa > Chordata > Aves > Passeriformes > Notiomystidae > Notiomystis > Notiomystis cincta. Next base: position 72,315 of record VZRX01002817.1, read on the forward strand.
AAATAAGATGTTTTATCTTAAAGGAAAGAAAAAAATCACAGAAATAGTTGTTTTCTAATTCAGAAAGAGAAATCAAATCACCTCAAAAATTCAACATACTGAAGTCCAGAAGAGAGAACTGCTCTCCTAATTTTCTAATGATTATTGAGCCTAGTGAAGAATTTGTGCCTATCTGAATTGTGTCTCATGCCCCAGGCAGTGAGTTCCTCTGCAGTTGGTGAGAGACTCATAGAAAGATAACGTCAGAATGCAGATCTCTGGATTTCTGAAGCTCTTGCAGTAACTTTGTACTGCTTTATAGACACTGCCTTTGAAAGGGCAAGAGGAAACCTTGAAAGCTGCATAACGATTCTTTGTTAAACATCAATGCCACGTCAAGGAATGAAACAAATAAAGCAGCATTTCAGCACACATGGATACAAGGTTATAGTCATGCCTGAGTAAAAGTATAGGATTTATTAATGACTTCAGCCTCCACTCCTGCACACAAAGATGGATGTTTTCATATCTTTTACATTTGTATTTACTCAAAGAATACAATTTTATTTTCTTTTTAAGCTTTGTGGTTTATCACAAGTGCTGGGGTGATTGCCTGACAAATCACACAGGACCTCTCCTTGCCTCAGACCTGGTCCATTGACAGGCAGCTCAGCTCCTCAGCTGAGTTACAGATATGTGCACAGAGCTTCCCAGGCTGAGATCCAAAAATAGGGAAGCCGAGTGACGTAAAGTGAGCATGGGACTGTGACAAGGGCCAGTACAAATGCCTTGGAAAATGCCACTGCTTCTTAACAACCTGCTGTATTGCTCGAGTCTAAACCCAACCTCTCCTGCACCCGCTTCCTCGGCGAGGACTTCCACGCCTGCTGGGTGAGTGTGCGATCAAGATGCTCCATGGCTGCTGCCAGCGAGGGCTGACGCAGCCCAAGCTGCCGTGCTCAGTCCCTCTCCTGTGAGTGCACCCGGGTCCCCAGCCTGACACAGGCACCTGAGAGATGTCTGCCTCTGTACAGGCACTGCAGCTGCCCCTTGCTGCTCCCTGGGCAGTGCTGACCCCTGAAGTGACCGGGTTCCAGCTTCACATCCACCTGGCATCACCACTGGGTGTCTTTTCAAATGAGGCCAAGCCTCCCCAGGAGCCCATCCAGGGAGGCCAGTGTGTGCCAGCCGTGCAGCACAGTGAGATGTGGTGCCTTGGGAGCCTCCTTCCCTGCACAGGGGACGGAGCAGCTGCTGGACAAGCAAATACCTGATATTTCTGGACGGCCCAGGACAGCATTGGTGACAGAGAAATAGGACTTTTGGGGTCCCTCTGCTCTTCAGCTACTTCCCATGAGATGTCCCACTGAGAAACCTCTCCTTACAGAGACCAAACCCAAACTGCAATATGAGAATTACTCAGTCTGTAAACTGAAAAAACTCCCAGTCTTAGACCAAACACAATCAATTGTTAAACTGACAACTACTGCCTTGGCTGGCACCACCTCTGAAGCTGCCTGTACCCAACTCCAGCAGTGCAAAGTGGCCCTTATATTCATGGGATCCCTGTGCATAAGGGATGGAGAAGTTATTATTTTTTAAAATAATTATGTATTCCTGACTTACATAAATAAACAAACATTTATTAAAAGGTTACAATTATTAATCTGTGTTAGTAGCTTTGTCTGGTTAATAATTAAAGAAATTTAGTTTTAATTCTTTTAGTACAGTTTCCTGTTTAATGTTCTATTTCAATATTTTAATGCAAGGCAAGAGACTACACACTTCTCAGGAGAAAGGACAATCAAAGGGTAACATTTGTGTGTTTAAGAAGTTGTTTTCAGCGTCTTATTTTTATTCTTGCTTCTGGCAAAATAAAAAAGTCAGGCCAAACCCCAGTCACTTTTGACTCCACTTAAGCTGAGGAACCGGTTTCAAGTGAGTCCTGCTGACCTTGCCTGAAAATTTTTTATTTAAAGCAAAGGGAGATTTGTCGGCACAAAGCAGTGGAGTCACAACTCCCTGTGCCCTTTCACTTGCTCCAAGCATTGGGAAGAGGCAGGTTATTTTTAAACAAGCTGGGCCATAGAAATATCCTGAATTTCTAAGCTGCAGGCACGTGACAGGTTGTTGCAGCGAGCAGGATGCTCCATGCAGTTATTGTGCTTGATGCACAACAGCCTGTGCTCACTCCAATTGTTAGAGTTAATGGCAATGATCAGGACTGTTCTATTTACTTTTGTTTATTTGCACCTTTCATAGATGTAAGGAAAAATTATTCTCCATTTTCTAAATATTGATTGTTATTTACAATTAATTTTACTACAATAGATTATGGTCCAAATTTGTACTGAGGAGGTCTGGGGAAGCCAGAACTCGGCCCAGCCTCGTGTACTGCTCTTCTAAAGCAATTTCCCTGTGCAAACAGAGCTGAAATCAGCTGGATCCTTTTTTCTCTCCTCACGAAACAGAACAATCTACTCACAAAAAGAAATGAACAGTTCAGGTTTCAAGGACTTTGGAACTAGGACTCTGGGGTACAACAGAAACGAGAAGAGGGGCTGCAGAGCTCCACCATCCCTTCTGCAGAGATGTGCACTTGAGCTGAGCCCTTGCCTTGTCACATGTCACCACAGGTTATAAACGAGAGACAAACACGACTTCTGTCCCACCAGATTGTTTGTTACACATTAACAAATAAATAGAAATAAAGAAATAAAGAAAAACCCAGTCCTCCCATCAGGGCAGAAAACAGAAGGTATGAAAACCAAAAATGAACGTTAGTTTACTTAGAAATGTGCTTGTTAGGTGTGGAAAATTAATGGCCAAATCACCAACATTTTTTTAACCCAAAATGAGCTGCAGTTCTTTTGAAAAACAAGAAACCTTTTCTTTACAAACACTAGAGTCTCTACAACTATCTCCTAAGAAGGTAATACATCTCTACAGGGTATTTTTAATCTACGCTCTATTCTATGAAAGGAGGAAAAGGAGATTATGTAGACAGCACAAATTAACTCCTTAAGTATCAATGCATCTCCATTTTCAGCCTGAAGGAGTACATATCTTAAGGAGCTATGAAAATAGAAAACAAAAGAAATATAACTCAACAGTCCTAACAATTTATAATGCATATACAATTGTTCACCTGCGTCCTTTTGATTCTCTATATGAAAGAGAGAAAGCAACAAGGAGAGAAAAGAGAGAAACAAGAACAGATATGCAGGATTAATGAGCAAGTGGACCGCACAGCCCCCCAGTTATGCGTGATATATGACATTTGGAAAAAGAAAAGTCGCCCCGTCTCGCCCCCCGCCCCCCCGAGCGTGGGGTTACCAAAGGAAGCTCCTTTCACGGAGTGAGAGAAAACGCTGCACAAATAGAAAACCAGAGAGGGAGAGCTCTGAGGACACAGAGGGGGTCTCCGAGTGACAGCAGGGTCGGGGTGTCCCCTCCAGAGCTCGGTGCAAAGGAGTAAGTAAAAAAACTGAGGAGGAGAGCAAGTAGAGTGCATCCTTTCGCTGAGAGCTAACAGACAGGAGACATTAAGATCTGATGTACAGAGAAAGGACAGCCTTATACGATCTTATACACAGGATTGGGTAAAGATCTTATACGCAGGCAAAGGGATGGCTTTTTCCAAGTGTCCTTTATCTGACCTCTAGCTCACTTCTCCACGATGTAGCTGCTACCTTTTGATTGTGTACCAGTGACAAGCACTTCACAAACTGGGGTTACACAGAAGCAAAGTAAAAATGCATTCAGGTCACGGACGTAAAGAAGAACTGAAAAACTTACAGACAGTCTGAGTTTGTCACAAACAGATGGGTTAATTGTCTAACCTGGTTTAGGCTGATAGAAAGTGACTGGACTTCTCACACTGGGTTTCACAGACAGAAGCAACAGACAAGCCAATGCTAAAAGACTTGAAGCAAGGAAAGTGAGTTGGTTTGGATCTGGACTTTCTTGAGGTAATGAGAACAGAGAAAGTGAGGACAGCATGGAGAGGAGGGTGGTAGGTACTCACGAATGGTTAAATCCATCACTTGAGAGGCCAAGCAGAAGACAGGATGCTCATACATTTCTCTCTTTTTCCCTATAAAAGAGGATTTGGGCATGCAAGAGGCTTAGGTCAGAGGTAAAGAGGTTATAGGCTATAGGTCAGAGGAAAACTTCATATCAGGTTAAAGGAAAGCCACAGAGTATTTTGGGATACACACAGAATAAAAAGAAAAAAAAATAAAATAAAGGAGGGTTAAAATTTGAGATCTACTGGATTAACCATTCAGCATGCCCATGAGTCACAAGAGAGGCTGTGACCATGACTCTAGAGGTTTGCTCTGAACTGTTTGCAAGAATATAATGATCAAAACATCATGAATAGAGGGAAATAGAATTCCATTGGTTTAAGGCTCCAAGATACTAAGGATTTCAGCCTTCAGTATCTAAGGCTTTCCCAGGTATTTCTTCATAAGCATAGCCTCAAGCACTGCTGCCACAGATTTGGTTCTGCATTTCTGACAAAAGTGCCTTAAACATGTGGCTATTCAAATGTCATTCAAAAGCAAGATTTCAAAGCCATGTCCAGTGCACAGGAATGCGTTTCACCAAGGTAAACTTGTCATTTGCTCTTTTAAAGAAGTATTTGAATATGCAGTGGACTATGCTCATGAGAGAAAACCTGATGCATGCAGCTGGCGGATGTTGGGTTGTTCAAATTAACAATCCCAGCATGCTTGGAAATTGGTGTTACAACCACTTTTGTAGAAATAGCATCAAAAAGTGGCTGTGGCCAATCACAGATAAAGGAGGAGAAAAGCAGAAGAGAGCAGATAGTGTGGAATGAACTATTTCTCTGAAAAGGCAGCTGGAAAAAAAATAGGTTTGTTGCTTCAAAGTATTCCCAGACCTAAAAGTCACAGTGCAAAAAGAGAGGGCAGATAATTAACACAACCAAGAAGAATTGAGGCACAAAAGGAAAAGTACACACTAACTGTTCTACTTTGGAAATGAATGCATTTTTACTTACAGATCATAAAGTTTGTTTTTGCAAAGATTTATCTGAAAGAAGAGAGCAAATCTTACCAACAAGTTAGTGATATTTATACAGAGAACCTAAGGGAGCCAGCCCTGGGTAGAAGCATCCATCAACAGAAAAGCTGTTTTTGATTCTCAGTTCTTCTCCATCCTTGTCAAGTATGTTTAAACATTGCATTTTACAGAATACACCAATTAAAGTATCCTCTGAAGTTGAGTACTTCGATAAATTGCCTGATAATACAGTGCTTATGAAACCTTCGTTCCTTCTCTATTTTTGTCACTCATTACCAAGTCAAGAGTTGATAAACATCCTTTTAGTGCCCAATTCTTAAGTGTTTCTCACTGGATGCATAACAATGAATTCATTACCACTGGTACACAATTTGCATCATTAGACAGAAAAAAAATGGAAAAAGAGAGGACATGTCATGTACAGAACCTGGACAATTTGCCATATAATAACAACCCAATTTTTCATGTAAACAAGAACTAAGAACAAATCAGAGGGAGTTTTAGTTTGTTTTGCCTTTTTTTTTTTTTCTCCTCTCAATATTGTCCTATAGGCATACAACAATAATCTTGGCTGTGGGAAAGCTTCACATCACACATGACAGAAACCCAGAGTCTAGAGCAGAACATACCATTCACCTGGAACACACAGGTTTAAGTAATTGGGAACTTGGAAAAAGTTGGGTGGAAGTTTCAAGTTGGGAATAGCAGCCAACAAGGTACCAACATAAACTGATAACATATAAAGAACGACTGAATCATAGAGCTTCAGTAACACATATCCTCCAGCAAGCTTTAAAATGTCTTTTTGATGGCTACATGTGTCTCTGATCACTGGTTATTATTCTCCCATAACTTAAAAGGTCAAAAATATCAGCTTTGCCAGATTTAGAGTGACAAGAAAGAAATCCGATGCAAGTATGGGATCACTGATCAATGACTGCAATGCAAACTGCAAAGACAATGAAACACACCCAGAAAAAAAGACATTTTAAATTGGCTACAAATGATTAAACATAGATTAAACAGTTTTTCAGCTTTTTATTTTTCATTTGTCTCCTGAAGTGTCACAAGCAATTAGCTGCACTATACCTTCAGCTGTACAGATGACATCCCAAGTATTTCTCAATTTGTTTTTTAAAACCACGACGTGAGTCTGAATACTACACCACTGGCCAAATGCACTAACGATCAAAGGAAAAAAAACTACAGTTCTTTTTAACTGTTTCCTCTCTCTTTTCCAGAAAAAGAAACGTTTTGCATAGCTTCCATTCTTAACTGCTTCCGAAGCCAACACCACAAAAATGATTCTGAATCACAACAGCTTTATCGACAAGAGAATAAATAGCAAATGAGTTTCTTTTAAAGAGCTCCCAGCCACCTAAGTTGCCGCCTAGAAATATAAGAAAAATTGAAATTTGACAAAGAAAGAGCCTTACCTTCAATTTTGGCATACTCTGATAGTCGAGTATAATTGACTAGAGCTGCTTGCTCCAAGCATTTACGGATGACTGTTTTTACCTCCTCTTGAGGGACCGGAGTAACTATGTCTTTCATCAGAACCTTGACACAAGAAAATCTGATTTGTTGTGGCATCGGGCACACAGAACTGCTTTTCTCCAAGCCCAGCACAAACATCCATTCCTATGCTGTGTGGCTGTGTGGTTCTCAGGGCATGTGTACAATCCACAGGACTCACTACAAGGTCACCTTGGCCAGCCTAAGATGTGGGACTTACCCTGCTGTATTATTTCCCTTCTGTATTTGCACCCCATGGCATGCCCTGAAATCTGTGATGATTTTTTTAGGGTATGACATTAAGATCTATCACAACTTGCCCAGCACCAGGCAATGTTTTGCCCTTCCCAGGCTCTTTTAACTGACTTGGGTTTGGGTCTGGACTTGGCCATACTGCAGGTTAGCAGAGGTGGAGCAGCAGGAATGCTGGAATGGTGATGGAGAGGATCATGGTGAGCAGGTTTTATACATTCAGAGGGAACAAGTCTGCCTCAAGATGGGAATTTCACCAGGCAGCAGCCAGGTATTGCTGACAAGAGTCTGTGGTGTGGATCTTTGCCAGGCAGATCCCTCATCCTTACCTGCCAACACAGACACAGGCTGTGCTGCCTTTAGTGGTCAGGCTACACACCTACCTCTCAGCTGAGGCACGAGACACCAACCCCACCCAAGCCCTACACTTCAGTGTAAGCTAGCATTAATTACATGTCCTATGCAAAGCCAACAGCTCCTCAAGCTTTTTGAGATGGAAGAATACATGAAAACTCTCTGCTATTTCTGTGCTTACCCTTTCCAGCAGCGATAGAGTGGCTTTCAGTGCACCCTCTGGACGGCCAAATGGAAAGCAGTACCTAGAAAAAGCACATCACCTTAGCATTAGACCAAGTGCATGTGAACAAGCCTTTCCTGAGCTATAAGGGATGCTTTCTTAAATATGACCAAGGAATACAGAGACACTCTAGTGTCTCTGCCTGGAACAAGCAATCTTTATAGGGTAACTTTCTGAAAGGATTTGTTGGTGTAGACACTAAGGCAGCGAAAGAGAATATGGGTTAGTTAAAAGCTGATAGTTTTAGCAGTTTCTTAAATCTGGGTGTCACCTGGAGAGTTTTTAGATCTCCTTGGAGAGATAATACCATCTTCTTCTAAAAATGGGGGGAAAAGGCTCCTCTGGAAGGGATGTTTACTTCCAGCAGCAATACACCAGGGTGTAGGAAACGCACATCACCCATCTGTATGTGAATGTGCACAGCCTGCCTGACCTGATCAATGTGCTGGGGGCCATTCATCCCTTTTTGGGAGGTATCAAACCTTTCCATATGGTGACATCCCTGCAGAAAGCCCTGCCCGTCAATACTAGGGAGAAAGTAAATGGGTAAAAACTGAGCAGAGAGGAACAGAGAAGTAAGAGGATAAGGTATTTTTTGTTGTTATATTTTAGAAAAAATCCACAGCTTTGCCATGCCTATGGGAGCAAGATGGTTTGAAATATCCTCTAAAGGATATATATTTAAAATCACACGCCAGCTATAAACATGCTTCACTGCCCTGTGTAGGTCTGTGTCACTTATGCAAAATTCCTGTGTGCATTCAAAACCTGCCTTTTGGCTTTGCTGCTTATAGGAGGGAGCTGTGAGGAAATCATTCCTCTCGCATTCAGCCTGGGCTCTGTGCCCTTACCTGAAATGTGTGATCTGATTCTCCAGCAGCACACGAAGCCGCTCCTTGATCTCTTCGAAACGCTCTTTCTCGTCCACGGTCACAGTTCCTATCCCGTCAGGCCTGCAGGGGAAATGCCACAATGACTCAGACTCCACCTCAGCACCCTGGCACCTCATCCCAGGGCACGCTGCCCTTTCCAGAAGGACCCTCACCAACTGGGAGACCTGGGACAGAGGATGTGCCATGCTGAGACAGGGGTGGCTGCAGCAGCACCGCTGCCAAAGTATCACAAATAAACAAATTAACAAGTATCTTCCCTCGCAGGGATAATCTAGACGTGGACACCCTCCCACTCCCTTATTTTCATTGTTAAATGAATTGGGAAAAGTAGATTTCCCTCTAAACGCAGGTATATGCAGGGAGTGCAATGCCAGTTCTCATGTGAGGATTGAGCCCATTGCTGGTAAAATAGAGACTGAATTTCTCTGGAAAAATTCAGCTGCTAATTTAACACAATTCACAGTATAAAAGAATATCAACAACATATATATATAAACAGAGTATAAAATTCTGCACTCCTTCCTAGCCGCTGAATCACCCCATTATAGAGATTTCTTGAAGTGAACCATCTTCAATATATTCTGCCGAAATGTGCCTAAAGTGTGACATGCATTTTGCATTGAAAATGCAATGCCTCTTCAGTCATTTAATTTTGATTTATAAAAATGAACACATTATGCCATTTATCACAAATTTTCTCAGACTACCTGATGCTCCTCTATTTGAGGAGTGCACAGGAGTGTGTTGTGAGACGCCCAGGTCCTGCTGCCTTTGGGTATTTCTCATCTTTCACAGAGCACAGTGTGCAGACAATCCCTGCTGAGGCTCTTCCTGGGGCTGGATAATGCTGTGATCCCTGTGCTCTGCCATCCTGTACCTCTGCTGATGCCAACCCCCCCAGGAGCCCAGAGCAGCAGTCCCCTCCTTCTGCCCCACACCCACACGGCAAAACCGGCGGCGCAGCAGCATCCCAGGCAAGAGGAGAGTGACTCCAATCCACCCATCCACCAAAGGCATGGCTGGCACTGCTTCTACTGCTGGAGAGCAAAGTCTACGGATCTGTGTACTCCTGGGCAACTCTGCTGGCACAGGCAGTCTTTAGGTAACGTAAGACATCTTAAAATTGAACAAATGTTCCTACTTAAAGGCCTCCCCCAGTGTTCAGCTTAAGCTGCATAAATCCGCAGTACTAGACTGGTTTGGCTTTACAAAAGACTTGGCAAGGGATTACAAAGCTTCTAATGAACCTCCTGTCAGGGGTTAATTGGTTGGCTTTATTTTCCTCTTAAAGAATCAAAGGCCCTAAACTTAAAAAGAAAAAAAAAATCTATAAAAAAATTAAAATCTATAAAATCTGTGCAGTCACTTCTCCTCGACCCTACATTTAGTAAGCTCTTAATATCATAAATATGAACTCTGATATTCCAGCACAGGTGAACAAACTATTAAAACATTTGGGAAGAGGAACTTGCAAACCGTACATGATATTTACTGCAAAATTTTAAAGCTAAATATACATTAAATAAAACTTACAACATGGACACAGAAAAAGACTTGAATACCAGGGCATGTATTTAAAGTTAAACAGCATTTAATCAGAATCTTTATTTGATTATTTGCCAAATTTAGTTGTGTATTAAGGAAAAAAACAGGAAAAAAAGATTTAGGCTGAAACTTGGATAAAATGTCTCAGCTGGGGAACACATTTCATAAACAATTTTGGAAGTATGGATCTGGTCTCATTAGTAACTAATTAGTACTAGTTATTTTGAAGAAATGAGCAAGCCACAAAAAACCCAAATTAGATATTGAGCAAAAATTAATGTCTTAACATGCTTAATATAATTTATTCCAAAGTTCCATAAAATATTTAATATTCAGATAGAGATGTCCATGCCTTTTGTGATGCTGTGCACCTCACAGTGCCTGGTTTGCTCCCAGGCAGAGAGAGATAATTCAAGGCAGACCACGATAAATACCATATATTAAGGCGCAGGGTTGAAGCCCTCGTTTGACTTTTGGCATTTGGTCCTCGCCCTGTACCCACAGCAGCTCAGAGTGTCACTGGGTTAATTGTATCAGCACTGACAAACGAGGGAGGAAAAGCTGCCTGCCCTGGCAGTGATTTGCTGTGGGGCTGGAAATGGTCTGAAAATTGTGTTACCCTTTGCTGGGTCAATAACCTCAACTGGTGAGATTTAATGGCAGGATCTGACAGCTCGGGCTGGGTCGCAGCCCTCTCACATGAATCTCAGCTTCTCACTGTACCCAAAGCACTCACCATGGAACAACTCGTGGTGGACACCCAGCACAGGCTGACCTGACAGCATCAGCTGTGTCCTGGCCAGGTATGGCAGCCCTGGAAGCATCACTGACCCACACAAAGACAAAGGGTGGGCTCTGGAGAGAGCTCTGGCCAATGTGGCTCTTGCCCAAGTCACAATATCTGAAGGGATGTCAACCAAACCCCTAAGTCACATACTCACAAAGAAAGCTTAATCCTTTGGTCTTCCCCCTTCTTGGGAACTGTGTGAGCCAGGAGGACACAAACCCAGCGGCTCTGGCCACTGGTCCCTCCATGCTGGGCGTAAGCACAAGTCACTCTCACGTCTCATGCAAACTTGAGACAATCTACAGGTCAGCTGTAGCCATTTTTGGAGCACTGTGGATGTCTGGAAGGGCCTGCCAAGCGAGAGCCATCACTATGGCAAGGACTCCCTTTCTCACCCAGCTGTGGACTATATTGCATCTGACATGATGAGCATCTCTTGAATCTACCTTTCAAATTTTCGGCAAACCATTTTCTCACTGTCCTTCACAAAGTTGACATTTTCGGCAGCATGATAGGAAAGATGTCATGTCGGCTGCTTTTCAAGTTGTTGTCACAGTGGTTAGCACCAGTTCTGTCATCTTTGCTTTCCTCACAATCCCCCATCTTGAGCCATGTCACAAATAATAATACTTCCGATGTTTTTGTCAAATTTCAAATACTATAACCCAGTTGCACATCTTTGGATTTACTAGTTATGTTAATCTTTGTTGCTCATCTTCCCAGAAGCTGAAGCATTAGAAACTCATTAATTAGTGACAAATGCAGGATATAGATAGAACTGGAAAAACACTACCCAAAGCCTTCCACTTAATTTATTAGCTTGATAATTTTGAAACCTAATTAAATATGCAAGTCAAATATACTTTGAAAATATAATCTTTCTGAGGGAACATATTTATTTTCCCTTTTGCAAGAACACAAAGGGTATATAGCTTAGCATCACTGTAATTTAAGATTCACTTCTGTGCTCTAGACAATTTCAGTACATGGCTGATGGGGCTGAAAAAAATCCCCAGGAGAAGCTCAAGCTGCACAGCTCATTTTGATGCTTATTGTCAATTTTGTTTTTAGCAAAGGTGTCCAGCTCAACTTTGATACTAGTTATTTGCTCTCATGGACAGAAACAGCAACTCCTCCAGCAAGCAGCATCTCTGGAAGCTGCAGGAACTGATGTTCTCACACGCAATCCACAGTCACTATTGCACTGAAGCAGTGATGAGAAGTGAGAGGAGAGCAAAAGGGTGAAAAAGAAGTTTTGGATATACATGGTATATACAAATGCACGAGGGACAAAATGGGTTTGGGTCTATGACTTCAGCTGGACAAACAATACTAATGTCTCCATCTGTGTGGAGACACAATTCCATCCAATTCTCAATAGCTCCTGCTCACGGGTACTTGAGGTGTACGGCAGAAGCTGTGGGCAGAGAGGGAAGCAGAAGGGCAAAAAAGGCATGAAAAATAACTAACAAGATTTTTAATTATAAGTAAACAAGTTTCAGATCACTCCTTCTGCTGCAGATTCACTGTGTTGGCTCTAAACTACTAAATTCCCACTGTAAATATTTCATATGAAAAGTTTTAAATGCCACTTTCCTAATTCCCCCCATGTTTTTAAGTTTTAAGCCACAAAAACAACAACATCAACAAAGCAGGTGGTGAAATTAAAAAAAAAAGGTTGCAATTTAAACAGCAAAAATGATAGTCCTTGTTTAGCTTAGATGGTTTGTGCAAATTCTGGGGTTAATTATAAATTATAATTAGGACCTGTGATCCTAAGGCCACTGCTTTATTCTACAAGTCCCGCCTCCCCCCATGCCCTTTTCTAATTATACCCGGTGCCCCCAGGGCTAGTTATGCTGCTAAAACAAATATATCAAAATGATTTTTTAACAAAGACTAATATATGAAGCAATAGCATGCATTTGTATGCAATTATAAATATACAGTATAGCTCCAGCGCGTTAATCTCTTTGACATAAGCCTCCATGAAATACCACGTCGGCTTCTAAATGAAAAGACATATCATCTTTTACACCTTTTATGTTTAACTTGTCTACACTTTTTTTTTTTACTGGGGAAAATATTGCTTACACGTAGCAAACAGATCTTTGCACGCACTGTGAGCCCTGGCATGCAGAGCCAAGGGAAAAAAAACAATGTCAAAAACTGATGCAAATAATTTGATTTTTTAAGTAACAACTCAAATATAAAACACGTGCTGCCTTCAGCTCCCTTGCTGGTTGCCAGGTGCAGCACATATGAGCTATACAGTAAACATCGATGATTAGTGCCTTGGACGGCATGTGTCAGGAGAGGCTTTCGCAGGAGCCTCGCAGCGAGAGTTGCCTGCGCGCAGTCCCACCGGTTGCACGAGGACAGGCTCTGGGGATGTGGGCAGGATCACGGCTGCCTCTCGCATCCCCCACAGCAGAACGGACCTGAAAGAGTCCACCTGCCTAAATCCTAGGAGAAAAGCGTATTCAGCGAACATCGATTTTCCCCAGTCCCCTTTCTTCTGGGGACTCACACCGTGCGGGAAACATCGGTGAGAAGCCCTTTGTTTCCCCCCAGCCGCCCAAGAGGTGCTGCCGAGCACGGGAAGCCTTTAATCTCCCAACTCCTGCCTTGCGTTCGCTCGGGCTCTCCTGCACGCCGCAGCGCGAGCCAAGTCTCGGCTCATTGACTCTCATGTGCGATCCGCACCCCTGATGCACCGCGCCGGCACCGGATGGGTTGTGAGCCCTGCCATCCTACACCCATTGTGATGAATCATGTCAGCCTCTTGCGCTGAGCTGGTGACCTGCTGGTGGCTGGCAACCCAGCCCTTCAGCACAGGCAGCACATCCCATCTGACAGACAGTGGGAGCACCTGCTGTGTCACCACGGGCTGATGGCGGGGCTGGATGGGACACGGAGCCGGCACCTCACGGCAGGGTACAGCATCACACCCTGCCAGATTGAACCTGCCTTACTGCAGCCAGGGCAGGGCATCTCAACGAGACATGGAAACTCAACACGAAGCTCTAGGGGAGCACACGAAGGTATCACGATAAAGTACCCACGTGTTTACTACCTAAGGGACAAAAATAATCCTGTACTTCTTTTGTTTCAACTAGCTGTGTGGAAATCTTTATGTGAAACAGACCAGATATGTAATTACAATGCCACGGAAAAAACTGCAGGTATGTCATGTAGAGTTTTCAGTTCCTGAAGGTTTATGACAATAGCATATTTCTGCTGGGTTACAGTTGTAAAAACAGCAATGAAAGCTAACGGTAACATCAGCTAACGAAATAGCTTCTTCTTCAAAACAAGTCTGAAGCCATAGAAGACAGTTTACAGAAGAAAGGGAAGTGACAAATATACCAAATTAATTAACAGAGACTTGTAGCTGTTTGGACTCTAGGTAAATAATCATTGAACAACTTGCAGAAAATTATGGTGCTTGGTTGTTATTAGACTGGAGGGAATTCAGTCCAGCATCCTGATTTTGATAAGCTCAGTCTGCTAATATTTAGCATGTAAACAATCAATGTTTAAGTCTGATTTTTAAAACTTTGGGATTAACAAGCACAAAAAGAGTTTTTCATGGTGCTAACTTTAAAATTTAAAAACTGCTATTCTTTGCTTAAATAAAAAAAAAAAAAAGCACAGGTCAAACCAAGGCCATTCCTGAAAGCCACTTCTTTGCAAGGCACAGGAGCCACTGCTCAAGATTTAGGCACTAACTTTGGACCTAGAAAAGCTGAGCTCAACTTTCTGTTCCACAATGCTTCTCCCATGTGCAGACAAGGAAGCAGTGAGTCTCCTCTAACACATCACTTCTCTGTGTGTCAAACAACACTGGCAGTACTGTCACAGCCCTCCAACATGAGGACAGCGAAAACAGGGAGAGAGAAGGCAGGGAAAAACCTTGGTGGCCATGTAAATCCTTTCACAATTTTATCCCAAATCACAATGTCTTTTCAAATCCATTCCTGCTCTTGCCTTTGCTAGTTCTCTGGAGGGCTGTTGATAAAGAAAAGCAGCATAGTGGTGGCACCAAAAGCAAAGAGACAGCAATAAACATACAACATGTGTTGTCGGATGTCTGCATAAGTCTGTGCCTTTTACTACCTGTAAGCTTTTTTCTATAATGGTAGGTCTTTACAAAAGGCATCCTGTGATACCAAGTGGACAAAACTCCATTATCAACTAATGAGTGACCACAACAATTAAAAAGCCTTGAGTTCCTCAGTCTCAGTAAAGAGCAAGTACCTGAAGACAGTAAACCATGTGAATATTGCTCTAGCTAGTCCCTGTTTTCCTCACACCCTGAAGTTGCGTAGTCAGGTGTCTCAGGAGGTGAAACTTAGGGCAAGTAATTTACATTTAACTCCATTTCTACTTCTGAGAAAGATGAAATTAAAAGAAAAATTATGTGGACTTCCATGCAAATAGCAGTGATTTACAGCCTTGGTATGGAGAGATCATGTCAGGGGTCTGAATAAGATACATGAGCCCAAAGGAAAGGGGAGACCAAACTCTGACATGTAAGGCAAGAGGGCTCCAAACTGTCCACAAAATCCCACTCTGACCATTTCACCTGCTGCGGCCGCAGGGCCAGCCCCAAGCTAGAGGTGCATGTCCGCCGGCAGCCCTCCTGCGCCCGTCCTGGCTGCGGCGCGGCAGCGCTGCCGAGGCGGGAGCCGGGCAGGCGAGGAGGCGGCGTCCCCGCGCTGACACCTGTCATCCTGTCAGCCTTGACCTCCGGGCTGTCCTCGGCGGCCGCGCCGCAGCCCGCCTGCACTTCCCGCTGACTGCCAGCCACTCTTGTCTCGCTGCCTGACCTTATGCAAACACGATACAAACAGACAGCCCACCTCAGCTCCATCACTGTCTAATACAGGAGATTGATAGCCACATGAAATTATCTCCCTGCTCGACCTTCATTACTGGGTGGCATATTCTGTCTGACAGCCAACCTCATCCTGGGGAAAGCTAAGCCACCCATTCAGGGGTTTTTACTGTCTAAAAGTGAAGGAACTCTTTTTTGTGAAGAAAATCAACACTTTTCCAGATTTGATGGAAAAAGAAGCCTTTCTTAAACACAATAACTCAGTCTTTCCCAGACCACTGCGCATCCCAACAACAATGCAATGCATGGCCACTCCAAGATGTTCCGTTGGGTGCTGTGCCGGGTCCCGGGGCAGGTGTGCCACCTTGACAAATTTTACACGGAAGTTTCAGCTCTGCCATGAGCTGTAAGTTTCCTAGGGAGAGCAGGGCCAGTCATAAGGCAACGAGCAATGTATGGACACAGCAGGTGGGAGGGAGGGATAGAGCTAAAGCGAGCGCAGCTTTACACACGTCGCAACTGCCAGTAAGGACGGCATGGGTAAATACTGGCTTTCCACCGCTCCCTGCCAGCCAGCTCGCAAATGCACGATGCATGTGGCCTCAACAGCTTTCTGAAGAGAAATCGTGACTCTTGCGCTCAGATACTCGGATTGCTTAGAGTAGACACGAAAGATACGGGGTCGCCTTTTTCTCTGAGACTCCCTGTGGTCCCTTTCTGTGACCTTCTGGTAGCAAAAGGCAGATGCTGCACCCCGCAGACTCCATGGCAAACTGTTGGGTGTTAACCAGAGCCTGCCCTTGGTGGGAACGCGCAATGCTGCAGCCTTGCAGCTCCCACACAGAGCCTCCCGCAATCCCCAGGCAACAGAGAGACGGCACAGACCAAGAAGGAACATGAACCTTCAGCTTTCGGATGTGAAGTCAACTGTCAGCTAAAGACAGCTAAGTCATAGCAAGACACCTCATTCCTTTCTTGGAATATTTTAAATGAGTGACTGGAATAGCCCATCTGTGGCCAAACTGCCCCTCTGGCAGTGCCCAGCAGTTTCCCACACAGCGCAGGAGCCACACACAGCCCTGGACACCTGTACAGATTGGGACTGGTTTGAAATCATGACACTGTCCTGAGCCCACAACTCTCCATCTCCATGGAGAGGGAATGGGAGGTTGTCATCTTGGCCCATACCATCAGATACCTCCTGCCACCAACCCTGATGAAGAGGAAGCTTCAGCCCTGGCTGTGCTGGACCCTGTGCAGAGGTCATGGAGTAGCTGTGATGAGTATCCCACCTCCTCTCTGTTATGGGCCAGATGGGCTTCGAGCCAGGTCCTGTTCCTACACCAGCTGTCTGCTGAGATGAGTCCTGCCTAGGACAAAGGGCAATGGGGCAGCCAGTTCTACTGCCTGGTCCCATCCCCTAAACACCATGTGAGCCATCTTCTAAACACACACTTAAAACCTAAGTCTCTGATCCCCTACGGGACTTGGGTTCCCAAATGCTATCCAGCTCCCAGGAGAGCATATGACCTGAATGCCAGAGTCAGGTCTCCCTGAGTTGTGGGGATGCAACTGCCCAGTGTGCTCAGCGACTGAGGAGCCCTCTGCAACACACTCCTGTGCACTGCACACTTTCGCTTACCTTTTCGGCTCTGGATTCGGCTGGGTTTTGGGCTCCTTCTTTTTTTTGGACTCCTTTTTGGAATCCTTTTTTGTCTCCGTTTCAGCGGCAGAGGCTTTGCCCCCCTCGCCGTCTGCACTTGGCTGTGACCCACCAAGTAATTCTGCCATGAGTTGGCTTGGGGGAGTGATTGAAATGCGGGGGGCAAGGCCGGCAGCAAAAGCGAAAGAAACAAGAAGAAAGCATGAAAAACCTCAAAATAAAACAAAAGGAAATTAAGCTGAAAGGAAACAACTGAAATCATATAACAATTGGCAAAGAAAGAACGAATGAGCAACGGAAAGTCAGAACTAAAAAAGAAACTAAGGAAGCAAAACTTGGTTTCCATGACAAGATGTATGAAAGTAACTGCAAAAGCAAGCGACAGCCTTGCAATGAGAAACCTGGGCAATACGTGTCATAATTCAGGGTATATGAAAACACTTATTTATTTTATAACATTGCTTTCTTCAGCAGCATACTTAGGATACAAAGTGATATCTCAAAGTATACAATATAAATTAACAGAAAAAAAAGCAGAAAAAGAAGCTGCAATAGATGCTACAGCTGTCAACAAAATAAACGGAGAGGGGGGGAAAGGCACAGCTCCAGTTCCTCCCATCAAAGGTTTGTCACATTTGAGAGAAAGGAACTGTCTTCTTCCAAAACTGAAATTGCTTTGTAACAGAGCAAGATAAATTTTTCAGTTATGTCTAAGCAATTTCTGAACTGATGTCACGTGGGCTTTAAATGAGACATGGGTGCCCAAGGGCTTAAAGCCCTTCTGAGCACTGAAGTTTGATACTGCTGAAAATTTCACTGCTACAACTTGTCAGATCCTCTTGCACAGCAATTAAATCAGCACAGTGCATCACTTACTTCCATTTATTCAACCCGTGACAGTCACAGGGACTGCAACCGTATCTTGTTCAGAACTGCATCTTAGCAAGTGCCTGGGCAAGTAAGTTAAAAACCTTCATTTCTGGATCCTCTATGTGCATTTTTACTGCTTACATTAAACAAGCAATGAAACAAACAAACAAACCGACTATGCCACTAGAAGTGCTGCTGCCAAACATCCACTGTGAAAACAAATTGGGGACTGTTGTGCATTATCCAAGGAAACCTGTATTTGACAAAGTCATCCCTTGTTGGCAGGGCGCTGCTAGCCAAGAAGAATTCCTTACCTGTTGCCATGAACATGTGATGCACAAAAGGCAAAGCTGTAGTGAAGTAAGGTGGGGTCAATCATAGCTCCGTTTTCTGCGCGCTCTAGCAAATCTCTGAGGTAGCAGAGATGTCTGTGACAGCCTCTCACTCCATTACGTGCACAATACTCATCTAGCACAAAGACCTGGCCAGGACTAAACCAGCCCTGTTTAGAAATAAAGAGACTTGATTTTAAATATAAGTTATTAAATACAAAGGCTATCAGATTTGGAGGTGTAGTGGTCAACTGTTCTAATAAAAGAAATACAAACCTAAGGCTACATTAAGGAAAAAGGAGAGAGGTCACTCAAACAATACAGTCTGAACATCATCACTCAAACACAGCATATACTCAGTGCAACAAAAACATATTATGCTACCATTAAAGGGAAATGTCATTTAAAATGCTGAAAAGGTAGGCCAGTTCATGTCAGTCCCTAGCAAAAAAATACAAAGAAAAAAAAGACACCTTTAAGAGATGACAAGGTTTGGTTATTTGAATGGTGTGAAACAGTAGTCTCATTCTGGGGATAGGATTGTACATTTGGCTGGGAGCAGGAAGATTGATCTGGGAGAAAAGGACAGAGGATTACACTGAAAAATGACTTCTCTTGCATCTGGCAGGTAGGAATGCCCTGCAGATGGAGAAAGGCAATCCTGCAGTATCAGAAAGGGACGTTCCCCATTGTCCTTATTGCCGCTGGCGACGCTCAGACATCGCCCAGCTCCTTGGCACCGAAACAAGGGGCCTCTGCTCAAGAGCAGGGTTCCTTTACACATCCAGGAACCTCAGACCATTTCTTTGCATCAGTCCTGAGGGGCTGGTGACACAAGGCTTGTGGTGCAACGTCCAGAGTCCCAAGGAGGACGCCCTTCCCTGCAAGGGGATGGCTCCGGTGAAGGTCCTGGGACAGCTGAAGTGGAGCGTGCCTCTGCCTTCAGGAAAGGGGCTAACGAGAACAAGAATAATCTCATAGATTGCTTTTCAAAACGCTGCAAAATCGTCAATATTTACATGGAAATTTGGGTGCTAAACAATTGCTAAGACGCAGCTCTGGAATGCATCAAGCTGCAAAATCTTTCATCGTTTAATTGAAAAGTTCCTGCAGCGGGCGGGAGAGTAGTTGAGGCAGAGCACTGCCCCTATAGGCAACTTCTTTGCCACCCCATCTGTTACCCCAAATGCTACATCTTAGAAACAACACTGCTGTGAAAGATTAAAATATATTTTCTACCACTCAGATGACACCAAATCTTTTCTAGATGCCAAAATAGCTGCTTTGAAAAGAGTTGAAGAAATATCAATTAAGAGCTCAAAGACATAGAGAAGGATTTGCTCATCCTTATTGGGCCAACTCCAAAACAGATTGAGAAAAGAATTAAAATAATGAGGGGAAAATGATAGATATAGGGAGTAGCTACAGTGCTGGGATCACTAGAAGTGCACATTTCAAAATGAAGACACAGAACAATGCAGATGGGACGGCCCTCTGGAAGGCTATTTTTTTGGGAGGGGTATATTTGCCTTCACCACTTTTAATGGTATTTTTGTCTGCTTTTTGGTTGGTGGTATTATGCTTGATTCTGGAGTTCTTTATGTTGCCTGTTTGTTACATCCTTGGACCATCTCTTGTCTCTCTTCGCATAAGTCTTTGGTGATCAGGCATGATAAAAATATGGAAATGCCGTGATTGCTCTGCTTTTGGGTATAGGGGTAGAAGTGCAGCTGAAATTGTTATATTCACTTAGCACAAACAAAGAACTCATTTCTCCCTATGGGGTGAAATCTTGGCTCTACTGACAGTGATGGGAAGGCTGGCACTGATTTCACTGGAGTCAAGTATCAGAGTCTGAGGCAAAGGAAGCAGAGGCTGAACCCAGCGATCTGGAGCATGCCACATTGCTCCCCTGAACTGGGGTCTGGAATGTGCTGGTTCTCAGGAGAACAGAAGGGATGATGGTAAACATCCAAAATCGCTGCCATGATGCAATGAAGGGAAGTGTGAGCAGAGATCAGAGGTTCAGGGATGAGCCCCAGACCTAATGAGAGCACAGGCAGAAGATCCATAGCCCAGGTGGACCAGGCTTTCCTTTGCATGGCAGAGGTAGGAAATAAAACGCTGCTGAACGGGGATCCAATGGAGCAGTAAATGCTGCTCCCCACAGCCCCAGAAAAACCCACAAGGCTTGATGAAAGGAGGAATTCAGACAAATCCCCAACATCTTCTGGCAGATCCTGGCTCTTGATGAAGATTTGCCTGGCCCAACAAGCTGACACCCAGCCAGCCCAGAAAATGCAGCTGACAGCGATGACACGTGGGGTGTCTGTCCCCGGTACAGACAGGTGCAGCTCAGCGTGGCCTCACAGATTGTCTCCAGTGACATGAGGAAACCTGGGGGGACAGTGGAGGAAGGGCACAGAGCACAAGGACCTCCACTGACTGTGTTCAACGAGCTGAACTGTCCTGAAAAAGAGCAGGGAATGCCAGGGGAGGTTTGGAGCTGGGAAAAGCAAGGCTTGGTCAGGGCTGGTGACACATAGGCCAGTTTTCTAAAGGCAAATGCAACTTCTGAGAAAACCAGAATTTTTGAGAGAAATTTCACATTTCAGTAGCTGAATTTTCCCATTTATCATAGGAAATCCATGCAAGAAAATTTGACTTTGGGGGCCTGCTTCATTGAGTGCTTAACCTGACTCCTTCACATCAACTCAGTTAGGCTGGGTACTCTGAAGACCTTCCCTCTGTACATATTGTGCTGCATAATGCAAATTTCATGAATGCTGAAACATCATGGGCAATACAGCTCCAGCAGAGAGATGGCTGTGTGAGCTGGATGCTGGCAGTAGCTGGGGACATCTTGGGAAGAGTTGAAGGGCAGTTTCAGAAAAACCAAACACGTCCAAGTGAAAAGAATGAAGACCTATGCATGTGTAGGGTCTGTAATAAGCTGGAACAGCTGAGTACTCTTTTCAAAAGTCCAGGAGATACTCTGAATGTGACTATTATCAATTTGTAGATGATGGGCATGACCCCTCTGTAAGCTCTGCAGAAAGTGTTCTTCCCCCTCCCAGCACAGAGCTCTCTGCCAGTAAACATCACTTGTGCCGTGGCTGGGATGACTCAGCCAGGCTGTTTGTTTTCCTAGGGATGCCTGGCTCAGCCCGAGACTGGGCTCACAACAGTGTTGTTTAACCTGGTTCCACAGAAAGGAAGCAATGCTGAGTTCTCCTCTGTGCCAGGGTAAGTCTTCCCTGGCACCTCCATGTCTGAAAACAACAAGAGGTGTGATGAGGCAAAACTCTGTGGGACCTTGCATGGAATGTCCTGTAGGGAATAAGAATTGCCCCGTGGCACACAGTGGACAGAGCAGGCTTACCACGGGCTCACAGCTCCTCCAGCCAACTCAGCACAGTGCTATCACCAACATTCCAAAGACACAGCAAGAATAGTGGGAGCTCCTTGCAGTTTTTGAGGGCAGTCTGTTTTTACACCATAATCAGGACAAAAACATGGCAAAGTAAGTCAAGAAGCACGTGAAACCAAGCATAGGTGGACACAGGCCATTATTCTGTTCCTTACAACACTGCAATGGGTGATTTGAAAGAAGATGGTTAATTGGTGATGCTCCACTCTGAAGAGGATGAGTCTTGGTGCTGAGGGGAGCTCCATTCTGGTAGCTTCTAGCAAGGGCCTAAACATCTCCATAACAAGCAGAAATGCAGCTGGTGGGTTTCTTGAAGAAAAACATTGTTAATCATTTTCAGTGATGGCCTCGCACCTCTCCATGAGTTTAATTCAACGGCCACAGCTCTCTCACCAGGCCCAAGACTGCACAGAGACAAACCAGCAGCAAGCCAACCTCTCAGACATGCATGGATGGGAATGGTCTTCCTAGGGTCAGCCATGCGTGGGGAGCAGAAGCTGCATGCCAAAGTCACTGCCTGCCAGAGCAAGGACCTTGATGGAACCAGTGAGGAACCTGCTGCAGGTCTGACAATGCTCCCACCAAGCCTACTTGCACCACTTGGGTATCTGCAGGTAAAGTGCAGCCTTCCCCCACCCCATCCTTACCTCAGGGGATGTCCACAACCGTTCCTTCTAGCCCTGCCTCTCCTCAGGAAGGTGACAACTCACTACTGCTAGTGGCATTTACTGGATCTCAGTCTGTCAGAGGAGACTGGCCCTTGTGTGTGGTACAAGGAACAGGGCAGTGAGAGGAGCACCATGGTGGAGGGGGACATGGAGGGCAGGATTTGAGACTGACAGCTTCCTAGCCAACTGCTCAGCTCTGTTCCCAGGCTGCTGTTTGTAACAGTGAGGCACTCAAGAGCTCCAGGGACTGCACAGCTGGCGAAGGCTCTTAGCATGGTGTGCTCTTACTGCTGAAGGAGCCCACCATGAGACCCCAGTGTGCCACCCTGTGCAACAGCAGGAGGGCAGCAGGTCAGGATCTGTCCCACGCCATGTCCAGGACATGTCCTCTGTTTCAGGATGCTCTAGAAAGGATTCATCCTGTCATTTTCTCAAAAACTGAGAGCCTCTTCATCCTCCTCATTGAAACTACTAAAAATTAATTGCTCAGGTTGCATCGTTATTGGTTATCTGTTATTTAAGCCCTTACAGTACATAAAAGCCCCCAAGCACCACACCTCAGCTACAAGCTGTCCTGGAGCATCTCAGTGCCACTGTCCTACAGTGGGCAAAGAGCTGCAACTGCTGCTCATGGGGGTACTCAGGATGGACATGCAACTACATGAGAGTGGACAGACTGCAGCAGCACTGCAGTTATCCACACAGTCCCATCTGTTACCTGCTTGGGACCCCTGCTCATAAAGAGACACAAAGCTGGGCCACAGATATTCCTGGTGGGACTCCATTGACATGGGAGGTGGTACCAGACAGTCATCTTTTCCCTGTTCTTTCATCCAGAAGACTCTGGAAGGCAGTGCAGGAGGCTGCAAAACACTGCTCTCTACTTCACATTCCCACACTGGAGTTTTTCTTTGCAGGAAGAAACATTTTAAACATTGCAAACAGAAATGATAAAGACAGTGCGACTGGAGAAGAACAGCAGTCAGTTCACTGCAGGCAGCCTCTCAAAAGAAAACACCTCTGGGCCAAATTCAAACCTGGTGTAAACAGAAGTCAATCTTCCAGCAACAGGGGGATTAGCCCCCAGTCGCACTAGCTTTGACTTTGCTGCTTGATGTTTATATCACTAGAGACCAAAGAATATACTTGCCAGACAAGAATAGGAATCATTAAGTCTGTGGTCCAAAGTGAGGCGCTGAACCATCTCAAAGAGTGAAGCGTGGTCAAAGTTACAGGGATTGGAAGAGATAAATTCATCCATGCCATGCTTTTGAGCTCTATCTGCATCTGTTCATTTATACATATAGAGAAAGACACCATTTAGAGAGATATAAGACATTTTAGTTGACAAATATAACAGAAAAAATATACAGTATGAAGCATGAAAGCCAAGTATCTCCTCTTCCCTCCATTGCCATTAAGTTTTCTCTTTGCAGGCTATACAGTACACTTCACCTCCCATTGTCAACTTGCATCAGTTATGGACTATATTATTGCATCTAGGCAAAAGATTTTAGAATTAACATCTTGTCAAGTGCTCATTATAGTGCATTTATTCTGTACTTAAAACCAGAACACAAACGCACGAATTCACTCTGCATCTTACAATAGGCTATGAGTTAACAGAATTTTGGCTCACATAAGTAAATTAGCTCCTATTTAGATAGTTGTGGTTAATTGTAATAGATTCTGCCATTCTAATGAAGTTACAGCTTTTTTCCTCTACGTTTACTAGGTTTTCTAGGTATCACACCAGTTACGTTGTTCTTTCTCCAAATGCCAATGTTTGTCTTCCCCACGGCAATTTTTTTTCCTAACAGCAACTTTAAATGCTACCTCACTGAAATAAAAAGATGCTCTTTTAAGCATTGCTAAGAAGTTAAATTGATATGTAGTTTGTTGTCACAGAGGCAGTAACCCGACAGTGCGTCGGAGCTGCCAGTCATCCCGATGGAGAGACTGAATTTCCTCTGCCTAGATTACAAGCTGCCATTTTTGGGTGAATTAACAGCCTCAACGTATTCACACTTCTCTGCTTTGGGTGACGTTTATGGGCACTAACTCCTAGGGGCTAATTAATTAATCTCAACATGGTTAACTAAACTACACCGAATTCAGCAGTTGAAATGAAGCCTCCAAGCCAGCCTGGGTGCGGCCAGCCAGGACCCCGCTGGGAGCAGGTTTTGTTCTAGCAGCGGCTGGGGAATTAAAGGACACCTTTCACTTGGTTTTGTCTGTGCTCAGCTTCCTACTATATGGGTTCTTGCCAAATCCTCGACAAAGAAAATAGGATTTAAATCCTTCCCCTGTTTATAGCCTCCTAGGGGAACTGGGTGGCCTTGAAACAATGTGGCTGAAAGGACACAAAAATGCAGTTTTCCGCAGTAGGAGTATATGGTAACTGTATTTGTTTTAAAACAAAATCCCTCTTTACCAGAAAAAAACACCAAAAATCCTTAATTAAAAAGAAAAAAAAGTTTTAAATGAGAGTGAGAATGTTCTTTTATATATATGTTTTTCTATTCAATATTTAGCTGTGAAGGATGGCATGTCTTTCCAAATACCTCATTTGTGTCAGTGCTCTCACATAGTAATGATCATTGGTAGCAATCTTTACATTTTCTGTATAGTCTGTCGTTATCTATATACAAACTGTATAAATAACATCACTCACTGGAAAGAAATCAGACAAATTGAAACATGCAACATTTCAATTAGCTGCTAGCAATACTTAATTCAGCTATAGCTGGCAATTTTCCTCACTATAACCCTGCTGAATAAACACTGATGTTTTTCCTACAGAGGGTTAATTTTTGAGGGTCTGCTCCCCTGTTCCGCTGTATTTGCTGGGTCCTGCAGTCCCTCTACCCCTGCCTCCCTCCCAGGACCCAAATCCCCCCCTCTGCCTCTGCTGTGCATTCAGCACCAGCACAGAAGAAGCTGCTGATGGTGCTGAGTGAGGTGGCAGCACAAGGGCTGGCTCAGAGGATGGGAACAACCTCCCAGGGGAAAGCATCACCTCCATGGCACCTCTCCAGCATCCCTGGGCCTGGCATGTGAAGCCCACCCAGCCCTGTGGCCTGCAGCACAGACTGGCTCCTGTCTGTTTTGACAGCTTTCTGCCCCATTGTCTCTGTCCCTTTGGGCCAAGATGGATTTGATTGCATTCACTCCCAAAGAGTTCGGCTGTGCTGTTTTCATTCCATCCCCAGTGCCCGGAAAATGTTTTAACAGCTATTATCAGACTATTTTTAATGGCTTGCTGCTCTGCCCGGCTCCTCAGAGTTGACTGCAAGCTGACAAATTGGCTGGAGGCCTTCATTTGCCAGCTTTGCTCAGAGATTTTATTACTTTTCAATTAGGAGCCCTGATACACTGTCAATCCTCCTGCTCAGCCAACGAGGCTCTGAGAGCCGAGTAAATCAGCTGGAAATTGGAAGAGTCCTCTAGCCCTTTAGCTGGTGAACTTTTTTGAGCATATGTGCTAGAAAGCATGTTTGAAATGAGTATTTTTTATTCCAGCCTAATAAGCTTTCCCCCATATTACATTCTCTGAGCAAGGTGGGCACAGAGCAGACCTTCTGCTGGTGGGAGCTGACTGAAGCGCCGCTGGCTTCCACAGAGCTGAGGGTCTGGCTGGGCTTTTTACAATCTCCCTGCCCCAGGCAGGGGCACAGACAGTTCCCTGACAAGCGTGAGAACAGACACAGTGATTAAATGTCCTTCACAACTGTCCATAATCAGGGGCAATTCTACTTTCATTAAACACTCTGAAGCCACATCTTCTGTTGGGTGCCTGGTGAAAAGCCCGTTTGCCCCAAATCTCTCCTCATCGGAATAACCACATGAAGAGAGAGACATCAGACATGGCACTGTGTGAGCTCAAGTGACCAGAAAAGCATGATGCACATGACTTCTGCTCAGCCAGTGATTTAAAATGTGGATTTCTGCCATGGGAAGGAGGATGAGCAGCTGCAGCTCCCCCTGCACAGCCCAGTGCCGCAGCTCTTGCACGGCCAAACCGTTTTGTGCCAGCAGAGATGCAGGGCCGGGTGGGTGCACATCAGCCACCCAGGGGATACAGCTGCTGTGATGTGAACTGGAGATGTCTGTGGAGGATGGCAATACAAATGTGTGTTTCTTTTAAATGGAGTATCAGCTCTGGGCCAGATGCTTCACTGGGCCAAAATTCTTCAAAATAATAAGGAGCAGGTTAAAGAAGTCAATCCTATACTAAACTCACCTTCCCAAAATTATACTAAGTAAACACCCCATGCACCTTGCAATTTATTTTTGCATTTTGATTTTTCCAATGAGATAATTTTTAAAATTAAAATTCATTAATCAGATTATACCAAAACCATTAAACTTCGTAGGCAACACAAAAAGATCTAAATATATTATTACTCTGCAATTTAAAATAATGCCAACATCTGCATATAAAATAAGTTTTATGTATAATCCACCTTCTTTCAAAATGGCCTATACAGTTTGAATATGATTTTAAACAAACCACAAAATGAGAATGGCTAATATTCACACGCAAACTGTACAGCTGATTTTTAAGTACTTTAAATTAATTGTTTCAGTCAAATACAGCTGCTTTTTTGACCCTGCTCTGTTACTCTAGCTAAAAAGGAAGGAGAAACCAAAGAAAGAAAGTTATATGATGCTCCAGTAATTTGCAATCCCTTCCCAAGGTGCCGTGCCAAGCTCACTGGTGTTCCTTTGTTCGGGGCCCCAGCAGAAATGCTGCTGCAGGCCCACAAAAGTTATCTTACATATTTAGACAAGCTGCACTCAACTGCAGCTGAAAGGTGTTCGATGGTGGTCTCAGGAGGGAGGCTGCCAGTGGAGGGACATGGCCAGCACAGGCTCCACAAACCTTTCTTCTGCAAAACTGCAGACTCTGGCCTTTTATATCACATTTGGTCCCCTACAAAACTGCCTTTTAAAAATACTGCCGGGTTTATTTTGTCTGTTTTTATCCAGTTTGCATTTTGTGCTGACTCCATTAACTGGACTCTTGTCATACAAACCCTCCCTACATGTGTTTGAAATTAGAGTCTTAAAAATCTGCCAGTGTCAGGACACAAAGATTTCAACAGTAACAAGAATCATGAAAACCAAAGGACTGTCCCACTGTTTGGTTCTCTGAGGGCTGTATTTCTCTTTATCTATCTGTTATTTAAAAAGGAAGAGACAAACCAGTCAAATCTCTCACTCTCTTTTTTTCTTAAATGTATTTCCCTGCTCTCTGCACTTTTTTTGCTCCAGCAATAATTTGGGCAGATTTTGCTTTGAGAGCAGTGAAGTTAATAGTGGGGGACAAGCTCCATAAAAGAATTCTTGTTATAAAAGGCTCTAGGTAGCCATTTTATTGTAAGAATATCTTACTCCAGATTTATTTCTTTTCATTAATGAATGACTTTGTTTTAGTACCAAAGGCAACTGAAAATCCAGTAAATTTTACCACACATTTCCCTATTGAAGGAACAATAAAAATCCACCAAACAAACAAAAACCCAAACAACTGTAAATTAAAAGGTGACTTTGTATCTTACTCATCTGGAAAATGTGTGCTTGTCATATCTGCTTGACATTACAAGAATGAAGATGTGGTTTGGACAGTAACAAACAATGACACTAGTCAACCTCATCAGGAGACATGAAATAAAGGAATGACAATGATTGATGGCAGCTATTCATTTACAGATATTTCTAGAAAAGTCTTTGCTGGCCTGGCTGGGCAAGGCGGGAGAACTTTTCCAGCCTGGCCGGAGATGCACTGCGGCGGGTGGCTCACGGAGTGCCCACTGCAACCCACTGCCTACCCTGAGGGGCAGTGGGGTCCCCTCCTGCTCACAGACACATTTGGGCTGTGACTTGTTAAAGAAATACCCAAGGAAGTGCCTGAAAACCTCATTTCATTTGCCTGTGTGGGGCGAGAGACTTCACTGGCAAACACCGGTGTTGACTAAATCCCCGTACCTGGATTAAAATGCCAGGTGGATTGTGAGTGAGCTGCTGGCAGTGCTGGCTGGTGACTGACCACATCCCCTCCTCACTGTGCACTGTGGCACTGCCATCTCTGAGAAGTGCTGTGTGTGTGCTCAGGGCTCTGCAAACCTCCTCCTCCCCAAACCTCCTCCCCATGTGGAGCTGTGGCCGCTGCAGGAGCCTCAATTCTTCTCTCAGCTGCAAAGTCAAGGGCTCTTTCTTCTCCCCTTCATATTATTGCATGTTAGAAGATAGTTTTAAATATAATGGGCTGTTTATTCCTGTGTCTTATGGCTTTTCCCCTGCTGCAAACAAATTCTTTTCTGCTTCAGTTAGAATTTTAATAAATTGTTATGAATGTTCCTGTAAATCAGCAGACACACCAGGCACTGAATTGCAATCTAAGTTATCTAAGGATTCGTACTTAGATGAATAAGAATTTGTAGTATGCACTTACATAACTCCTTGTGTGGCAAGTTGAAAACACAGTTTTAGAACAGCTATTTATAATATAAAACATTGTTTCACAGCATTTTTATAACTATTTAAAAATATTTGGAATTGGATGGCTGCAGAAACCTGTGAATTTGTATTTCATAAGTTAAAGTTCCAGGCTTCTTAAAGCATGATTTACAGACTAGTTTTAAATTCATGCAAGTTATGTGAGACTGATTTAACATTTTAATTCTGCATTCCTGCAATGAAGCATCTGCAAGTTGACAATACAGAAGACACAGCAGCGTTCTCATGATATCTCTAACTATCTAAAAAAAGTAAAGCAATTAAAGCACAAAACTAATAATCTAATAAGATAGCGATGCATTGTAGTGCAAATACATGTAATGTTGCCAAACCCAGGTTCATTCATTCATTCATTCACTCTTTCTTTCTTTCTTTCAAAGTGGCAAAAATCTGTATTTCATTCAAATTAAACTTTTGTGGGTTTTTTTTTTTGCATCAAAGTCTGATAAGAATTCTCTTTGGAAATCCAAACATTTAGAAAACAAAATAAAGAAAGAAAAAAGAAAGTGTCTGCTGAGAAGGAATTCTGCCTGCTACCCAGGGGGATATTTGTACACACACACACATACTCACACATAGGAAAAAAAGAAGAAAAAAGAAATAAAAGGAGGAAGAAGGAAAAAAGGAGTCTTGTTTGATGGCCAAGAGGGATGACACCGCCTGTTCCTTCTCATAATTGCATTCAGATACTCCGGATACATATTTGCCAGCTCTCATGACCCACTGATGCTATTCCCTCCTAAGGAAAGCAGGCACGCACCAGATAGTACAGAAGATTTCAACACCAATAAAGGATTTGTACTGTGTGTTTAGGACTGAACAAACTAAGGAGAAGCTCTTTTACAGCACAGGTCTGGGCTTTTATCTTTTGCAAAGTAGGTATAGCAGTGGGGAAAAGTAAAGTAGCAATTCCCCATGCTTATTCTTTGATTAGCATGGCTTTGATTGGTGATTGAGACCCATGCTAAAACAATTATTTATGTTAATTTTGGGGAACAGCAGCACCCATCCATGAAAAATACATTTAAGTTGGAGCAGGCCAGCATCTCCAAACACAGGGTGACCCAGAGAGCTGCCACTTGCTGCTGAAATCATTCCCTACCGAGTTAACGGGAGAGGGAACTATCAGACCTTGATGATTCAGGGCTCTTTTCACAGGGCATGTGTGGAGGGGTTTCTGGGGGTCTCCTCTGGAGTCCTGCACCTTCTCTGGGTCTCCTGGGGTCTCCTGCCCTACCTTTCTATGCTTTGAGGTGTCCATGGTTAGCCCCGCACTCTGGTGCGCTGCACCAAGCTAATCATCGGCACGGAGAGAAAGGATATTGTCAGAGTGCAAAATGATCTGTTTTCAGGCAGGAAGCAGTCAACTAGATGTAATTTCCATGAAACAAAAGAAGGTATTATTTACAGTTTTATTGTGATGTTAATTAATATTTACATCTTGGAATGAAAAATAGAAATGTTAATGATTGGCTTTACTAAGAGGATCACTTGATGCCAATGTGAAAGCCAGGGAGAGAAGGCAATTATGCAAACATCACATGCATCCCAATTTCAGTATGGAAACTTACATTTCAAATCTCAATTCAGGAAAATAACATGGAAAGTTTGTACTACAAAATCTAAACATGAGAAAGATTTAAGAGAAAAAAAAAAGCACATTGCATATGTCAGATAATCTAGTCTGATTATCTGAGCTGTGCTAGCTACAGGGAAGCACTTACCCTTGAGTCCAGCTAGAAGTTAGCAGGGTAAGAAGGAACAAACCAGAATAACATAAAGACTAGCAACAAGGCTCAGGAAAGCAGACAGGAGCCCTAACCTAGCAGCTAAATATTTGGGTTCAAGCAAAGAATGAAAAAGAAACTTAAAGAAAATCAAACCAACCAAAAAGAAAACCACTTACAGCTGAAAATTTCTCAAGCAGCTCAATAAACCTTGCTACTTATTATGGGGGAACAAATCATCACAAATTCTCAAAACAACCAACTCATTGTATATGGTGTGATTAACAGTTATTAAATATAAACAGACTTTAAAAACCAAATATAACCACAAATGATACGTAAAACAAGTACAGACCAATCTTTCATGTTAAAAAAAAAGGGCTTCAAGAAAAAAAAGAAAGAACGTTGAGCACGTTTGGGAATTTTCTTTGATACATCACTAACACAGAACAAACAAAGATCGGTGCTTTCAGACAAGTGACCACTTTTATGAAGCTTAAATATTGCCAAAAGGTGTAATATGTATTGGCAGCATTATTGACTATAATACTGTGAATGATTTCAACAGTAAACAAGAACAGTTTGGGGTTTTTTCTTTTATAATGCGAACACTGGAGAAAAGCACAGCTTTGTGTAAATGAAGTTTTTCTTTGAAACTGTAGCAAAACAAAAAAAGCAAAACTTTTCACTCTAACAGGTATTGTTCACCCACATAAAAGGAACTGTAAGTCATACAAAAATTAATGAATAGCAGGATCTATTTTTTTCAGTACTTAAATCGCAAATAAAATAAACTCCACCCTGGTTCGGAGCTGTCTGTTTACTTCTAAGCCAAGTGCTGCCGTCGAACTGCGGATGAGAATTTGAGTGCTGCTCAAACTTTATATTTACTACGTCAAAAGAGGTGGGAACCAAATGGAATTCACTGTTTCTCCCAAGTTTCCCAAACAGCAAGATATGTGCTTCCCAAGTTTCTGTGCAACAGACAGCTCGATGCCAGGCACGGAGGGCTGGGTTTCTGTGCGTGTGCATGCATGCGCATGAGCCGTCTCGGACTGCTACGACATGGAAGCTGTAACAACAGTTACTGTCAAATGGCTTAACATTTACTTCTTTGCACATCCTCATTCACCATAGCCTCTAATAAGCACAAAAGAAAAATAAAAATATGACAGGTATAAAGATAAACGTACAAGAATAAAATGTCTCACGGAAGTCCTTACCTTTCTGCAGGCAACAAAAACAAACCAACCCAAATCCCAAACCAAAACACCCAAGCCAAATAAAAAGCCAGTAACAAACCTAGACCCTTTTAAAAATGCAATACTTGGAATGTTTGGATTTCAAGACTGAAGGAGCTGAGATATGTATTTGTGCATTTAAGACTCCCCATATGTGGCATGCATGACTCACTGCTGCTTCAGATCATTTAACTGCTGCACCCCATGACTTTTTCAATGAACACTGCCATGTATAGATGTTGAAATATGAAAATGAGCAGCCTTTCCTCTTGAGATGAAGGTGTATTATGGCATGTTGCCCTCCTCCTCTTGTAGGATGTGCACAAAGA
Organism: Notiomystis cincta; assembly: GCA_013398075.1. Lineage (NCBI taxonomy): Eukaryota > Metazoa > Chordata > Aves > Passeriformes > Notiomystidae > Notiomystis > Notiomystis cincta. Next base: position 104,537 of record VZRX01002817.1, read on the forward strand.
CCTGTCAGAGGGATCTAGATCCAAAGAGGGAGGAGGAAGGAAAACCAAGGACAACACACTAGCCCAGAGATGCTCAAGTAGTAAGCCATCACACTGATGGACTGATGAGCCAACTAGTTTCTCTCTTCCAGGCTTTGGCACAACACATCCAAGAGGGCTTCCTGTGCTTGCAGCAAAAAGGGGAGCCTGACGCTGTGCAACTTACAGAAAAACACATTGTGGATGGAAAGAGGGTGGTGGTGTTATAAAAAGCAAAATGATCCAGATTTGGAGCTGGTATTGGCATGAGAACAAGTGAGAGAAACCGAGGTCAGATCCTGACTCCCTCGAATGCCCTGGAGGGCCCAGGGGGTGAAATTTTGGCTGTTTTCACCAGAAGCAGGGATGAGGGAGCCCTGCCTCCTGGCAAGTGAGCGAGATGCAAAAACAAGGTCAAGCCTGTGGCATCTCTACAGCTCTGAGCACAGTCAGGCTGATAGAGTCTGCAGGACCACAAGCAGCACAAGGCTCTGATGGACACACTGGGCTGTGTAGATGCAGACTCCTCAGCTCAGTCACTGACTTCCCTGATCCCTAGCAAGGATTAGGACAAGCCAGCTGACCCTTCTCCAACCCAGGTACCCTAAGCAGAGAGGTGCAGCTCTCTCTCACACACAGTGCTTGGCTGTGCAAGCAAATCATACACCCAAGTGTCCACAGCCCTGGGCAATTCCTTTTCCTCCTCAAAATCCTGGCAGATTTTTCTACAGCTGCTATGATGTGTCTTGGAAAGCAACACTTCACCTAATCCTGCATATTGGTCTGGAGAAGAGAAAACTCTGTAAATATCAGGAATTTATGCAGCAGAAAAATTCTCCAATCTTGATGCCTGCAGGGATGGGAGAAAACTGGAGGGAAAGGTGTTTCCTCACTTTGATGACCTCTGCTTTCATCCTACTCTGCAGGGATCATGCTGGGATGAACAGGAGTCCATCCTCTGTGCGCCAACCCCACAGATAAGGGCACCCTTCAGCATCACTTGTTAGGAGAGGGAGCCACAAACAGAATCCCTCTGTTGGTCCCCCTTGCTATGCCTTGAAGGCTTTTAGCATGTGAAAAAGCAGCAGTAGAAGGATCTGTGCCTGCTGTTTCCAAGAACTCTCTGATTAAACATTCTGGGCAGAGGGACATAAATCCCTGGGAATGCTCTCGGGTCAGCACGACTCAGCCAGGCCTAGAGGATTATCACAGCCAGTAAATGTCCCACTTACAGGAGGCCAATTCCCACCTCCCATTTTGGCTTTCTGAGAGGTGTCCTTTCTTCCCAGCCCTAGTTCTTTACACCTTGCACTCCCAAAGTCAGTGACTGCAATGAAGAGGATGAGGATCATCGAAATGAAAACACTGACATTACCACAGTGCATCACGCTACGTTTCACTTGCAGCAGCAGCAATGCAAGGCAGAAAGGAGGCCAAAACACACAGGCATGTGGAAGATACAAAAAAATAGAAAAGCAGCAAGTGGAGGTTTTCTGCTGTAGCACTGATCAAACAGCTGTATGTTTTGTACTGTTATTTTTCATAAATACTGACATGAAGAAGTAAAACAAATATAGAAGATGGTCATATGCTATTGATAAGGAAAGGTCAGATTTTCTGAGTTCCTTACAATATACTCCATAACTGCTTTACAGAGACTATTTGAAAAAGTTAAAATCTGCTTTAATCAGAAGAATTCTTTAATATTGACCACTTTTCCTTATTTTACTTATATTTAATGACATTAACTCTTAAATTTTGCTGAAACTAGCAAGAACTGCTGTATGTTACATAACAAAGGGGCTGCAGACAATTGAGACCTTCAAGAAAAATGAGCGAAGAGGCATTTGTGTGGTTTATAATCAAATTACATCTGCAAGAGAAAAGAAATTGCTCTAAATTTTAAATGAAGCAAAGTGTGTATAACTGCATAGGACATGCAGGCATAGCTACGACTTAAAAGATGATTGCTTTAAATTCACATCTAACTGGCCTGCAAAGCAACCTGTTAAAAATACCATATGTTTTCCTACAGTTGAATATTCAACAGGAGACCTCTTTTTGTGTGTGCATTTCATACTTGCAAGATTTGCACCTGTAGTTTTGAGCACGTGATGCATTTGATAGACAGCTAATGGTGCTAATGAATTGCTCTGATCTGGGTGTGCAATTTATTGTGTGGGGGTAAAACACGTGTCTGTGGAAAGCAAGGTGGGTCTCAGGCTCTCAGATCCCAGTCTCTCTCCTCCATCAAGTATTGCACTTTAAAATACCCATTGACAAGTTCCCCAAGGAATTCTGTTTCTTGGGTTTGGTTCTGTCAAACACACAGGTTAACTGCTTCTGGATCTATTGATGTAAAAAGAAGCTTTATGATAATGAAAAAACATTTTGTTTTCAAATCAGAAACATGTGTGCAGAAAATCTTTCCATCAAAGACTTCGGCTGTCTAGGAGAGCTTATTTACTTACAAAATTGAGAGATTGGAGCGTCTATCTGGGGTACATTTCCTCCTTTAGCATTTAGCTTTTGCACTTGGGTAGGTGGCACAGGTTTGTGAGACTGGCCAGTGGCTCGGTACATGGCTTGGACCCACAGGATACGGTCCTGCTCATCGTCACTTGCAAAAATCACCGTGTCTCCTTCTTTCACAGCGTTGAAGAATGTTCTGCCACCATCCAAACCTGGCAGGAAAGGAAGTGACAATGCAGTTTCACAGACTTTGAGGCCAGCCAGGAGACCTCCCCCGGTTTCCCACCCCACCACTGCTCGGGTGTCTCTTCACCCAGTCCCATGATGCTCACAGCTCAGTCCCCTCCCCTGCACCAAACTCACCTGCAGCACAGCCCACAGGTCCCCAGGTAGCCCAGTTACTGAAACATGCCCAAACACACTCGGATTAATTGCTTCTCTCACCTACAGGTCCATCTGTGCAAGTCCCATGTGAATTGCACCACTGGAGCCCAATTAAAAATGGGTCTTGAGTGGGAGGTTCCCTATTAGACTGAAAGCATCAGTGCTCACGCTGCAGAAAAAGGTCCTTGGGTGATATCCTTATTTCTGTCTTTGCCCTAATTTGGCACCCATCTTCCCATCTCTCTGATCTGAGAGTTAAACTGAAATAAAGGTCTTGACAACCAACCTACTGTATCTTTTCTCATCTCCTCTGGGGATACCATTACCCAGGGCACAGTGAGGATCACCATGCTCAGCATGTTGCCCCACTGAAATAAAAGAAAAATGGTGCTCCTCCACTTGAAGAAGGGTCTCAACCACCAACAGGTACCTCCAGGTACCAGGGGCTTTCTGTCCCTGCCCCTTCCATGTACTGACATCCATCTGAGAGAGAATGGGACAGGCAAAAGTGCTGGCTTGGTCTCATAAATATCTTCTACAATAAAGACAAGCATAGCTGCTAGCCTTATATTTAGGGAATATAATCTGAGGACACAGGTTAGAATCATTACTCAATTTGAGCATTCAGCTCACAATCAAATTTCATTGGAGTTTAAGTGTCTAATTCACTTAGGCTCCCCAGAAGAGATGAGTCTTTCCCTCCTCTGGTGCAACTCCTAGCTCGGTTCCCTAAATCTATTTATAGTAAAGCCATGCATAGCTAATGATCAATATAAACACAAACATATTTAGAATAATGCTGATCACAGTTCAGCTGCAGGCAGGGAGAGGCAGGGAGAGGCCTCCCTTTGGGCGTGGTGAGCGGGCACCGCCGGCCCCGTACCTGGCTGCGGGTCGGTGTAGTCCACAGTGTATCCGTCGAGCTGCAGCAGCTCCTGAGGCTCAGCTTTTTTCTCCCGGTAGCTGCACATAGCAAATGTATATTGACTAACCTGAGGAAAATCACAAAGCTCAGATGGCACCGGGTGACCACCACGAGGCAATCCAAAGCGCTTACAGACGCTGACGCTGTGTTTGCAGGGGCTGGGGGTGGGGGGTAATTTGGCTGGTCATTGCCCATTAGAGACACACTAAACTTTTTACCAGGGCTTTTGCAAAGCCCTCTCTTAGCACACCCTGCTGCAGCACACATCTAATTCTCCGCATCAGTACATACAGCGGTTTAATTTCCTCCAGAAGAGGAAGCTCCACGGCTTAAAACCCTCTATCATTCATCCCCAGACAAGTGCAAGAGTGACACCCTGTCACAAACAATGTGAGCTAAATTGCTAGGTGCCAGTCATATTAAAGCAATCTTAAGATCCCACTGATCTCGGCAGTTGTTGTCATCAGTGCTGTAAATGGCAGCTCTCACTCCTCTGAGGTACCATCTGCATGACACGATACATTCAATGTCAAGCTCTTGACGGAAGCCGACTCAGCTGCGGGGGCTCTGCCAGGCTCCCGAGTCGCCTTTAGGAGCCCATCAGGCCGCATCAAGAGCCCGGCGTCCTCGGAGTGCTGCGATCTGGATGGTCGGCAAGGAGCTCATCCAGGGAGGAGAGGAGAGGATTCTCCGTGCCCCAGGCTAGGAACTCACGGGGAAATTTACTGTCAAATGATTTCAAATGACTTTGTTAAGGTTGTGTCACATCCTGGACGCCTGACGTAATTTTATTCGTCTGGACATTTTCTTGACCTCTGGAGGAAACTTTAAAACTCTGGTGGGTGGCAATGAATTGTGTTCGTCATTTTTTGGAAGTTGGGAGAGATCCTGAAAGATGGGAGCATGGCTGGGCTGGGGAGGTTTTGCCTTCAAAGTCCAGCCAAACTGCTTGGCTATAAAGACACATGCAGCACTTATGCTGGTGGCATCTCTCACTAATAAAATGCAATTTACTGAAGTCGGGGGACCCATCTATTGGCACAGCGTCTCCCAGACGCCACTCGGTTTATTGCTGCCCTCTATGGGCTTCTCCTCGCTGCCAGCCTGCTCCAGCAGCCCTGCCTGCACTGAGCCTTCCTCCAGGAACAGCTCCAAAAGCCACCTAAGAATAAACTCTATCATTAACACATTTGTGGGAGTAGGACTAAAAGCGATGCTTTAAGCATCTTGCATCCTCCTTAAAACTACCAGCACTGACGAAAGATTGACAAGTAGCAGACCAATAGCAGGAGCACAGCAGTGCATATTCCCTGTTCTGAACTTTGCATGCCTACCATCGTATGGGCAACACAAAAATTAAAAAGATTAACACGAAGAAATCTAAAAATAACCCAGTGCCCCACAGCACAACATTCAGACTCCGGCGGCGTTCATTCAACCGTACTTGCAGTATGTTGCTGCCATCTCCTGGAGAAACTCTGGAATGTGCTTTATTTTTGGCAAAATCCTAGACATCGTCTGAGTGGTAAGGATTTTGATTTCTCTGTGTTAGACAGCCTGAACTTCAGGGACTGCACGCTAAATCCAATTCCTGAAATGAGCCAGTGCTAACCTATGCTGACATCTATTGAAAACCTTAATGCTTTTTTTGCTTCTGTGTGGTCTATAGCAACAGGTAAATTCATTCAGCAGTTCAGCTGTTGTTCTCTGACCCTGAACACAAAGTCTGAATTTCGGGCTCATTTTCATATATAAATAATTCCACTCCTCTTTGGACCCAGAAAATATTCTTCTGCCCTATCAATAAGACAACCATAGCAACACAGTGGCAACATAGGGAAAAGGCATTTTATAGCTTGTATTTCTCATGTGTAAGGTTGTAAATGACAGGTGTAGACAGCAGGCTCTGGTGGAGCCATCCTGGGACAGAGGCAAAGCAAACTGATCTCTCCTGTTAGGATGCACAGGATTTCCTTGAAAGAACATTGTTATCAGAAGAGACCTCTAAGAGAAACCTACAGATGGGTCTATAACAGGCAGTGAGCCAGGGCTCATCCAGGTTCACATCCTATTTCTTCTCTACTCACATAGCTCAAAGGAGAAGCCCAAGCTCAGGAATGCCACAAAGCTTGCTGGCAGGAGCAAGCAAGGATCAGATTGGAGAGAGGGCAAAGCTAATGATGGCCTCTGGAAGAGGTGCCAACTGTGCCATGCAGAGTGCCTGCACCTAAACAACTCAAGCCACTGGCTTCAAGGACTGGCAGAGCAGCCTGTGTGCCCTATCCTGCTGCCTAGAGCATTCACTGCTTGTGGGGTCAGAGAGGAGTTGGTGCCATGGCTACCAGTGCAATGTGGCTCCTTCCATTTACAAGCAGTGGTAAAGCCAAGCCCAAGAAAATGAGATTCTAGAAAGCTCAGTATGTCACAGTTGTGCTTTGCTGCTGAACGGCACTGTAGGGTCAAGAGGAGATTGCACTTGCCTTTCATCAGTCCTCCAAAATATTGTGCTTTACAGAGCCTGCTTTCTGTAAAGCTCAGAAGTGGCCAGACAAGTGAAACAGTTAATAGCAGAAATTAATCTTACAGCCTGCTGAGTTCACACTGAACCATAGCTGAGTATGAGAGCGAGTGAGCAGATGGGATGGGCAAGATGAATGGTTTGAGTAATTGGAAAAAACACAGATACAGAGAGGAAACTGAAGGAAGACAGAGGAGAAATCTCTGCCCAGTGAGGGACAAACTCTCAAAGCAGCTGGGATTTCATCCAGGGACTCGATGACAGCCAGGAAAGGAGCATCTAAGGAAGCTGAACTGAGAGAAAGTAAAAGAAGGGAACTAATCCAAGGCAGCCCTGGCTGGTTCATTACAAAAAGGGAAAACACTTCGAGAAATAATTTGAGACAAAAGAACATAAGGGGAAAAAAAGTGGGGAAAAAGACAAAGAAATTCAGGAGAGGGGAAGCAGACAGCAGGAGACAAATGCCAAAGTTCACTACTCCCAGGCTGCTAAATTAAATCTGACTTTCTTGGCACTTGACCATATTCTGTCACCAGCTATATAATCCAACTGATTAATAAATACAGCAGATATGCATTAACCAGTCCTGACTTTGTCCTGGTTTCTCCACCAGAGACTCCTGCTCTAGCAAGTGCTGCTTTCCCCAGGATCCTGCTCAAACCTGTTAATTGTAATGCCTCACACTCTGAGCTCAGTCATTTACTCCCCCTTTTTTACTGTTGACACAACACCGCCCTGCTTGGGTTAAATTCTTAAATGGACCTTTTCTAAATTAACAGCATGCATTTTGTCCCAAGGGAGAGAAACCGTGCGAAGATACTGCCAGCTGTAATACAGCTTTCCACTTTGATGGGAGACTCTTGTCCTCTGGTTGCAGCTGTATGTTGCCTCCCAAGCCCTTTCCTGACACAAATGAGCAGAGGAAATGATCTATCTCAAATAAAAAATTGTGAAAACAATAGTTTTCACATCTCAGCATACCCATTCAGCTCTAAAAAACTGCACAAAACAGTTGTCCCAGCTTCTCTCTTCAAGCAGGTGGTGTGTGTGCTCTCCTGGGCAGGGCTCTGTCGTGGGAATTCATCCTGTGTGAGTAGGGACAGGATATGTGGGACCTTACTGCAGCCAGGTGTAATGGGCTGTGGCATCAGCAGTTTAACCAGCAGTTTCCAGACATTTTGTATGTATCATCATACTCCAGATTTTGAAAGAATCACCATCTATGCCTAGTTCTCAGCAAGGGTCTAAGAGAAAACATTACTTAATATGATTATGGGGATCAGCTATGGGTCATTCACCTCAGGTTGAAGACCACAGTCTAGGATGCTCGTGTACCACACTGAAATTCTGCTGAATTATCTTCAAATTCTGGGTGATATTCAGACTTACTGAACACTTACTTAATTTCATTTTATCCCGAGTCAGTTGAGTTTTGCTAAAAGCAAGAACTGTCACTGTTAGTCTAAATTATACCGAGTTTAAGAAGTCTGTCACTAGAACAATAGATCCAGGCATAGACACTGCAACTGGTTTTAATCTGCAGAGAGTTGATCTGGTTCCAACAAAATTCTGCAAACACTATCAGACACAATCAGCTGAAAACTGCTTCAAGCTACTCAGCAGACATGTCATCCAGGTACCATGGAGTGTTACTTCCCATATGCTGCCAGAGCACAGAAATGGGGTTATGACAAGAGACGAACAGATTCAGTCTGAAATCTCAGTGTAATTAATTCACTTGCCCTTAAAAATCATTATAAGAAATTTCCTATTGCAAAGCCAGAAAACCCACCAGAACCAACCATGGTGTTATTGCCAGTACAGCACATTAGACCTTGCAAAGAATTAATACAAGCTCTGTCAGCTATCAAAAATCCCAGCTTTTGCATGAGGGTCTAATTGGCAAACTGGCTGAAATTTGTGTGCTCTGCTCAAGCAGCTGATACAGCAACTTACTTACACTTACTTACAACATCTGCAATGGATGTACATTTTCTTTCCTAACCAGTCACAGAGAACTTTGCCCTAAATAGCTTAATTGCTTCTGCTTACCACTGCCATTGGCATTACTGCTGCCTTTACGAAGCATTTTCCTCGCTTGTGATGCTGCGGACCATTTCCATCCAAGCTCAGGGCCATATTCTGCCATCATTTTCACACTGCATATCTCAGGATTTAAAATTAGGCAAGTAACGAGTCTCTGCCATGTAATTTACATCTAATCAGTATTCTGCTCTTCTGCTGCTCATCTCAAAGGGTGTCTATGAGAAGGGTGGGCAGTGTACAGAGAGGACTGCGATTCATTCGGAAGGCAAAACTAACCCCTCTTAATGCAAGGATCGGTGCTGGAGGAGCACACACACTGGCTCTGCCAGCCATGTCATGCCATAAACCTTCCCTGAGGGGTTGAGCCAAGCCCACCCAGCAAGGCAGGTGCTGGAGAGTTGAGGCTCAGGTCTAGAAATGACACAAAGGAACTGCTCGCACCCACTACACCCAAACAAATCACTTCACTCCTGTATAACCCTTGCAGTTACACAGACACAGAAGGTGCGAGGGATTATTCCACCCAAATTACAAGGCAGTTATTGCTCCTTTCCCCTTCTCTCCAGGGCTTACACAAGCCAAGTAGCAGTGGAAGCGCTCCCAGCAGAGCTGCTTTTTCTCCATACGCGCTCAAAGCCTCCGTTCATGGCGGCAAGGCATCACTGACACAAAAGAGACAAACTGCCATCAACACCTTCCTCCTTAGTGCCACCCATGCAGTTTGGCACCTTTGTGCCTTGTTTAAATAGTTATGAAGAGTTTGAGTATTTATTACCATGAATTTCTTAACCACTGGTACCAATAGCACTGAAGGAACCAAGGCTGTGTCCATCTGAAATGGGGAAAGAGGGGCAGGAGAGAGCACAAGACCATGAGGTGGAGGTTATTCTTCAAGCAACAGGAGAGGAGACAGAGCTGCAATAGAAGAGGCTGCAGGTAAGGGACAGAGACAAGGGATCAGAAAGGAAATGTTTAGTTATTCCTCCAAACAGCCTTTCCCTCCTGGCAGTGTCATGGACTGACCAGACCACTGAATCTCAAATGGACTTTACGCTTTGGGCTCTATCTCTCAGCTCTGGTGCAGGCAGGAGCCTGGTGTGGATGAACCTCCTGAAAGAGGAGCTGCTCCTTGTCCATTCTCTGTAACAAGAGCCAGCTCACCTTCCTGCAGGGGTTATTTTCTGCCTGTGGTTTAGCAGAGTTCAGAGCATCCTGGACATCAACACCTTTACTGCCAATCCCTGTTCGTAACAGCACCCATCCTTTGCATTGCATGAAAAGCAAATGACAAACATACGGACAGCAAAGTATTTTTATTCCATCTTTATTGCCTGCTGACATGTTCAATATGCTCAAACTACATCTGAGGGACTGCATAGAGAGTGTTTCTTGTTTATATTTGATGTACGGCAGAACACTTTACATTGCACCAAATGTTGAGCAAACGGTAACATAACAGAGAAGCTGCAGTGGCAGCTGGAATTTCTGAGGTGGGCTACAGAGACTCTCTGGGGGCAAAAGTCTGCTCATCTTATTCAAATGAATTGCTTTTCTGGCCAAATTCTGCTCTGATATGCCAACTGACGAATACAGACCTAGTAACATGAGAAAACATGGAATAACTCTGAGAGCTTCAATTCCACAGCAAGCTGAAGAATATATAGCAGCTGAAAAACAGAGAAGCAACTGCAACCACACTGAATGGCCAGCAGGCTCTGAGAGAGACAAGGGAATCCATGTCCAAACCTGCAAAGCCTTGCACAGAAGAGTATCAAATTATTTATGGGAGAAATGAGATTAGGAAAAATGACTCTCTGCTTTGGAGCATCCCTGTTCACAGGGAAAAAAAAACTGAGAACTTGGTCTAATAGGACTGAATTGCCTCTCAAAGAAAAGCAATACCAGTTGCTCTACAGGTGATCACAGACTGCCATAGCACTTCTAACTTCATTTTGGAGCATAGTAAAGGAAACATACAGAGAAAAGCAATCCTTCAATCTCTGCCCAAGAACAGGGTCAGTATATAATGTTCCCAAAAGGGAAAGGCAGATAGAGGCATGCCCTGTGGCTGCTCTACACTACCTCCCCACTCTCCGTGGCCACTTTGACCCCATGTGGAGCACAAAATGAGCACTTAAACTGTCTCTGCTGATCATACTTGGCTACAGGACTAGGTACTCAATGGGTCCCTCCAGTTAGGCTCCTGCTTACATGGGTCCCTCGCATCATAAATCCCCTTTACTTCCCAAGGATGGATTTTCTTATCTGCCCCATAGTTTCATGCTATGAAAGCCAGCAATGAGGGATAAAAGGGGAATGAATACAATTAAGCTTCCTTTTGAGACAGCTGAACTTGGAGCAATAATTAACACAAAACAAAGGCACCAGCTTACACCAGGTGATTTAGGACCAGAGAAAGCAGATATCTAAGGTGGAAGAGGGACTGCCTGGACTCCTGCTGTTACCAGCATAGGACAGACAGCACACAAGTGTGCTCCAAATGTGGAGTCTGGTGCACCTGGTTTATACCATCTCTGTTCTTATACTTTGCTCCTCTCCAGCAGACCTGCCAGCTGCTGCAGCAGCAGCAGGGTTTTACCCTCTGACCTGATCAGTTTGGATCTGTGTTGTCACAAGATCTCAGCTGGATCCTACGTTATTCCATCAGAGCATCTCTGTGTTGCTTTCATAGGAAACCCTGGACAAAAGTTTTATTCCTCACACTTGGAGACAACACACTGTGAGAGTCCAGAGAGGAAGGAGAGAGAGGTGGACCCAAGAGGAAACTGAGACTTCCTCAGGTTGGTGTGAAGATGGATCAACCACACTGGGGCCACACAATGCAGTGGTTTCACCTGCTCTTGAAAGTGAGGGAAGATCTAACACACAAACTACTGACCAGATCCTTCTAGGTTACAGAGAACATTTGCCTGTTTCCTTGAAATTCTTAACAGTGGTCAAATATACAGGTCTGAAACTGGGAGGGCAAAAAGTGAAAAAAAGAAAAAAGGGGGAAAGGAAGACATTGCAAAATGATGACTGCAAAATGATCAGTGAGAGCTGTAGACAATGAGAAGCAGTAATGAATGAGAAGGCAAGATAAATGTCAATATTGATTTGATGCTGATTCTGACATAGCCAGTGATAAAACTTCTGCAGATTCAAATGGGCTCCAAATTTAATCTGGAATTTCAAGAGAGAACCCAAGAACCTCCAACCAAGACAGACTGAGCTTCCTCCTCACCTCATTAATTCCTCATTAAAATTGATTCTCCATTTTATCAAGCATTCAAGTGCATCTGGAAACTAATGGCTAGGAGTCTGCAGCTGAGATATCCTTGAGAACACCCATGCATTTAGAAAAGAATCCATGATTAACAGATACCCTGCATAGAAGCTCAGCATCAATCACACAGCACTGAAAATGGCCAGAGGACAGACTCAAGTACTTTATGCTGTGATTTAAGATCACTTCTAGTTACATCTGTTACCTGGACCAGGACAAAGAATCGTTTCTTCCATCTCTTCCAAACATTTTTACCAATGGCCCATAAATACCTAGGAGAAAAGAACAGGTGAATTCAGTACACAAGCATTCATCTGTTGTTCTCTTGCTTTTCAGTGTATTTTGTTTACACTTAGAAACTGAAGTTAATACACAAGAAGGAGTAATTACAAGACTCTCAAGCTCAGCAGCATTCATGAATGGGTTTATTTCTAGCCTGAACAAATTACCTGCAAAGAAAGTGACATAAAAATCTTACAGAGTCCTAATGTTACACAGTATTAATTCTCTTTCCCTTTATCTTTCACAACTTGCTCAGAATTTTGGTGCCAGTGAATAGCTACAACATGGTTGGATGGGCAAAGAATTTGCAATGGAAGAACTGAGGGAGAGAAACCCCAAATCTGCTTTAGCCTTCATAAAACCATTTTGCTGAGGGGACCTGTCAAACAGAGGGACACTTCCTACATCAAACCCAGTACAGAGGATCTCAGTATCCACTGGACTGACTAAACTAAATTTCACTGAGCAGCTCTCAGATGAAATCTGAGAAATTGCTTGGCTACAGATAATTCAAGAAAACCAAATAATTTCTGAGGAGGAGTGAATTTACTGTTTTCTACAAAGGAAGAATTAACTTTTAAAATTAATGTCAAAATAAGCATTTAATCTCTGTGATGAATTGGCCACTGTGACACTGTAACAAACACTGGCAAAACTAGTGGCAGCATCAGGCTAATAATAAACATAAGGACATTATTCAGCATTAATATGTTTTATGTATCATTATAATTACTTTAGTTCTGGCTCAATAAATACAAAAAAGACTTCATTTTTGGTTATGCAAGAGGTTCCTTATGCCAGAGGAGATCCAGTATACTCTTGGTGAATATTTAAGCCACAAAATTCCAAGTCATGCTGATGTGGGCTTTGAGTCCTTGGCTAGTCCAAGAAGGGGGAAATAAGTGTCCTTTTGGCTACTGCTGCTAACATCAACAGAAAAATAATGTCAGTTCTGGTAGCAAGAGGTATAAAGCTCAGAGTTTCAAGCAGTTTCATGTAAAAGAAATGTTGGTGGAAGAAAGCCAGAGAACAGCCCTGCTATCAGCTGAGGTCAAGGAAATAAACAGGACAGGGGATCAGTCCTCTCTGGCTTTGGTGCCTGTGATCGCGGTGAAAAAATTAAACTTTGCACAAGACCACTGGCTCTGATCTCATCAGCAGAGAAGACAGGAGGAGGAGGAATTACATAGGATGACTGATCTAAACCAACTAATAATGGATGGAATTTAACAAAATTTTCACAAAAGTGAAACAAAGTCACTTTTATAGCACCAAAAACAGACTGGAGAGTTCTTTCCAACAGTGAGTTTCCTGGACAGTTTGGATTTTTTTGTCACATCCTCAGCTCTGAAGAGCAATCAGAGCCTTGCCAATGGCCTTAGCTAGATCTTCCCAAGGATGATCTAATTTGTAACTATATGAAGGTAGAAGTGGTCAGGGAACCCTCTGGCCTCAGATCTTCTGACACTCCCTCCTGGAGGGGAAAGGTGTCCCTTTTAGCCTTCCCAATTATTAGTCCTACTCCAGGCAACTGCTATTTAATTGTGTTGTATATCTCTGTAAAAATAATGCTGGTCACACTGGGCTTTATTTCAAGTGGAAAGTGCACTGTGATTTTGGTTTTGAGAAATCAATACGGGGAGATACAGAATAACTTTAAAACTTATATTATTCTCAGTAAGAGAGACAATTCACCTATCATTTCTCATAATAAAAACATAACTAGGAATTTCCTGGGGAAAACTGTTTAAAAAGTAAACTGTTTGGCTCATATGCATTAAAAAGACTCCACTAAGAATATGGAAAGTGCACTATAAATGACTGAACTAATGCCATTTTTGTATTTATCTTTCTGCTTCACCTCCTGTGAACTTGAGAAAAAGAGTTTCTCTTTGAGAATCTTAAAAAAGTAAAATTTCCTATAGCACATTCAAACCAAAATGACTTTAGATTGAGACAAGTATTTACCCAGAGTGCTTCATGTTTTGAGGCTTATCCATTCGCACAGCAAGCTTGATCTTCAGGTCTTGATCAGGGCAGTTTTTGGAAACAGTCATTTTGTGCCACTCTGACTGCTTTGGGCTATTAGGAGTAGGGTGGAGAACAACCTGTAAGAATTAAAACCAACAATGTTAAAGGGAAAAATGATTCACAAAATGGGATTTAATATAGAATAGAAATACATCAGATGACTTAGTTTTGTCCTAGAAGTCAGACTAGAGATGTCTATTCACATCAGTGAGGATGGCTTTTTACTGCTCTTTTAAAGTACATCTTATTATTTTGAGATTAGGTCATATATTCTCTGGCTCTTCAATCAGCTCATGGGGCTGTGCAGACAGAACTGCATTATCAGTTCCTATCATTTCAGGATTGTATGGCTGACTGAGCTAGAAGAGCAGACAAAATCTGCATCCCATGTGATGACACGAGTGGCTGCAGCATTCTGCTTCCATCTCATGCAGCAGGAAATGCTGGGAGGGTCTCCAGCTGGAGCACATCCCTGCAACACCAGTGGCTGCAGATGAACACCAATGCAAGCACTTGGCTCAAAGAAACTGAAAACTCCAAGAGGTGAAAAGTCTTTCCTGATCGTAGCTGTGCTTTTCCCACTCGTCCATTACCACTACAGAGCAGAGCAGCTCCCTGGAGAGAGAGTAAGATACAGAGTATTCTCCTAGAACAACACCACATCCACCATCTTCTCCTGGTATTTCCATGTTTCCTCTGAGGTGGCCTAACTCCCTTCCTCCTACACCTGTCCCCTTTCTGATGCTTTCACTCTCAGAGGTGACTTTGCCTGGTACAAATTCATTCAAGTTTCCACTGCTGTAGAGAGATGAATCTTCTTTAAATCCATTAAACTTTATGCAAGCGAATTGTTTCACAATTCTTACAAATGGCAGCATTCACCCTCATTAACTGATGTGCTGCCATCACTCATTTCTTGCTCATGCTTAGTCTATGTTCCTGCCAAACTCCAGCCCAGACTATAATCTTGAATTCTTCTGCTCTTCATCTTTGCTGCTGAGTCAACAATCATGGGGCTGTTTTCCACCTAAATATCATTGATGCTATTATCCTCTGATGAATGACTCTAAAATCTATTTTATTACCTCCTCTAAAGCCTGAGGTAAACATCAGTAGATTCAACTTTACCCTTGTCCATTAACATTATTTATCACTTCTTTTATTGAATTGCTTTCTCTGTGAGGAATCTGAAGCTGTTATTAGTCATACAGATAACTGAGCAACACCAGTCTGTACTGTACTGCTCTTGGAAAAAAACACATTTAAGCAAATCCTGAAGATGAGAAATGAGTTCTCCACATGAGGCAGGGGGTGTTAGAAACATGATGGACCCAAGCTCTGAGCAGCATCCAAGGAACCCCAGCCAAACAGGTGATGCAAGAATATATACCTGTGCTAAGCTGCATCTCCTAGAGAGGCAGCAGCCACTCAGTGTGTTTGGAATGCTCTCCACTTTGATTTCTAACTCTTTTTTCACCAAAAGACACAAACTTTTCTCAGTGGTGTTGCAATTCACAGCTCTTCCCCTCCTTGCCCTCAGCAGATGAAGTATTGGCATGGCTGAAATCCATGGGAGCCTTGCCACTGGCTTCAATAGGGTCAGGATGTATTCCCATGCCTTCAGCTGCCCATTCAGCAATGCAGGGCTTGGGAGCATTTTCCAGTTCTCCCTTGGATAAAAGTGGCGAGCTGAGGAGTGGCGGCCGGTTGCCAACTTAACACTCGCAATAGAAAGTGGGCTTTGTACCCGCCTGGCAGAGCACAAAGCCACTGCTCAAAGGGCGGCTGAGCAGGGGTGTTTTGTGTATAAAACCTGCTTTCCTCCTCTCTCCATGCAGGCAGGTTCCTGCCCACTCCAGCAGCTAAACCAGGGGCTTAACACACTCCCGGTTTCATTATTACATTAAAGGAGAAATCTTGATGCAGCCTGAGCAGACACGCGTCATCTTTCGGCCGCTCCGGGCACACTGAGCGTCCCTTTGAAGTTTGGCCGACTGAAAGCACTGGTGGCCACGGGCCAGGGCGAATCATTGCCAGCTCCCCACACTTGCCACTGCTGGCCTATGTCCTTCAGCCTGCAGAAACTCAGGGCTGAGGGATGGTTTCCCGCTGGACTGGGAATTAAAGCACATTGGTAGGGCTGGCTCATCAGCCTTTCAGGGCAAGAGGGGTTGCTTTGGGTGCTGACATCTTTCTCAGAACAACATGCACAGCTAATTGCTTCCCAAGACCAGCAAAGTCAGCACTGCTCATGGCTGCCAGTGGAAACAAGACTTACAAAGCAAGAGGGGCTGCACTGAGTGTAACCACTCAGGGGAAAATCCCTGAATGGCAGCGCGGCTGGCTGGGTGAAAAGCTCTGCTCAGCATGCCACAGCGGATAAAGGCAGGGTGCCAGGCTGTTTGAAGTAGGTGGTTTTGAAAATAATCCTGAAAATATTATGATGCTGTGCAGCAAAACAATTGTAGGTCTTCAGCTGTAGTACTGCAGCCTAGAGGGGTCATCCTCTTTGTCAAAAAAGGAGGACAGGGAGAAAGGAAGGATCAAGGTGTGGATGAGGAAAGTCTGAAGGGGCTGTGATTTGAAGAAAAGATTGAGTGGAGAAAAGAAGGGGTAGCTTTGCTTTTCTCTCTCTCAAGTGCAAGAAGAAAGTATGCTTCATGAACATGAAAACACAAAAAGATAAAATGAACATGAATTACATTAGACAAAATTGCATGCAGCACCATAAAGTTATAAATTTAAATCAACAGCTCACCAGGACCTGGAAGAATGTTTGGCACTTTTATGAACAGGACTAACATAAAATCATGTTAATTAGGAAAAATGTTGAATGGACACAAACTCTTCCTTGTCAAGGCACAAACAGTCATGGAATTAGCAAGAAACCTCCCACAGTTAGTCCATAATTGGAAATACCATACTTGGGCTTGCAACAGGATCAGTGGCTTTCCTGACCATGGATTTCTTACCCATAGCCATATAGACAGGATGGAGAGCAAGGAGTGCTGCAGGGCCAGGCAGGCAGAGCCCAGGCTGCCCCTGAAAATCACCTGGGTCATGCTGGGCCATGAGAGGAGGAGTCAGGTCCTCTTACCCTGAACTGATTTTCATGAAGTCATCATCATACTGATCTCAGCCTGAGAAGCTGAGGAAGGCATGGCAAGAAGTTTGCTGCCACTTCTGTCTGAGGCCAACACAAATTAAACAGCTGCACAAAATCCATGGAGATAAGTGAAATGTTCCAGAGCTATAGAAAAGATATTCTGGAGCTGTGGGCTGCAGTGATCAAGGGCCACCAGTCCCAGGGCACTGGTTTAGGGACCACAGGCAAGGGGCAGAGATGGGGTGGGAAGATCTGCTCTGTGGCCAATACCCTGGGAATCTGAGCTCTTTGCTATTAACACCATTGATGGGAGCAAAGAACCCTCATGTTTCACTCCCAAGTCCAGCCCCACTGAAGCCACCAGTTCAGCCACCATCCATCCCCAGGGAAGCCAGGGCTCCAAGCCTTTTTCAGGAGTACTGCAGTCATAGTGCTTTCAAAAGCTCAAACCGTGCACTGGCTGCTCAGCAGATACAAGAGAAACTCAACAGTGCCTTGCCAGACTTCAATCCCCTCTTTTTGCTTCAGCATAATCCCCTTTTCTGCCTCAGGAATGTCCATTTCCGCAAGCAACTTTTAAGGCTTTCCGGACTGCCAATATTGCACACAAGATCCTCTGCCTTTGCTCAGAGCAGGCACAGCCAGCTGAAATGCTGCCATTAAAAACTCACAACAAAGACAGCATGCGAGAGGCACTCCTTTCCAGCAGTGCAGAGCTTGCTTTCTTTCTCCCTCCTGAAGCTTGGCAAAAAAGCAGAGCATGTTGTGCTCCAAAGATATTTCTGTACAGGAGAGATTTCTCTAGAAAAGCAGGGCCAGAAGGAAACATTATTAAACTCAAAATCTCCTTACCCTCCCAAGCTCTTTGTCCTCCAGAGCCAGCACTCCTGTGCTCTCCGTGAACAGCTTCACCTTCACTGCAGGAAGCGCGTGGGTTGTCGTGAAATCTCCTTGGGTGCCCCAGCTGTGAAAAGAAGGACAGAGGGGTGTTAGCTCAGCTGGCAGGTCAGCAGCAACACTGCTCAGGCATGAAATAGTTAACCCAAAATGTGTCTGACACAAGTCAAAGTGGCTGGGTTGTGTGAGTGACAAGGGCATTAATCATCTTCTTTGGGAAATGTGGGACAGATGTTTGAAAAACTCATGATGGTCCTTGGGGGGAAAAAAGAGCATCTGGGAGCAGCATGAAACCAAGTTTAAGAGAACTTTCTCATTTAGAAAGAACAATGTCTTCTGCAGTGCCAGCCTCACAAGAGACATAGAGGATTGAAGACATCTGCACCCAGGATGTCTGCAATCACTCATGCCTCTGCTCCTCTCTTGGCCAATTAACCTCTCCTTTCCAAGCTGAGAGCAAGGTTTGCTTTTTCTGAAGAAACAATTTAACCTGGGTCGCCTTCCAAGTCTCAGCCCAACCCAAGTTTGAGTTCAAGCCATTATGTCTGGAGTAATCCAAGTTTTCTAGGACTACAGAGCAGGACACCAGCTCCTTGTGGCTGGGACTGCAGTGGCCAGGAAGATTCCACCTCTGCAACTACACCATGATCCACTGTCCACTCTTTGTACTCCATGAGTCATTCCATGGCTTGGAAAGGAGTGCTATGGAGGCTGAATGATCCACAGCCTCTAGACATGCATGTCTCTAGAGGACAGCTACAAGTTTCTGCAACCACAAGTTGCCCAAGTGTGCAGAGAACATGAACTCATTCCATGTGGGACCCTGCCAAGGTGTGCCATGAGCAACACCTCTGAGGGATGTGGTGGAACACACACTGCAACCTGGAATGCTCCAAGTCAGATGAGAGATTATGCCATAACTCACTAACCACTTCTATTCACCCTCAATCTGTTAATGATACTTTCTCACTTTAGGCTGTCCTCAAACTACATTCTCTGCTGAAGAAAGGCAGTTCCCTTGAAAAGACTCAGAAGACATGGTCCAGTGACTAGATGTTCCTCAAAGATGAACACCAAGCAGCAGGTTCAGCATTTGGAAAATTATCAGAAAAAATAATTCACTTCTCCTTGTGCTCTAGGAGTATTTGGTTTATGCTTTGCTCCCCACTGAGCAAATCTTGTCCAACCAAGCTCAGCAAATGAGAGTGTTCAGCCCAGAGCTGATTAACAAACTTGGGTTCTTCATCAGCTTTGCTCTGAAGCCTCCTCTCCTGGTGTTACTTTCACATGTTTTGTTTTTTATGATGATGCATCAAACAGCCACCAGTGTCAGAGAGCAGGTTTGGCTTAAATTATCCACAGCACTATGGGCCCAGACAGGTCCTTTATATCATATCTTTTTCATGTGAGAACCGTCAGCTACCTAATAAATGTTTTAAGGGTAAGAAGCAAGAAACAACTTAATTTTCTAATCACAGTTTTGGGTCACAGGTTATGTTTTCTCTCAAAAAACTGCGTTGTCACTAGGAGAGAAAGTAGGAAGATTATCTTGCTTTGGGTAAGAGGCAAAAGTAAGAAAATATCCAACCTTACACTGTGTATTTTGACAGCATCTGCTTTATAGAACTCGTATCTCTGTTTACTATTAAAAAGCTCTTATTTGCTGAAGCATTCCCAGACCATATGTTATCAACAAATGTTACTAACCAAATACAAACAGTAATTTTCATTAGGTTTCCTTCATGGGAACAACATTAACCACAAAGAGAATAAATGTTTCAAATGACAGCAAACATACATAGCAAACCCTTGACAACACTGGTGCTTACATATTCATACCCCCAAAAGCCCTGAAAAGATCTGCGCCAACAAATGGAGACCATCAAAAGTTGAGTTTTGTGCTGGTTGGAGCCTGTGGTGATGTCATTAGTTGCCATAGTGATGCTCAGCATAAGGCCATAATTCATGCCACTGAAACATCATTTGTATTCAATCTGAGTACCCACTTTTTCTGGGTTGTGTATTAAATTATTGTTCAGAAAATTAGCTCTGGACAGTAGCTAGGTATTAGGATCTTCTGAGGGACTAACAGTGTAGTGGTTTCATTTCCATATTTAATCATTAAGCAGGTTATCACTGCAGGAGTTCATTTATTGGGAAAGTGCACTGGGACTCATTGTGGACAAATGCCATGAAGTAGCCATGCTATCTTGTCCCCCATCACAGAGCTCACGTTGAGACTTCAAAGCAACAAAACATCTGCAAATGCAGACAAACAAACGTTATTTTGGCCAAAAGGATACACACATCCAGATGGATACATATGTATGTACAAACACCACAAAAAAGGTACACAAGCAGAACAATCCTGACAGTATTTCTTTGATGAGGACTGTATTAAGTATCTGAATCCTGCCTGAATCCCTCAACTCAGCATTTCCTATTGCCCAGTGCATCCCAAAGTCTGGAACTGATAAGGAAATGCTGCTGTGCATAGAGAATTTACTAGAATCATTGCCCTGTTTATGGCATCTGTGCTGTTCCAGTGCTATCATCAGGATCTACTTTTGACTCCAGGGTTTCTACTTAGGCATCAAACTTAGGATAAGCAGCTAAATTCTTCTGGCTGCAAAGTGCCAGAGGTTGAGATATACCCCAGGTGCTATTGACAGATGCTGGCCCTTGTTTTACTTTTTTACAAGCATAGGAAGGAGATCATCAGTGTAGACTTTTTGTCTACAGATTCATCTAGAGGTGCAATCACAGTTACTGACCAAACAGCCTAAAAGTGCTAGGATTTTGTCCTGAATGGAACATAAAATAACACATATCCAGAGGGTGTGAGTGGCCAAGTCACAAAGGTCAGCTCTTGTCTCCCATTACCTCCAGCCTTAATTTCTCATGGAACACTTGAAGGATGGGCTCACCTGTCTGATTTCAGGAGCATTTGGAGCTGCCACAGACTGCCCTTACTGGCACATGAGGGGCAGTGCTGCCATTGCCAATGCAAGTGCCAGGCTGCTCAGACCTAGCTGCTCTCAGCTGTCTCACACTGCTGATCTGACAAACCTTCAGTTGATTCTACTCTTCCCAACTTAGGGCCAGAACCTGTAAGACCATTCTCCTCCTGTCGATGCTGTACCAAGCTCTTACCCCTTTCCTGCCATAAGGTCACTGCAGAAACAACTGTCTTCATCCTATGGAAGTGCAGTGCTTTACTGATCTTTGGCTGTAGGGCTGAGGGGTTCTAAAATGCAGATACAACAATTATAAAGTTAAATTACCACATAGCTAAAACGGCAAAAACATTGAAACACCATGGCAGTGTGTCCAGGGCTTTAGTTTTTTTAATTTCTCCCATTAACTGATACTTAAGGAAAACAACAGAAGTGGCTGAGCCTGGCGGGCATCGGGGTACAGCCCCTCTCTCTCTGGGGTTTCTCTGTAAGGGGTGGAGGCACCGCGCGGGCTGGGGCTGGGAGGAGCCGGGACAGGGCAGCTCGGCCCCTCTGTCTCTCGCTTTCGGAGGAGGAGGCGCAGCTGCCGCCGGGGAAGGGAACTCGCTGCTGCCCCGCGCTCCAGCCCCGCCCGTTTCTGCTGCCGCGGCCGCTGAGGTTGGGGCCCTGTCGGTGCCCCCTGAGAGAGGAGCTCTTTTCACTGGGGACCCCGAGATCCTGAACCCGCCTCTCCCAGCCCCGACCGGCCCGCGCCGCCTCGGCCTCGGCCCCGCCGCTTCTTCTGCCCCGCTCCGAGTTCCCGCTGCGCCAGCCCCGCACCCCCACCCCGCCTGCCGAGGTGTCCCGGATTCCCAGGCACGGCCGGAGCTCCCGGCACATCTCGGCCACCGCCCCGGGATCGCTGCGGCCGAGCCGCCATTGCCGTGTGCTCCCCGAGCTGCCCCACAGCGCCCCCTGCAGCCGCGGGGGAACCATCGCCCCTGCCCTGCCCAGCGGCGCCACAGCGCCCCTGCGGGCTGTGAGCGGAACTGCAGCGAGGGGAAGGTGCCCACACCTGAGAGAAGGCGGCAGTGGGTTGGTTCTGGTTCTGCTCTGGGGTCACCGTTACAGTTGTTGTCTGTTTGGCCTCATAGAAATACTTAGTAAAGATCTGTTATTCTTATTCCCTACCTTTGCCTGAGAGCCCCTTAATTTCAAAATACTACTAATTCAGAGGGAAGGGGGTTTACATTTCTCATCCCAAGGGAGGCTCCTGCCTTTCTTGGCAGACACCTGTCCAAACCGCGACACACTGCTAAGTTAAAATTTGAGATCAAAATACTATTTGGGATATGAGTAAAGCTTGAGCAAAATCCTGTAAGGATCCCTGTCCTGACTGCACTCATTTATCACATGAAACCAGGCAGGAGAGTCTCTGACTTCATCTGCTTTTCTTCACAATATCTCACTTGCATGACCTACAGTTTTCTCAGCTGTCCTTGAGAGACATTGATTTAGTAATTTCTATTCAACTCTAGTATGTAAGTTCCTCTAAAAGAAATTTTATCACCCATGACCTTTCTAAAAGCAAACATACACATTTAATACCCAGAAAAATTCATTAAATTCTTTCATTCCTATACTGTGCTCTCCAGCAAGTCTGTTCAGCCCCTGCCTAATTTGAAACAGTCACCCTTCCTCCAACTCCTGCAACTTGATGTAGCCAGAACACGGATGCCTGTGATTTCTATAAATAATGAACAAGTGCAACTGGGGTTATACTGCTGGGCCGTGAATCAGCCCTGCTAACCAGGCTAACGGGGGAGCAGCTGCAGAGCCACGTGCTTTCCACAGGGGGGACATTTAAACACCATCTAGGACTGGTTCTCATGGGCTTCAAAATTACCACAGGACATCTTCTATTCCTCTCCAACTTGCACAGACTAAATATTAAAAAAAAAAAAATCAGAAAATGAAATTAAAGATGTGTACTAAAGTAGAACTATGCTGTCCCCTCAGCAGGCTCACCCCAGGTGTGCATGATGCTGAATGGGCACAGCAGTATCCTGAGACAGATCTCGGCTGGAGATGCTGCCCTTTCTACCTTGTGCCCATAA
Organism: Notiomystis cincta; assembly: GCA_013398075.1. Taxonomy (NCBI): domain Eukaryota; kingdom Metazoa; phylum Chordata; class Aves; order Passeriformes; family Notiomystidae; genus Notiomystis; species Notiomystis cincta. The sequence continues at coordinate 127,555 of VZRX01002817.1, forward strand.
ATTCACCACCTAAGTAAAAAAGCCTTGCAGAATAATATTCCTACAGATTGGCCAGATTTGCAGTTTAGTGACCCAACTGCTTGGTATAGTCTTCCCAAATTAACCAACTCAGCAGCAGTGCCATTCCCCTCCCAAGACAAGAACACATCCTTGGGAAGGTAGGACATGGCAGGCACCTGCTTCCATCCCTGCAGGGCCACCAAAACCAGCAGCAGCATCACCTACCCTCCTGCACAGCCAGCTGGCTCTGTACTAGGGCACAGGGGTCCAGCTGAAAGGCCTTTAACATATGTGACCATGTTTGTGACAACAGTGGACGGGCAGCTTAGCCTCCCTTGCTGTCCTCTACTGTAAGACATCTGGTGAGGATGCAATGACAGGCCAGTCTGGCTGCCTCCCTCCCTTGTGCAGTGCTGGTGGAAATGGTTGTGCTTCATGCACTTTTCTTCATTCACAACCCTCCTTTCTTCTCTTCTGGCATGTCTGTGTTCCTCCTAGTGTACTTGTAGCTTGCTCTCCAAAGTGAGCTGGCTGGTGAAGGGAAGTTCATCAAGATGGCAGCACAGACAGCAGCCTAAGAGACACTGCCTGGGCTTGGTGACTACTTCACCTTGAGTGGTGTGATGCTTTTAATCCAGCCTTGTTTTCTCAGCTTACCACGGTGCCCAGTCATGGTCCCTGCTGGACCTGGATCCTGCTCTGAAGATGGAGAGTTCAGATCCCACTTCATTGCTGGAGACTGAAATGCTACATACAGTCTCAATTTAGTTCTTCCAGAAATCCTGTCTAACAAATGATGGGTTTCTTACTTTAGCACACTCCTCCCCTCCCAGAAGAGACCTTTAAATCTCGGGCCATAAATCAGGTATGCCCATGCTTGAGCACTGGGAAAAACAGAGTTAGAGCAGAAGCACACCAGGCACTGAGCTAACCTACCTTCATGCAGCTGATGGGAGTAGTGCACCTTTTCCTCTAATGTAATGCTAAGCTGTGTTTCTTTCCTACATACTCCTAGAGACACAAGCAAGGAGGAAAATAAACAGATTTAAAGTATCTTTAACAGTGAACTGTAAATGAAGAAGCACACAGGAAAGCTTTTTAATGTACTCTCTAATGCTTTATCTATACCAGCCATTCAAAAATATGAACTAGAGGTTGATGACCACGATTATCAGTGATCTACCTGAACTTCCCTTGCCCATACACAGAGGCAATAGTTCATTATAATTGAGCACACACAGGCTTACTCAGGTCAACAGCAAAACCTCATGCAGGGGTTGCATTAATCCCATCAGGATGAAAATATCCATTTTTTAAAATGAAAAGAGTGCTTGGGAACTTCTAGGAACACCATAAACTAGACAATGGTGAGCCCTTCTCAAGCAGAGGCTGGAAGAGCTGGCAGCTCCTTGTAGGGAGCAGTGCAGGTGAGGCACTGAACTGGCAGGGATGTGGCAGCACAGATGTGTCCATGACGTGTGGCAGAGGCAGGTGCTCACACCTTCACCAGCTGGGTCACAAAGCCATAATAAATAGAAGCAGGGCATTGAGAAAATATGTTTTCTTTGCAGCCCTTGTGGGTAATGGCAATGGATAATAGGTTTTTCATTTGTGTCTTTGGGATTTGAAAAAACCCAAAGATACAGAAGAATCCCAGCTTTTTTCAAGCACTCCAAGAAAGCCACAGGCTGGGTCACACACCTGGAGACCTGTGGGATGCACACACAACTCTCAGCAGGAGAGTGCCATAAACTGCCAGTTTGGGGATGCTGTGCTGGGGACAGCTACAAATTAGTTTGTGACTTCCTGCAGTAGGGCTACAAACCTCAGTTGAAAACCCACAAATTTAGGGGACCGTACTACCACGTACATGTGCCTCAGTCACCTGCTTTGGGCTCCTGCTGTTGCAATGAGGAGAGATCTAATTAAGTCAGTAGAGTTAGGCCTTAATTTGCCTCATCCCAATTGAGAGGCAGCAAGCACACAAAATGATGCCTGACATAAAGGGCCCCAGTCTTTCCACTGCTAGAAAGAGGTGTTGGAGGTGACTGCTGCAGGTTCACAAAAAAGATTTGAAATTAAAATCTCAAAGAACACATATAGATGCATATACATTGCTCATGAAAAACATCCTGGGCTAGGAAATACCACTCAGGTGCTAAGAAAGGCACCTTTCCATTCTGCCTGTAGAAATACACTGAGAATGGTTTGCATCCATAATACATCTTGATGTCCAAGGGCTGCTGAGCCTCCTCTGGGATTCCTCCCACAGTAAAACTTTGATGTGTTTACTCACCTTCAAAACAGGATAACCAAAGACATCAGACACAGATTGACAAGGCAGCCTATTTTTGTTTACATTTGTTTCCTCCCCTCCCTTTCTGCTGCCAGAACAGCCTTTCAATCCCATCCCTTCAGAACAAGCTGAGCTGAAGTGGGAGTGACAGCACAAACAGATTTGATTCCTCCTAGACTTTCCTGCACAGACTTTGCAATGACTTAAAATGTGCTTTCACTGGTGCAGCTCCTGTGCAGGTGCTGACAGGCAGCATTCCTGCAGGCACTGGCCAGCAGAGGTGGCTGTACCTGCCTTCCCTGAAGCCACAGAACACTGAGCAAGGCCATGTCTCTGCACAGAGCACTGATGTCTGCACTGATGGGATAACACAAGGGTGCTCTGAGTGAATCCATCATTCCCCATGGCACCCTAATTCCTAATTCCTACTGAGCATGTAACACTCCCTGTGATTAAAAAGAACACCACTGGGAAATATTTTGCTTACAAAACAGGTGTTTATTTTCCCCAAAACACCACTGCAGAAAGCACTATGCTGTTATTCAAAAGGGGAGCAGAGACAGTGCACTGATAAGGACTGGGCTCCTTCTACAGCAGCTGAGGAGGTGTTCCAGCCTCCAGCCTGTCCCTTTTCTGTTTCCACAGCTCTGAGACACAATGTATGTGTCACACACGCAGGCACCATCTTGCTTAACATCATGCAGACAGCAGTACCAGACCATCTCTCCCTCCAGGAGCTGCAACTCCCACATCCTCAAACTGGCACTACACTGCCAGCTGAGAGAGAAATATGTCTTGGAGAGCATCACATCTGTGCCTGAGTGTGCAAGGCACAGAAGGAAAAGGGTGAAGCTGACAGAGACTGCAGCAAAGCAAAGCCTGCAAAGGTCTGCTCTTGATCTGCTTGTGGCTCACACACAATTCCCATGGATCCTGTTCCAGTGCCAGCACAGGGCACTGCAGCCAAGAGGAGCTGCTGAGGCCGACAGCACAGCTTTAGGAACCCTAAAAAGGATGATCTTTGCTATACCGAAAATACAGCTTGATTTGTGTTTCCTGAGAATGACTGATGCACTGGGGAAGTGTCTTGAGGAAGGCAGAAGGGATGGGAGGTGGATTTAAAACCACATAATAGCTATTTATGGCCACGAGATGGCATTCCTACCCCAGAGATGTCCCTCTGCCATGCCTGCACCCAGCCCAGGACCACACACCCCTCCCAGACTGCTGCACCCTGCGCTGGACTCTGCTGCTGAAATCCCTCAGCTGGTTTGGGTGCAAAATTGTGGCAATGCTATTCACCACAATCTTTTGGATATTGACAGGGAAAATTAAAAACAAAAACAGAAAAAAGAAAAAAAAAAATTGCATAATTACTTTCCATGATTTAAATGATGACTGCTTTTCAAATGCCCTGTGCTCTTGTTTAATACCATCACAATTAGAGGAGAAACACTCAGCAGGAGGAAATGGAAATGAAAGCCCAGTACTGTTTTACTGGGAGGTCTGAAACGAAAGACAAATTGCTTTTACAAGGGCTGCCTACTGTATGTGCTCCATCAGTGTATCTGCTTTGGATACAGCATGAGTTTACAGTTTCATTCATTAAATGCCTGTGTGCATTTACTGTCTGTGGCTGTGACCACTTCTTGAATAGAGTGACTTCAATGCCACACACAAGCTAATCACTGTTTCCTTTGGCCAAAGATGCTCCTCTGAACCAACCACAGAGCTGCTCACTTCACAGAATGACCAAATATCATTAATCACTTCTATCAAATCTTGTCACCCTGGAAGAAAATACAACAGCAGAGGACTGCAGTTGGGTAGAGCCTGGTCATGATTTTGGACTTAATAAGGCCATACCCTGCCATATTTACAGAAACTTAGTATCTCACAAGCGCAGACCATGGAAAAGAACACAGAAACCCACTGCTTGGTTTGTGCCAACATAGTCTAGACCACTGTTTACAAAACTTAGTAGAGAGCAGTGATACATTTTCTAAATGTAAACAGCAGGAAATAACACAAGGTACTGAGAGGGACCAATCTCATTTTTATTTATGCCTCAACACTCTTACAGGGGCTGTACGTGTGCTGGCAGCCCTGTCCCCGGGGAGGTTCCGCCCGCAGCCAGTCAGGCTGGAGGACACCTCCACACTCGGGCTGTGAGCGGCACTGGCCGGGGGGGAAAAGCCCGGATGCCCCCAAAAAATGCCCTCCAAGTCGGGCTGTGGGAGCAGCCTTAGCAATAAAAGCAGCTGGCTGCGACACAAGGCGAGCCGTTTTCCTTAGGGGGAGCGGGGGCCGCGACGCGCCGGTGTTCGGCCGTGCCCCCGACGGAGCGGGCGCTGCCCGCACTCAGCCGCCGCTGCCGCCCGGCCGTACCCAGCCCGAGGTACCCGGCCCGAGGTACCCGGCCCGAGGTACCCGGCCCTGAGAACACGCGGCTGCTCCAGGCTCCGCCGACGAAGGAACACGCGGCCGGCGGCTGTTTGGAAATCGCGCCCAGCCCGCCGGGAGCTCCGCGCACGCACCGCGGTTCGCAGCACACGCGCTCCGTCTGCCAAGCCGACCCTTACAGGGCGCCGGGGTTCTTGTGGTAACGCTGCCCCGGTCTTTTGTTTCTTTCTCCGTTTGTCGTTTTCTCTCTCTGCTCTTTTTTTTTTTTTTTTTTTTCTATCCCCCTTTAGTAGGAATGCTTATCCTTTTAATAAACGGTTATCGGATATACGATTGTTGCGTTTGTGCTTTATTTTCCTCCGAGAAATCTATCAAAAGGAATCATTCCCGACTCTTGCTTTTATAGTGGAATGGGAAAAGTACCCTTTGGAAATCAGCTAAAAAGAGGAACAAAAAGTGTGAGACCATCTCTTGCTGTGCCATCCCCTCACATTTTTGCTGTCTGATATTTTTCTAAGCCAGGATCCAGGACAGGAAGCTCAAATCCAGTCAGACACCTGGGTTTGCCTTGCCTAACTTCTGACAGCTAGAAGCAAAGTCACACTAGCATCTCCTGTGTCAGAGGGGATGAGTGGACAATTCCAGCAGGTGTTGCCCACCAGCCACCTGCAAGCTCCTCTCTCCATGGACATGCCTTGTCCTCCTTGTCCATGTACTGACAACAGTACTTTGCTCCCTTTAAGTGCTTTTACACTTAGTTCTGTGCTTTGTTGGGACATGCAGCACATTCACAAAGCCAGTACACTCTACCTTCATTTCACAGAAAGGACACCTAAAATGTTGAGAAATCACCATCAGTGTTGGTCTTTTCATTTCACCATTCCAGAGCTTTGTCCAGACAGGAGCAGGCACAGCACCACTTCTTGAAAGCGTGTCCTCTATCTCCCTACACTGCTTTGCAGCAATAGCAGCACCCCTCATTAAATAATAATGTGCACTACTTGTACACAGCACTTAATAAATAAACCAACAACTGGGCCCTTTCACATGCCTCATCCCCCGCCTTTCCCTTGGCAAACAATGTGCAGAACTTACAGTAAGGCACGGCTTAATTTTTTTTTTTTTAGAACACCAACTATGAGCAATAAACAGCATGACTGAATGTATCCTAGAACTTGCATTTTGCAGTCCTTCTCTCAATTAAGCACTATTTCAGATCACTGAGTCTCAATCTCATTTCAATGTCCTTTTGGTTTTTCCTATCCCCATCTCAAGGCTGCAAGCACAGGAGTGATGAAGCAGACGGGTGTCGATGAAAATCGCCTTGGGCATCATCACGCCTTCTGGAATACTTAAATTTGAATGTATGTGCTATCACAGGAATACATAATTCCCAAGTGCATAGGAACACTCAAGAAATTAGACAGCTGGCGAGAAAAGCAAGACATTCATCTGTGAAAGAGAAGGTGCATGAGCTCAACCCTTACTAGACACCAGAGAATCCATGTGAAAGTGATGCTATGTGTGCTCTAAAAGTCAGGGAAAACACAGTCAGAGCTTGCACTTACTTGATACAGGAAGAAACCAAGTTCAAGTGTAAAGAAACAAGCCTTTGTTATTCTTCAACACAGCTTCTACTGTAACAGTGTAGTACAGGAGAGCAGAGACTGCACATGAGACCTTTGGGAACAGGGCCCCACCTGGGATCACCATCCACAGCCCCAGCAGAGTGTTCCATGGCTGTCCAGGAGGCTCCTCCACTGCAGTGTGGCTCTCTGGGTGACACTCAGGGTAAGGGAATCCCTACAGGATCTTGCCTTCATTCTGGAGAAAAACTCAGCAGCTTAATCTAAAGCAGAATTTTTGTCCCACAGTGGCTGAGCTGGGTAAGAACAGCTATGAGGGAGCATCAGAAAAGGTTCTGAATTCCTAATTAAAAGGGGTAGTAAATCACTTGCATGAAGACCTCCCATAATAGATCACATACTTGCACTCGGGTAATAACTTTTTAGTGCAATTTTTGCTGTGCTTAATGACTTGTCCACAGCCTCCACTTTCAGAAATGGAAACATCACAGCATAAATCTCAGGAGCATTATGGAAATACTGTCACACAAAAGAGGATTTGAAGAGCAGGTGAAACCAAGCTAACAGCAGAACCCTTCAGGTGCAAAGTCATGTACAGTCTCATCAGAAAACTGTCTCCTAGACATGCTAAATAGCTGTAAGTGTAGACAACTTGTGTCAGGGATTTGGACACCACTTTGTGCCCTTCAGCCTTAGACATGGGGGCTAAAAGCAACTGCTCTGAAGTTCCTGTCCCTGTCATTGTCACCTCTTAGCCCAGCAGCATCACAGGCTCAGGGCATCTGCACCATGCTCATAGAGACTAAAGCTGAAGACCTCTCCTGGAAGACATTTCTCCAACAGATGCCTTGGGGCAGACTGACCCTCTGCTCAGAGCCTCACCCCAGGAACAAGGTCTGTGCCTCACAAACAGTGGTGTCTGATGTTTGCTGTACCCAGTCACCTGCTTTAACACATTCCTAAGGCTCCCAGAGGTTTCCTAAGGAGAAAAAGCTGCAAACATCTGCACAGCTGTGAAATGAAGCCATGTGACTGGAAAGGCAATCCAATCAGTGTGGGTAATTAAGACAGCTTATATTTAATACTGAAGCCAATTAGAAGAGTGAGGAGGAGGAGGAAAAAAAAGTAAGAAAAAGCAGCTATTTCCTAAAATTTCCTTTTGCTTTGTATTTTACCCAGCATCATGAATTTTGCTTAGACAGGGCTTAGCTAAGCATGTAAACCTGAATATGAATGTTTACTTAAAACTGTGTAGCCACACAGGACCTGTTCCTGAGCTTTGCTGTGTCTGGAAGAGACCTACCAGGCCTGGCAACAATAGCCAGGGATGTATGACAAGAATTAAACTCTACTCTCACATAAACAGAAAACCCTTTAGTTTAGCACAGACAAATTAGTTATATGGAATATGGAATATTCATTTGGAATTTATGCATCTCAGAAGGAATTTTCTCATTTTACCCCAGGGATTGTTCACAGTATCTCCCAGCAAACCACGGCAGCAAAACACTGACTGCAACAGAACACTCCTATCACACTCCTCTCTATGCAAAGCCACTGGGCATCACTTCAGACTCCAGGGCCTGAGGCAGAGGGTTCCTGAATGAAAAGACCACATTCTCCCCTTCTGCAGACAGAGAAAGCATCCCTGCTTGCCAGCCTCCCTTCCCACAGGGCTTCTCCCTTTGCTGCTCAGTGCCCATCTCCCAGGAGGAGAAGGTGACTAAACAGCACTGAGGGAGGATGCTGGGCATGTCCTGTCCCTCTTCATGGTCAGGCAGTGGGCTCTGATGGATGTGGCACACCAATTTGAAACAAAAACTCTGGCTGAGTGATAAGCTTGGAGGTCTGGTGCAGGGATTGAACAAGGGCAGCCTGTCACAGCAGAGATAAGCAGCAGAGCTGTCAGAGCACCTTGAAACAAATCAGGGAGCAGCATCAGAGCAAGCACAAAGATAACACCAGACACCCTTGTCTCCTAGGGAGGTGGCTAAGGGAAAGGAGATGGGAGAGGTTTAGAAGTTTACCAAAGACATTACTTGTATCAAGAGTGAATTTCTGGAAAGGGCACAAGGCTCAAGCCCTTGGTCATGACAAACAAGACGTGACATGGAGTCAGATGAGAGCCATTGAGTGTCCTTTCTCCAGCACTGCCCTACAGCACATGCTGAAGAAAACTACATGGAAAAAATCCCAAGCAATGGAGAGTGGTCTTTCCTCCTTCAGAAAACATCTCCATCCTCACTTCTCATTCTCTGAGCTACTGCACAACCCTTGCACTAGGACTGAGAGACTGCTCTGCAAGGGGGATATACAGCCTCAAAATGAAAACCCTTCCAGAGGAGCAGCCCACACCCCTGTCCCTTCCTGGCATGTCAAATGCACAGACAAGTTGGCCAGATTCTTTCCCCACCAGTATTCACTTTTTTGGTTTTTTTTGTTTTGCTTTTACCCCAAATGGTTCAGCTCAGTTCAATGATTTTCACCACTGTGGTAGAGGGGAGAATGAGACTTATCTGAGTGCCAAAATAAGCCCAGAATCTATAGCATTTATTCACAAGGCACAAAGGTCCTTGCTGTTGTTTGGGTCTCTTTTCTTTTGTTCTGCTCACATCAGAGAAAGGTGATTTAAGATGCTGACCATGAGCACTGCTGCAAGCACAGGTCACTCTTTAAATATATCCAGCAGCTTCTCTAGAGACTTCAGGACAGGGGAGGTTGTGGCTGGATCTTTTCTGCTATTCTCAAACCCTCTGACAACCCTGTTCCCAGGCTGCACAAACAGCAGCACTGCTAACACAGCTCCTGGAAGGGCATTTTGGAGACATGCAGAGGGCAGATCACAGGCCAGTATGCAGGGAAGGGGGGGAGAGGTATAAACCCCACAACCATCTGCAAGAATACAGTTTCAGCACGAAAAGCAGTAAAATCCTTCTCACACTGGGATTTGAGATATCTTTTAGAGGCATCTGCGTGTTAGGGCATAATACACAAAAGCTTTTTCTTACACAACTTATTAAAAACACTTCTAATGAAACACTACAAGCCTGATCTGAAATGAACCTTGCTATTTCAGGTCTGGCTTTCTCTAGAACTGTGCCATCCCCTGCATCTGTGTTGATGCAGATAATCCTCACATGGAGGGATTGGGATTAAAATGTCAGCAATACAACATGAAGCCTAAGAAGAAATAGAAGGCCAGCATTTGCTGTTGTTCCAAAAACCACCCTCCTTGAACACAACTCATCTGATCACTGGGTATGTGTGGCTGCTAGCCCTGCTGCTGCCCTGCCTCTCTCAAGATCTGCAAACAGAATTCAAGATCCAAAGTCACTAAGATGCTTTCTTCTCCAAAACTACTGGTTTTGCACCAAAAAGATGAAAGAGGAATCTCTCACAGACCTATACCAGTGCTTTTGGAAATCCTTCCCTGGCTGATGAATTACCTTTTGCCATTAGAGATGTGGAAGCTAAGCTGGAACCCCTGGCATGGCACTGAGCTGAAGAGCAGCCACCATCACCATGTGCTGTGGCTTGGGTGCTCCAGCTGAGGGCTGGCATTTCAAGGGCACATGAAAATATAGTGAACAACTCCAAGAATTAGGTAAAAAGATGTCCTACAAGGTGAAGTGGCCCCTAACATTCTCCACCCCAGGACACAGGGCTGGCATAGAAAAGTGAAGTCTTCCAGTGACTCTTACTGTTCAAATGTAATTTTTCTCCCCTGATGCTTATGAGAAATTTAGTCTTTTGTAGCCTGTAGAACCTCCAGACAATGGCAAAGCTGAATTTCAAACAGTTTCAAGGCTGGCAGTTAAAAAATGCTGCCTGTTTCCAGAACAGTATTCACTGCATGTTTTGAGCCTCTGAGATATGAAACTTCTGGGATGCACAGAGGTAACTTGCTTTGGTATTTACAGTTTCATAGTGCTGAGGTTCAAAACCCCCAAGTGTTCTTCACCCCCTGCCAAAGCACACAAATCCTGGGATGCTGGGCAGTGAGCACCCCCTCATGCCTTCACTGAGCTGCTTCTTTTCTTTAAGGCTGGTTTGCTTTTTACAAAAAGTACAGAAGCAAACATGGTGTGAATGACCTCAGTGAGACTGATGTTGGCATCTAAACTAACACTTCAGAAGGCTGTTTTGCCTGGCCATCAATCCTTTCTTTCTGAGGCAGCACTGCTCAAAAATGCACCAAAAACTTCTCTGAGCTGCTTCTATCACTGCCCTCATCAGCAGAGTACCTGAGGGCCTTCAAGTCTTGTATTAAGCAAGATGACAAACACGTCTCATCTAATTCATTCTCTCTTTCCTTCTCAAGAAGAGAACTTAGGTACAGTAAATTGCTTTCACAGGACTTTGGTTTCCTGTATCTGTGCTGCTGTGCCTGGGAAGGGAAGCAATGTGAAAGAAATACCTCTAACACAGGGAGAAAAGAAGGACAAGCTTTTTGTGATGGCCCCTGGTTTCTGTGAATATTATTCTAGAGCCTCAGCTTGGCTGGTCTTTGGTTCTGGAATGAAAAGGTCTGAGGACCCTCTAGGAATATAACTGTCAAACCTACTCCCCTCCAAAGCCATTTCCATAGGTATTAGCTCAAGTGCTGGAGCAAGCCAGAAGACTTTAAGCCTGGCTCACACCTCTACAGGAAGCCAGTGCAGAGAGAGGATGAGTGTGATGGACTTGCATAACTTTTATCACACCACAGCACTCAGTGTTGGCTGCATTTTCTTGAGGGTTGATGGCTTCATGCCCAGACACTGTACATTTAATTATAATAAAAAGACCCATTCAATTAAAGACTTCACTCCTGCAGGTCTTATTTTCAAAGCAATTCTCATAGAAATGGTCCTACATCTTGCAGTAAGACCTGTCCAGGGAAGGGCAGACCCTGTGAGCAAAAGTGGGATGAACAGACCAATCTAAACAAGTACATGTAACCCAGGAGAAGTGTGCTTCTTCAGTATGAATAGTAGCAATTTCCCCTAAATAGAGCCCAACTTTCTCCACTGAAGCAATAAGAATACCTAAAATAGTGACAATTGTAAATTCTCATGGAAATTTTGCTCTAAGCACAGCTCTCTTCCTTCCTTCTCTAAAGCAGATTTCAAAGCATTTTGAAAAGTCAGCCAGGCTGCAGCACTTTCCCTGATTGGGAATATTGTTTTTGAACTGCTTACTGCAGATTCCTGCTGCTCTGGTGCAGCACAGGACATGAGGCACCAGCAATTTCTGTGCCTCTGTGAGAGGACAGTGACAGAGGGAAGGCAGCTCGTCCTCATCTCTGCTCTGTCCTGCCCGCATCCACTGCTCCTGAGCTGCCTGCAGTGCCTGTGCACTCCCACATCCTGCAGCCATGTCCTGGATTTACTTCCACAAGCTTGGGAAGCCCCTGGCAAAACACCACTGAGGACTGGCCACTGGGAATGGGACATGAGCACAATAGCAGTGCTCCCTACTCCTGGAGGAGGCTTCATATCACCTTAGCAATTCTCCACTGTGAGGAAGTGCATTGAGAATTTAAGTGTGAAATCTCTTCAGTCATCTGGAGAAAAACTGCATCAAATCCATAGTGTTTCAAGTTAACTAATCTCACAAATTGGAAAGGAAATAAGCCATTCATAATTTTCTCCTTCCAAATAACAAAGATCAATCACTACTGGTAGGCACTTAACAACATCCAGGTAAGACAAAAGAAAGCCAAGTATGGGGTCAAAAGTGGGGATTTGGGGATGAGGTCAAAGAGGACAGAACAAAACTCTGTCCTTGAAAGGGACTGGGCCAGAGAGGCCTCAGATAAAGCTTTAACTGAGTCACTTGAAGCTTTTCCCACATCCTCTCTTCCACCTTTGGCTGTGGCTGCCAGACTGTGTCCCTGCCAGCTGTTCTCTTTCTTGTAGGACTGCCAAAACCCTGACAGTGAGGACAAGATAATGTACCTATACCTGATGGCACCAGTTCAGATGGACACTCAGACAAGTACTTATCTAAGCACACGCTTAACTCCATCCCTATTTAGTAAAGCACTTAAGTATAGGCACAATTTTATCTCTCTGGCTACACATAAGCCTCTCATTAACACTTTTCTCCCCTCAGTCAGGGCTTATGTGCCTTTCTTAGCTGCAGGACAACACTGCATGTGTGGAAGGCCATGTTTCTCCTCTCCCCTCACCATGCAGGAGCCAGAGCTATCTGCAGTGACCTGGCAGTGCAGACATGGGGCAGAGGAGAGTGTGGTGGAGAGAGCAAAGAGCAAAGCAAGGCTTACGTGGGCTTTGAGGCTTCAGCCTGGTCTGTCTGCAGCTTCTCCCCTCCTTCAACCTCCATGGTGCAGTACACGATGCGGTTGGGGGCCAGCGACTTCAGACCCTGCACCTCCATGATGACCACCTGCAGGCAGAGAAGGAGAAGTGTAAGAGGAGCAGCCTCCTTCAGACCTTGCTGTGGCCTCTGACCCCATGGGGTCAGCCAGTGCTGGGGTCCTTTGTGCTGCTGGATGTTCACAGGGGTAGGTGGGCAGGGATGGAGGCACTGCCCAGGCAGAGTGGGGACCGTGGCAGCCAGACCAGGATTCCCTCTGACTGCACATGGGCTCACTGAAACCCTGGGGTGTCCAGGGCTGTACCAAGCTTCAGGAGATGGGCTTCACAGACATGGTCCTGTCCCACGTAGAAGTGCCTTAATATGTGAAATCCAGAAAAAAAAGCACACACAACTACTCAGCTTGTGCCAAAAGCATATATTCCATATTAATCATAGAATGGTTTGGGGTTGACATTTGAAGATCTTCTGGTCCAATCCGTGTGCTGTGGGCAGGGATATCTTTCAGTAGATCAGGATGCTCAGAGCCCCATCCAACCTGACCTTCAAAAATTCCAAGGATGAAAAACATCTATGTCCCAGTTGTTCCCTGCTCCAGTGTCCTACCACCCTCATCAAAATAATTTTCTTTCTTATACTCAATCTAGATCTACCCTCTTCCAATTTTAAAACTGGTGCCCCTTGTCCACTCTACAGCTTTGGTAAAAAAATAATAAAAATCTTTCTTATTAAGAAATCACCACCTAAGTTTCTTGCAAGTAATTAATCTTTTTTTCTTTTTTTAAAGGAGAATTAATTCTATTAACCACACACCTTAAACTTCTGCAAGAAGCACTGTGGGAATTTCTGTTCATGTTTTATTACAGCTATCTATGCAGTATATACATAGGGGTTTAAAATTCTTCTCCTCATGTCTTCTGATCTGTCTGGAGCTGAGGATCTTCTCCCTGGCACACAGAGCTCCACAAACCCTCTGATGAGTGCACATTTTTGGTAAAAGCTTTCTTGCAGCAGGAGTTTTGTGCTCTGAGCAGTGCCCAGACCTGCCAGCTCCTGAAGTGAGTGCTTCACTGGGCTTTGACTTCCCACCAGATGGGGTTCAGCTGGAGCAAAGCATTTGTGACACCCTGTTGGATGAGTGTCCCTTCACACACAGCTGTACCCACTGCACAGCTTCTGCAAGAGAGGGGGGCTACTGCTTTGTGATAGTTCCCTGCTCCTCCATGTGGTAATGCCTGCAAGTCAGGCTTATTTGATGCTGCTCTTGAAGGTACCATCTCTGGGTTCACAGCCATAGTTTTAAATAAGACCGAATTGAATACTATAAAGATGGTTTCAGACAGTTAATGAGTTAAATTCTGAGACTGGACAAGCAGGGTTGTTAAGTTTTGCATTACTACGATATGTGTAACAAGAGACCCCCTAGGAGGAGAAATAAACAGGAAACTATACAAAAATAGAATTTTCTGATTTTTCTGCATCCTACATTTTTGGTAGTTGTTTTGACAATATAACATAAACCCACTCATTGACAGACAACAACAATTCTGTACGGGTGAGCTGATGCCTCCTTGAAGTAAATATGCCCACAAATAGATCACAAAATGTGTTTGCACAAAACAACTGAGTTGGCTGAAAATGGCCACTGAGCAACACTGTTCCAGGACTGAGGCAGCCCGTGTCAGAGGCAGCAGCAGCACCTTGCCTTCCCCTGGGCTGCACAGACAAACTGCTCAACAGAGTGCTGAGCAGAAAGTCAGTGTGCAACAGAAAGCAAAGAGCAACCCAGCACAGCACAGTATTTCCACACAAACTGCAAACCAATCTGTTGGGTGAATTCAAACTCCAGGAATTTTTCACAATTCTTCAAAGAGGAAGCAATTCTCCAGGGAAATACAGCAACACCTCTAGCTGGCAATAGTTAAACATGCTGATATTTACAGTGCTGCATTATTGTACTGGTTTTGGGGACAATACAGGCTCAGTGTTACTGGGCTACTCTCAGTAACAAACTGCACAAAGAGATCAGTTAATGATGCAGATTTCTGAGCCATTAGATATACATCATCAGGAAATGCCAGACAGTGCATATCACACAGATTGTTCCAACAGGGTGGTGAGACACCAGAAAGGACACAGTGTTTAATCACAGGGAAGGCTTCCAGTAAACAGAGAGTGATTTCTACTTACCTCTCTCCACCTAACCTAAATTTGAAATGAGCAGAAGTTGGCTGCTGTGCTTTTTACTCCCATGAACTCTGCACACTGCTGTGTGCATGTAGCTTACCTCCAGGGAGAAGGACAGCACCACATCTGACTTGGAAAGCTGGTTCTCGTTTTCCTCTCCCATGTCGATTATTGAGGTGTTGTGGCTTCGTTTCAGCTTCTGCAGCTTGAACTCGGAGCCTCCTTTAGACACAGGCATGCTCTCCAGGTTTGCCATCAGGAGATTGACAGATGACTTCAGCTCCTCAATGTACATGTTCTCCATTTCTTTGGACACAAACTTGGGAAACTTGCGCTCCTTTGGAAACAAACACAACAGAATGAATGTTTGTGACAATCAACAACCACTTGTTGCAGTGGGAGAATCCCCCAAGAGCATCTGCAGAGGTTTGTGAGCAGGGAACTCCTACAAACCAGATGACAAATTACAGCTTCCCCTGGGTAATGTAGAAACATTATTGCTAGTTTCTCACAGAATTACTACTTGGTTCTTGTCCAATTTTCCTGTATCTTGCATGCACTTGCATTTCACTGACTTTTCTATCTGCAAATGGGCTTTTTCCTATGGATGTATTCTCAATTACAAACACTCCAGGCCAGATCTCAACTGAACTTTGTGACCAACAGCAACTTACTAAGGATTCAGAGGATGTTGACAGTAAGAAATTTATTTTCCAGTCTCCCAGTTGTGCCAGCTGTTTTTAAAACACTTCTGAGTGTTTGCTCCCTCAGGTTTCTAGGTGTGAAAGGAGCCCAAAGAGGGAAAATCAGCCATGTGTGGCCAGGAATGTTTGGTTCTAACTGGAAGAAGGGGTAAAACATCCTTTGCAGTACTTGCCAAGGCTTGAGCCTCCCCGCAAGAAGACAACCTTTCACTGTGAGACTCTCCAGTGCTGCCTGCTGTCAACAAGAAATTTAAACTCTAAAACCAAGGGTGACAGTGAGAGCAAAATATGATGTTCCCCAATGCATGTTCTCAGCTTCGAACTGCTGCCCATCACCAGCCTGAGCCCTACATCTTCTGACAACTCTTCCCATGGCCTGAATGTGCTCAGGATTCGAGTGTCTCTCAGTGGGTCACGAGATGCTGTGCAAGGTGTAAGACAGTGAGGCAGCATCTGTGGCCAGGGAGCACGAGGCTGATGTGCAAACAGCCTTGGTAGCAATTCACAACATTGTAAAAAGCCATTTGTAAAATGTATGCTAGAAGAGAAAACAAGGTCATGTTTCTTCTAGAAGACTGTCATCAGGCTGCTGAAAGAGTTCTCCTCTGCACTATTTTACATCAGTCCTCAACAGCTTACCCACTACGAGAAGAGCTCACAGCAGCACTCAGATCAAGCAGCTGAAGTATATTTGTTTCCAGCCTCAATCTTGGGAAGCAATTCCCTCATGTAAATTAGTCCTGAAGTAAGATAAACTACCTAATCGTCCTGCTGTGTTGTCTGTGCATTACATAAGTTGCAAATCACCCCTAGGAAAAAAAAGGTAACTGTTTTGTAGATTTTGAGAACTACTGCTGCAGCAATGATGTTCAGACATTATTGCTTTTTTACCCTGCTGCCATCCATCTCTCCAGGGACTGCAATTTTGGCACTGCCTTCACAAACCTCTTCAAAAGTGCAGCAAGGACTGAGACATTTCACTCTGTGCCACCAGCAATTTCTTGTATTAAGGCTAAAAATGTAGTTTGAAGTGATGCATAACAACTTAACTGGGACTGTTTAACTGATTTTAGAAATGCAGAGATGCAGGTGTAGTCTCAAGTCACCTATCAGACTGGAGATAAAGCTGGGGGAAATCTGGAGTGAGACACTATCAAGGGATGCAGACAGCAGCAAGAAAGGGCATTAGTCACTTCCCCGTGTACTGTGAGCAGAGAGAGGATCAGGAATGGGGACAGGCACGGAGAGAGGCAGAGTTTGGACACTGAGGAATGACCTGTCCAGCAGGCTGGAGCAGAGTGGGTCCAGCCCCAGACAGACATATCACTCTCGTGTCTCCACAAGGTCTCAGTTAGTTGCCCCTACACGTGCTCCTCCTTGTCCTTGAGGCCAGGTGAGTGCCTGGGGGAAAAGGCACCACAGGACAGCAGAGCACTCGCTGCTGCAGAGGAAAATCCACGTCTGCCTTGGCATCACTGAGCTCTCAGCTGTAATGCTGCTCTATTTAGCTGCTGGAAAAGTACAACGCGCAGGCTGAAAAGCCTGTCCAGATTCAGCTTTAAAACATCTGCTTGGCTCCGAGCTGATCCTCAGGCTGCCTGCCTCCCAGGCTGGGCTGAGGTGCTCTGCTGGAGTCAGGCTCAGTGGGGGCCCTTGCCCAGGGCTGCCCTGGTGCTGCACTCTCCTGGGCACATGGGAAGGCAAAAAGACCCAGAGCTGTGTCCTGGTATCCAGAGGCAGGAAAGCTGGCACGAACAGTGACTTGTTCAAGGTCACACAACAGCTCAGATGAAGCCTTGCAGAGCCACTGGTCCCATAAGACTCCACAGCCTTTGCTGCCTCTGAAGTGCAAATGTCCTAGTGTGAATTTCTTAATTTATCAATGAGGCATTAATTTGCCTTGAGCATGGAATCTCCAAGACAGCCACCTCAGGGCTGGTTTCACAAGGACTGTAAGCCTCCCTGAGCAGCAAATCTGTATTAAAAGCTGTAAATGGAGATAAAAATGGAAATGCTATCCTTTCACTGAGCTGAATTGTGAAAAATATGGTATTCATGGAACTGAAAGAACAAAGTTTCTTGCAGGCAAATGCTGGTGGGACCTGACATTCTGGAGAGAAAGTCTGCAGCAGTACCATGACAGACATTAAATATCCCTAGCTTCCAGTTGGAACACAGGTAAGTCCCTTTTACTCTAAACCACCCTCCAAGCTGCACTGTTGTATTCTGAAGGTTGAATTCTGCACAGGGATATGTCAGGTTGTGTTGAGGAGTTTCCCCTGACTCTCTCTTGGACGACCAGCAGTGTCATGGTTTGTTTTCAGCATCCTTGGGGGAAGAATGGAAATGGCAAAAAATTCATACAGCTGCAGCTTCTGCTGGCTGCTATTGAATCATGCATATTGTTGTTCTACATGCCATAAAGAGAAAATGAAATAACAAAACCAGGCAATCCTTTTCTGGCACCCAGGGCCTGGCTACCCATCTCAGAACCAGAGCAGCTGTGCTCAGTGCAGGGGCTTATATTTCACTGCAAATAAATACCATAAGTTTCCTTGACAAGAATAAAGTTGGCAAAGGGCCAAATGCTGAACAAAAGAGCTGCAGTCAGTTTGCTGGTTTGCTGCACCATTGATTGGCCATGTGGTCCTTGGCCATCTCACTAATTTTATCAGTGAAGTGGGGAAAACCAGAGCCTGTGTCCCCAAAGATGAGACAGCAGCAGATGTTTAACAGAGGTGTTAGTCAGGAGGAGCTTTGCAGGCTCCATCAGCACCATTGTTAACGCCTGACTATAAATCAATGTGCTCTGCTTTTCACACCCAGGCATATCAGTGTGGTTGCAAACAGCTCTGATGTCACCTTTCTTATAAAAAATTCCTAATTTGGGCCCAGCTCAGTGCTGGGAGGACTGCTGCTGAAAGGCAGGCCCCTAGAATGAGCTTGTCTCTCTGATTAGATCTTTTTTGTTGCCTTGTAGTAATGGTTTCTTGATTATCAAGAATAGCCAGATAGATCATTCCCAATGACTTCAGTCCTATTAGGGCTTTATCAGTGACTCAGAGCATCTGATTAGAGGCAAGGATAGAACTTGGCCATACTGATGTCAACAGGATCCTCTCCATCATCTATGGTCCACTGGAGGCCATGCAAATCTGCACTGTGTGAGGGTGTGATTTGCTCCTAGAGGGAGATGGCTCCTTACAGAAGGGTCTCCAGGGAGATTAGGTGAGTGCTTGGTAATCAAAGCTCTTTGGAGATCCCGTGCCTACTGCTCAAACAGCAGCAATGTCTGCAGGGGGCAACAGTGGCCTGACTCCTGTCATGCACAGTGTGAGTTTCTTTGGGACAATACACCTGAAGGACCTTTATTGAGGCAGCATTTACCTGCAGGCAGGAAACTGTGGCTCCCATCAGCCCAGCAAACAACACAAACCCCATTAGGACTATTCCTGGCTCCTCTTTAACACAACATCATCCACCTTATTGTCTAGCATAAAAATGTGACACCTCTGAGGATTCACAAGGGATTTTTCAGGAGCCTAAACTGTCCCAGCTCATCAGACATTCCAAGAAATGCAAATCACAACAGCTTCATCGTGTTTTGTTTGCAGCTAAAACTCTGATCATTTTTAACTGGTGATTATTGTGAGAAGAAACTCGTAAGAGAATGACAGGACCTGGGGGCTGCATCAAACTCCTTGTACACTCTTAAATGAAGAAGTTATTAATAACAGTAGACTTTTTTTTTACCTTGGCAATTTGTTCTGCCATTTGGAGACGTCCATCTAACTCACGTCTGATCTGTGCCGCTTGCTCATCAGGGTTGTCCAGCTGTATAAAAACAAAAGGCAAATCAGGGTGAAAAATTAACCAATGCAGCACCTTTAGGAGCATTTCAGTTCTTCAGGCTGACCACCTGTGCTACACTGATAGACAGAGTAAGTGTTGAGGGGCCACATCCTGGAACAGAAGCTCCCACAAAGGACAGACACGATGTTCACCAACCCCAGACAGTTTTTGATGTCTGCCAGGTGCCTGCCAGGGCTGAGCATCCTCACTCTGACGTGGTCTGTGCAGTGTAGTCTGGAAAGTTACAGCTACAGTGATGACAAAAGTTCTGATTTTCAGCCTGATGAATGATGAGCTCCTCTGTTGGTGCTCACTGGATCAGATGAAACACCACATTGCCCCTGACCCATCACTTTCCACAGCACCTCCTGTCTGTCTGCCTGCACATCCCTCGCCTCCCCTCTCCCACACACACTCATGCAGATCTGCACAGGTGCAGGTGTTCTTTCTGCACACTCTTCACCACTGATTTTCCAGCATTGACTATGGCTGAGATTGATGGTAAGTGTATTTTTGATTAGCTTTTGAAAGCCTTTGTTACAGATTTAATTCAGGAAAACTACAAAGTGTCCTGACTGTGATCCAAATCCATTGAAGCTTCAATGGTTTCATTCACACCAGCTGCACAACATAACCTGCTGGTGTGGTTCATCTTTATATTCCTGATCCCAGCACCAGTACAGAGCCATGGATTACCAGCACCTTTCAGGATCAGCTGCCCCTGCTAATTTCTCCATGAACAAATGTTCCTCACAACTATCCTGTACCAGTGTGGAAGCACCTCTTGGAGCTGCTTCATTAAGGGCAGGAAATGTACAGACCCAGATTTCCATTTCTTTGCAATGCTGAAAGAGGTGGCATTATTTGAATTCTATCTGAGCTACAGTAATTGAGGTTAATCACACACTGCCCAAAATAACTCTGGAGCTAAATTTAGAAATTGAGGATGCTGCTGTAGAGGAGGGTTCATTTTGCAGTATGATAATGAGCCAACAAACTGCCTCACGCTTTCTGCACTATCTTGATTGTGCAGATGTTTTCCAGTTATGCTACAGGTGTCAAGGAAAGAGCTGAGTGCAGAAGATTATTTTTCTTAGGAGCCAACAAGCAGCCTAGGCAGTCTCTGTGGCTGTGGTTGAGTGGGTAAGGTATTGCTTTCCAGGGCTGTGCTTCCCAAGATTAAGCAGTGATGCCAAGCCAAGTAACCTGGAATTTAAAAGAAACAAAAAAATCTTTCCAGGCTGTATTTTCAATGACTCTGCATGATAGCTCCATGACAAAAACTGATCTTTGGGAAAGCAGTCATAGTCTGTAGTAGCCATAATAACATTTTCTTCTTGTTGTCTACAGAATGGTACTAATGAGACATCCCCTGCCTCTCCTCCTGGCACCTTCCAGCAGATCTCTTGTGACTAAAAGCAGCGGCTCAACAGCTCAGCCACTGTCTCCTCCTGTGCCTGGGAAGGACTCCTGTGCCTGGGAAAGGCTCCTGCTGCCATCAAAGCAAGCAGAGTACATTTTACACACTCATAATGCTATATAGGGCCATTAAGAGAGTAATGTTGGTACCCATAAAATATACTTTGCTTGTGAAATAAGGCAAGGTGCAAATGTGAGGCATGCCATCTAAGCAAGACCAAATAAGGGAACCTTAGTATCATTAAAACTCAATTCCTTAACTAGAGAATCAGGTATTTATTATCTGCCACATGCATGCCCACTTTATATTCAAGTACTTGACAGCCAAATACATAAATTATTTAAAAAGTCAAAGAGAAACTGAATTAGTTTCGTTCTGCATTATGACTGTTATGGGTGTGCTGTGAATAAAGCAAAGATATAAATCATAAGGTTGCCCCAGTCAGTTAAATGTGAAAAGTATTACAGATTTGAGTACATACATGATTTGTCATATGCACTCGGTTTTTCTTCAGCAGCATGCCACAAATACATGATTTACATAAATTGTAATTCTCAACTGATCATTACCCAACTGCCTGCTGGTAAATTAGATGTTTTCATACATCTACCCACAACCACATTAATCCTCTCTGCCTGCCCAGCAGAGATTATCTACATTGGTGTAACAGTGCTAAAGCAAAAGAATAAAAATTAAACACTTTATGCAGATTAGGTTTTAAGTGGAACCCAAAACTGACCAGCACTGTATCCAGCCTATCACTGCAGGCATTTCAGGGCAGGTGCCTACTTTAACCCCTGGTGAGGGTTCAATTGCAAGAAAAAGGCCTTACAAGACAGGTTTTTTACCTATAAACTGCTAATAAGGAATAATTTTTAGTGGAGAGAAATCAGTTTAAAACATTCCTCATGAGAGTTTGACAGTTTTGATTGCCAGTAAGAACCAGTTGCTGGCCTGCAGAAGCAATCCTTTGCTTCCATCCCCCTGAAACAAACTCACAGAGAATTTTCTTCCTGTTATCCCAAAAGGATGGGAGATAATCCCTCTACCTCTTTGAAAGGCAGAAGCAGATACAAACCAAGCAGACTAATTAAGCTATAAGATCGTCAACAAGATGCACAAGCACCTACAAAACCCACATCTGAAGTGTTTGCTGCATCAGAGATCACCTGCACATCACCCAGCCTGAGCCTTATAGTTTTTAAAGCCAAGAGTCCAGGCTCACTTCTGTTTCTACCAGGAAATGCCAAAGGCAGTGCAAGGGCATGAACGGTATTAGGGGATTTTAAACCCCCATGCTTCTGGAGTCCAAGTGTTTTATTTGAAGTGTTTATGTGAGAGCTCCAGCTTTGGTTTATCACAGCTTAAAGCCAAACCATTTACAATTGCTGCCATGGCTCCAAGTGAGCCACTGGAGCAGCCCAGGCTGCCCTCCTCTTTCCTTCTTTGTTGTGCACAAAGCACTTGGGTTTGGATTCACACCTCAGATCCATCCACCTGCCTGGGGACTGAGCAGGGCACAGCTCTCTTGCCATGGACCACAGTGAGAAGGCTGCAGATGGGACGAGCTCTCCCAGTCTGGGGCCGAGGCTGGTGGCACAAGTGACACCCTGCACACAGCCCTTGGCTGGTTGGGAAGAGCACAGGGGATCCGGCTGTTCCACCATGAATCGAGTGATGGGGCACGGTCCCGACAGACACAGGAGCTAAACCACGCTCTGAGCTCAGCACTGCTGGCAGTAACACTGCTGTAAACTGCAAGGGTTTATAATGAAATAACACTGCTATAAGCTAAGAGGATTGGTAATGACAGGCTGCAACACACAGATACAACCTGCAATGTCTGGCACTTATGGACGTGGCAGGTATCGTTGGTGTAATTGCCATCAGCACCAGCCAGAAACCACCAGGGCCATTTAACAGTTTAATCCCTCCCTGCCAGCCAGCCACTGCTAATGCTGATCCCTGCTTCCCAGCAAAGGCAGCAGATGTCACAATATCCCCGTTCCTGAAGTGTAGCTGGGGCCTGTCCCAGGGCAACTCCTCTCCCCTGAGGAAGGTTCCAGTGTGGTGGAGGATCCAGCAGCCCTCCCATGGCACGTGCTCCTGCAGAGGACCAGCAATTTGCAACAGGGTACTGGAAAAATACATTTTAAATGCTCTGGCAGTGCAAATGCTGAGCTGCAGCAACCTGTTTTATGCTGCATTGGGAATGGAAACACACTTAGCTTTTATTCTTCTGGGAAGGAAAGCATTTAGTCCAGGTCTCTATGAAATTCTCAGCTATTGCCTGTGTTGGTTTTCCTCTGTGGCAGTACTGGCACCCAAGAACAGGTGATCAGGTGGGACTGTCCTGGCTGGGGGCACTCTCAGCAATCCCCAGCATTAATTTTCTCTATCCCTGTATCCAGCACACCACCATACAGCTGAGGGGTCTGAAAATGCCACTTTATGAATTACTTTCTGCGGCTGGAGGACTAAGACAAAAGCCATGACCTGCTCATGTTCTTCCTAAGCCTGGTTTAACCCCTCCCAAAATAATTAGTGCAGCCAAATACATGTGCAGTGCATGGTTATGGGTGCCAAATGCCTCAAAGAGAAAGTTTCAAGACACTCATCCTTTAACGTGCTGGGAGCTCTGTAGCTCAGCAAATGGTTGATTAAGTATTTCAAAGCAAACATGCTCATGGTGAAGGCTGAACAAGATCACAATATGGGTGACAATTTTGCAGCTTTGATGTAGGGCTTTAGGAGAGATCCTTGTCTCATAAAAGGTGGTTTCACTTTGTGATGCACAGTGTGAGAAAACACTGAAAAATTCATAAGCCACATCAATTAATAATTAATCTGCCAGCCCAGGAGTACTCACAACTTGTGGCATCAGCATCGTGGAGTGCTCCAGCTGAAAGAAACATGGCCCCCAAAGTGACTCATTGCAGGGATGCCCTTGGTTTCTTAGCACCAAGCTGCTGTTTTAGGAGATAAGGTGCAATGAGGCAGGACACAGTGGCACCACGTGGCACACATATGGTCCATGTCAATGTCCCAGACTGCTCTGCAGCACCCTTTTCCCACTAATGGTAAATATTCCTCTCTACAAGCAGCCAAGGGCAGTAGGATGGCAGCAGTCTGGGGCTCAAGGCCCCAGCCTCTTCCCACAAGTCAGAAACAGAAAGCAGAGAGGGATCTGAACATTCCCTCTCCAGATGCAGGTGGGATTGAGTTCCCTTTAAATTGGGAACACGAATGATGCTAAGCTGCCTCAGAAGGGTAACTCACCAATGTCCTGGGCAACATGCTCACCCTCTGAGCAGCAAACTGCAACCCACAGACTGCTGGCTGCCTTGGGATCTGAAACAGGAGCAAGGAAGAGGAAGCAAGGACAGCTTCCCCATGTTAGGCACCTCTCTGCATCAGCAACCACGGCAGCATCTGCATAGCCCAACTACAGATTCAACAACTCTCACTCCTGCAGTTCGAGAGAGGATTTTGGAAGACCTGGAGGGACCAGCAGAAGATGCCTTCTCCACCAGCCTTTAACACTGCAGTGATGTGTGATCCCCTGACATCCCAGGGGACTGATCTCCTGATGCCACTGCACAGCAGGGATGCTTAAGGCTTCCTCTCCTCTGGCCAGTCAGAACTCCCCAATTCAGTCTTTTAGGTTCAGTCATGCAGAATCTTTCTAATGTAAAGTTCCCCTTAATTCAAGGAACCTGTGCCTATTACCTCACCAAAATTTTCTTTTTCCCTCCCATCAGCCCTAGCTTCTCACACAGCCCCAGGGTTCCAGTACCCCAAAATGTGACAAACCCCCTCCCCTGGGGAGTAGACTGCCTTATTCTGCTCATGTGTAGGTAAAACAGGTCCCAGCAAACTCCTAGGTTATCTAATGAACAACTTCTGCATGAGAGCATTCAGGGGGTCCTGGGAGGGTGATTTAAAACAATAGAAAGGACTTGGATAATTCAGTAAAGGGATGATGATTCCCTCTTAAAGAGAAATCTTATTTCATACTTCACAAACTTTAGGGTTGCACTAGATTCGTTGGTGAAAACATTCCCTGGGATATAGAGCAGCCTCTCCCTGCCTCAGTGTGAATCTCAGAGTGCTGCAATACATCTCTGTGCCTCAGCAGGCTCTCACCCATCACATCTGCCTGTGGATGCTGGGACCGTGCCTGCTTCACCAGCTGAGGTCAAGAGATCCACCCTTGGACTCAGTGTGGTGTGAGTGCTGCCTTAGATGGCTGTTTATCCCATGAGCTGAGATGATTTTCCACCACATGTGGGCAGAGGTTTCTCAGTCCTCTTTGCTGCTGGCAGCAGCACCCATGGGAACTCACTGCTCATCTGCAGAGCGTTGATGGATCACCCAGCACGAGCTGGGGCCGTGGCAAGGGCAGGCAGGTGCCAGGCATGGATCCTGTGCAGGAAAAGATGATATCTCCCCATGCCCTCTCAGTTCCCAACCTGCCTACCACCTGCCTGCCTCTCCATAGCTCTGCAAGGCTGCACCGTGGGGCTGAGGAAAGCTGAGACAAGCAGACCCAGCATGCATCTTTCCAGCAGCTTGTGCAAAGATACCTCCAGATTTATGTGCAACGATAAATCAAAGTAAATGAGAAACCAGATTCAGCAGAACAGGAAGGGGAAGAAAAAAGTGCTGCCTGCCTTTGCAAACGTTTTGCAAGCTGTTAAGGAAAGGGATGGCAGAGCACATCCACTCGGAAGGCACGTCCTTTCCATCTGTGGCCAGAGAACTTTTGAACCCTGCAAATCCCTCTGCAAGATCATCCGTGCAAGGTGTATGACACTGAAAGGGATTGAAAACTAAAGCTGTCCAGAGGCTCTGACCTCTGAGCATGCCTTAATACCATCTTCTTATGGCATTGCATAAGGATGTTTGAAGGCGTGCGAGCAGCAGACGCTGAGCTATGGCACCATGAAAGAAAGTGGAGCACTGGCTGCCTGATGCTGCCTGAGGTCCACCCCTGCATTTAGCTTGCTTGTGTTTCCTTACAGCTTATCATATGCTGAATTTCACAACAGTTAATGCAAAGAGAATCACCAGAATTTCCTGAACATGGCAATAAACTACTACTGAGTTCCTAGTAAGTTTTACAGCTAGAATTAACTGTAATTAATTCATCCCAATCATCGTGGAAGAAGGATCTACATATCCTCAAATCCTCATCTTTGATTAAAAGCTTAATGGTAGACAAATTCATCACTTAATTCAAAATGGGCTTTGGCTTTTGGAGCTAAAGCAAGTTGCATGAGGACCTAGTCCAGCAAAACTGCAGTACCCTGGCACTCAGCAGGATTAAATGTGACGGAATAAGATATGGGAACATCTCCAGTGGTGTCTACGCAATAATTGTTCTGCAGAAAGCTCTGAGCAAAAAACTGGCAAAGCAGAAACCGGCTGTGAAACAGCAAGGGTTTGGTTCTATTATATGCTAAATCAGCAGAAAACAGGGGAGAGGGAATGTAAAGAAAAGTTTATGGCTCTCACTTTTTCAAGGACTCAGATAGCAAAGATTGCACTCCTGCTCGTTACAGCTCATTTTTGTATTTGTGAAGTTTAGATTTATCACAGCCAGAGATCTAAAGAGACCAACCTTCTGTACAGGCTGATGTCTTTCACACTGGTTTGATGCAGCAAACTTTCCCATGAGGTCAGGGAGAAAGCAGTTGAGAGAATTAAGGCTCTAGGCAGCAAATTTCCAGCACATAAACAGGTTGCTACATGTTCTCAGTGGATGGCATCCTGTGGTGGAGGTGGGAGCTGAAGCTGCTGGTCTCACCTGCGAGTAGGATCACACTTCTCCAGAAGTCTCTGTCTAGGTCAACATCAGACTCCCCTTCTCTCTTCCCAGGGAGCTGGAAGGGAACTGCCTTCCACTGCAGATTCAGCTATTTTAGTCCCTCTGATTTGCACCTAATATGCCGCTCACTAATTGGTATCAGCTTATCAAAATCCAGAGCAGAAACATCACATCTCTAAGTCACTTTGATCAATACAGAACAGCAACTATAAATGATTAATAAGAAATCGGTATTGCTGTGCTAAATTACTATATTATGCTAATTAAAAGGTCAATTCCTCGCTTTTCTTAGAGCAGTGCCCAAACATCTGTGCTCTGAATCATTCAAAGATTTCAGGGAAATCAGAATCTC
Source organism: Notiomystis cincta (assembly GCA_013398075.1). Classification (NCBI taxonomy): domain Eukaryota; kingdom Metazoa; phylum Chordata; class Aves; order Passeriformes; family Notiomystidae; genus Notiomystis; species Notiomystis cincta. Next base: position 154,506 of record VZRX01002817.1, read on the forward strand.
CTGGTTTTGAACAGAAGCAATATCAATCCTTAGCCATATCAATCCTGTCTAATCTATCACTGCATTTCAGAAAAGCCACCTCTTTTTAAAATAATTAGCATTCAACAACATGAAAAAAAAATTCACAAGAAATAAGGATTGGAATTCTAGCTTCACTAATTGGGAACAGCCACCACCTCTCTTACTGCCTGACCCCCTCCAACAGGACCTATTCTGCCCCTGAGGAACCAGTGGCACAAAATGGATGTCTGGCATCTCTCAGAAGGGCCATGTGGAGCTGAGAGCTGTCATGTGGGATCTAACCTCACATAATACCCTTGTGAGATGCTCTGGCACCGGCACTGAGGATCAAGGATGTGAGAAGAATTGAAGGAGACACAGAAAAGCAGTGAGAGGCACAGCAATGAGGAAACAAACATGGGGAGCAAAAATGTGATGCTTTCAAAAGCAGTGAGTCTAAGTTGAGAGGAGGAGGAAAACAGCACCAGGTACCACGTGTGGGGAGAGCTTAGCAGGTGGGGCAAGTCCTCCCCTGGGGTGCACCATCTGCATCCCCTTACTGGTGGGGACAGCCAGCCCAGCAAACCATCTACACAATATAGAAAACGCTGTTCTTTGTCCATATTAAAGGTATGAGAAGTAATTTCTGCGTAACAATTACAGAATAAGATGTTTCAGCCTGGCAGCAGCAGCTCCTGCCACAGCCCAGCTCCCTCTGAGCACGGCACTGCTGCTCCCAGGGCTGCACTGGCTTTACTGTAATCAGCTCAAACCGTGGCCCTGCATGCAGCCCTGCCTGGGTAGGGGAGGATGGGCAAACAGGGACGAGCTTTTGGGGCCCTGGGGTTTGAACACCCTAAAAATTCCTCCTAGTCTTGGAACCACAGCCTTCCAGATCTAATACTGATGTCCAGAGCAGGCTCTGGGACCACAGCAATAATACACACATGTAGTCACCATGTTACCACACTGTGGACAATAAACATTTCCTTTTCTTCCTGTCAGGGAGCCAAATGAATTCTAAATGGCTTTCCTGACCATAACACACACAGAGCTCCAGCTACAGACCTCAATTTCTGACACATCAGCTGTGAAGGCAAGAACCTGCAGATAAGAGAGCATCAAGGCTTTGAGGGCACTGCCAGACCCAGTGCACAGCACTAAGAACAATTAATTTCTTTCCAGACCATGTATCGCATGTAATAGAAAATATTAACTCACTTCCAAATATTTATGAAAAGTTCAGACATAATTAAACAATTTGCAATTGAAAATTAACAATCTAAAAATTCAGCTGTGTAGACAGAAAGCATTAAACATAACTGCAGTTAATGAAAGCTGATTTAAGTACAGCTAATACAGCAGCGACAGAAAAAGGCAGTCAATCACATGCCCTGTCATTAACAGCCTCCTCCATGTGAAATATTATTATCTGAAGCATTCAACCTGCTCTGCTGTCCCAGTGTGTGCAGGAGAGCTGTTTGCCTACAACCTGCTCCAGCTGGAGCAGAGGGACAAGGCATCCATCTGTCCACCACCCCCAGGTGTCTGTCTGTCCCCTCTACTCCCCCAGCCAAGGCTGCCCCCCCTCGAGATGCTGAGTGAAGCCAGGCTGCTGTGGAGTGTTTTGGAGCAGTGCCTGCAGCCCCATCCTCCCAGGCTGTCTGCAGGGGCTGCATGTGACAAGGACCCCAGCACTCTGCTGATGGGGGACCAGGGCAGAAAACAGGCCAGTGTCACCCTGATGGCTGCAGTGTGTTCATGACAGCACAAGCACCAGCTTTCCCCAGTCCCCTCTGGGCTTCACCCACTGCCCCTCAATTATCTTTCCCTACAGCTCAGTAGGGACAGAACCTCCAGACAGAGCTCTTCCATCCCCATTGGGTGGAGAGCTCTTTTTCACACTGCTTCATTAATTATTCTTTGTATTTAAAGCCCAGTAAAGCACTAATTGCCCAATGCATTCATCCCAACCAGGCTGGGCTACCTCAGTCTTGGCACATGTCAGGATACAACTCAGCTGGAGAAGAGGGAGCAGCATCCACCACTCTGGAACCCCAGAGGCAGCCTGAAGGAGAGGGCTGAGATGCCACAGTCCTCTGCAGCAGACTTCCTTGAACAAAAGATTATGGATTTAAGGATGGGATATGTGCTGGGTGGTGGGTCAGGCCCTGGTGTAGCTACACAATGACTTTTCCAGACAGCTCCTCTGCCAGAAACACTGTCAGCTGCTTTCTGAGGAAATGTGGTTTATTTCAAACTACATTCAGCAAGGCATGACCTCTTTCCTTTGAAATTGTTAGCAGGGCAGGAGGCTTTTGCTTAGAGAGTTAGGGAGAATACACAGGACACTCAGAGAGTATGGCATTACAGTCTCTGCTATTATTGAAGTCCCTCAGTGCTTTCTGTGTGGCAGAATTCTGAAGAAATAAGGTGATAACCTGCTCTCTGATCCCATTTCATCTGAGTCCACTCTCAATCTTCCCTCTAAGCTTTCACCGAGGACAATGCAGTTTATATGCAGAAAAGACATGTAAGAGAGTAGTGCAAAATATACAGCTGGAATCCAGATGTGATACAGAGGGCAACTGTGACTGCAGGTCTGCAGCACCAGCACCTGGTCATCTCAGCCAGCTGCTACAGTTCTTTTTAGAAACTAGGAAGAACATCAAAGAAGAGATTAAAGAGAAAACCATGCTTGAAGCATTCTCATGGAAATCAGCTTTTTTTTTGCATTCTGCTCTGTAACCTGGTCAAAATTGCACTGGCAGAACCACCCTCTTACTTCAAATGAAGGTACAATCAGATGTTACCTATGGAAATAGACACATATGGAACCTACAGCTGAAACCTTTTCCCTTGGTTTCTTATAATTAATCAAAGAGATCTATGGAAATTAAGGGCAGGAGAGCAGTGCACAGGGCATTAAAAAAAATAATGCATGTGTGCAACCCATGGGGTCAGACTGCTGTCCCTGCATCCTCCACTTTCTCCAGTGGAGTTATAGGGAAAAACAACAGAGAAAAGCAGGCTCTGACAGGACTGGTGGCCCAAATGCTGAGAAAGCTGTTAGGAAAGGTGGACAAAACCAAGGGAGCTCTTGCTGGGAACCAGCAGAACTGGGAAATGCTCTGGTACCTGCCTGTGCTGCTTCACAGATGCAAAGGAATCAACTGAGGTTTATGCTGTGACCTTGCATGAGAGCTGAGGGAATAACAAAATCATTTAGCTCACAGGCTGAGCAAAATCCACAACAGATCCCACCCTGTCAAAAAGCATTCATCTTCAGACCGTGTTCCTCCCTACATTTTTCTGCAACCTTAAAAACCTAAGCTGTCCTGTTTCTAAAATGCTCAGATCCATCTTAAATCCATTCTCCCACTCTTTTTTAGTGGAATTTAGAGTGGAGGGCAAAACACTGCTGAGACAATTCAACCAGTTCCTTAAAAACCTGAAAAAATGCTTCATTCAGCCCAAACGTGCCTACGTTATAAACCATGTGCAGGCTCACTGCACAGCGTGCATTTGCTGAAAATTAAGAGATGTAAGATTGCCTCCTGCATATTCCTCTGGGAGAAAAGGCAGCAATCCTGTTCCATTTTTTCCAGAGCCATTTTCACACCCAAACACCTCCCAGCTGTGCCAGATGTGCTTTCCATCACAGGTAAAATGAATGGAGGGGGTGACAAAGCAGCTGGCTCTGCAAGATGCTGGCTCATGCCAGCAGGAGCCCAGCTGAGAGGAGGAGGACCCAAGTGTGGGGAGGAGAAAAGGGGCAAAGCAGAAAATCCCATCTCAGCCCAATCTCCACGCAGAGTTATTCTGGTTTATGCTGCTGGCAGCCTTCTTAACTGCACAATGACACACACTAAAAATATTTGCCGTTTGGACTAGATTTCATGTTTAAAAATGTATAACAAATAATTACTTGTGCAGCACAAACCTTATAGCTTCTGCTTCTGAGCAGATGGGAGTTTGTAACAAACTTCATCTGGCAAAGCAGTGTCCCCTCATCTGCCATCACCTCATCCTCACTGCCATGCAGCACCAAGGGCTCTGTGCATGCCAGCCCTGCTTCCTAACACGGGCAGCTCCACAGCAAAGGATTTTGGCTGCAGGTGGCCAGGGAACAGCTCCAATCTGCCTGGCTGCAACACTCTTTTTCAGAGCCCACCACAACTTCCACTGCAGACTAAAATGAAATAGCCAGCCTAGACAAAGTTCAGTTAAATAACTGATTCTGTATTCAGTAATAACACTTTCATGGTGTCCAAAACCTGCCCAGCCTTGGGATGGACTCCCAGCCCAGAATTAACCACTTGCCCCTTCCTATGCAATCTCCTGTACACTCCTAGTATAACTTCACCCTACAGTTGCAATGTTAAGGCCCAACCTTCCATTTAAACTTAAGCATATCTGATAGAAAAAGATCCAGTGTATCCTTCAGGTGACAGAAAGGTTGTCACAACCTTTGCCCAGCTCTCTCAACCCTGACTATCAGTGGCAGCCAAGAGCAACTGCTTTGATCACAGTTTTACTGCTCCTGTACATGCACAGTTAAACATTGCTCCAATATATCTGCAAACAAATTACTTGGACCATTTCCCCAGGTGAGTCAAACTTTTACTTCTTTCTTATCCCTTCGCATAACTCTCAAGACCTTCCCAACATATTTTTATAGTACAGATTCAAGACTGGGATAAAGGAGAGGGTTTTTTGCTGCCCTATAGAAAGACAAGAGTTTCTCACAACGTTTCCTGGGGTACCTTCACACCTGCCAAAGGCTTGAGAGCTCAGCACACCCACTGAGGCTGTGGCTGCATCCTGTTCTCCTTGCCCACCAGTGTCCTGAGAATCCTTAGCTGATGCCCACAAGGCATCAATCAGACACAAGCTTTGAAAACTTTTCACAATTCTGTCATCACCTTTTCAGGTACCTTGCTACCTTACTGCCAGTCTGACTCTTGTTTTAACATTATTTATGACAGCTTGTACTTCCTTATTGCTTGTTTTACCTTTAAGTCCTCTCCAGAGCCTCTTCTGAAGCAGAAAAAAAAAAAAAAAGAAAGAAAAAAGGGGGAGTATGGATAAAAAAAGGAGCTGATTTTCCTCTAAATTTTGCTAGAGGTTCTCTTGAAGGTTACAGACTTGCATCCTGAGAAAAGCAAGAGTAGCACAGTGGTTTCAGCCACTGGAAAACAGGGCAGGCCCCATATCCAGTTCAGCTGTGCCCACACAGCCTCCCTGGGGTTTTCAAAGCATCCCAGAGCAGCTGGAAAAGCTCTCCACACAGATCACCACCATCAGAGCAGAGGGATGGGTTTTGCTTCATCTTAGGGCAGGAATCATTGCAGCCTGCAGCAGAGAGCTGATGACATTTTTGAAAAGAAATACTCCTGTTCCAAGCTGAACTCTGGTTTGCTTGGTGAATTTTTCTGAGACCATCCCTTGCTGTTACTTGCTGTCAGCTGCCCTTCCCTTCTCCAGGAATCACACTGGCACAGGCCAATTCATGTCCAGCAGAGTTACATCTGATTTCATGCTATCAATGAGCATTTACTCCTTTTTCAGCAGAACTTTATTTGACTCATTTTTCTTTTCCTCTGCTCCCGAGCACCCTGGCACACCCCTTCCCAGCAGCCTCTGCACAGGGAGTTTTGTTATTAAAGATCCTTAGGAACTCTTTGTCTTTGAACAGGAGAGATTTACTTTTGACTGATACCTTTTACTCTTATTTTGAAACACACCAGGTTTTCCCAAGCTCACTAATGACAAAGCTCAGATCAAGCTCATACTCTGATGTTACAATGCCAGCGTTTCTACTCCTGTATTTAGCATAGAAATAGATACTTTTTTTCATTGATGCTGCTTATGTTTTTATCCATACAATGGATGAAACTGCAACTGGCACTATGATAGGAAAGTGTAATGATCCAAATTATCTCATTGAACATATATTTGGCTATTTTAATTGACAGAAATAAAACTTCTACTAGCTGCCAGACATCCTCAGCTGTTTTGCAGTTGCCATACATAAAGCCAGAACAAATTGGCCAATCAGTGACCCTGAATAATTGCCTATGTTAAGTGTTAATAAAGGGGATCAGGAGTTACACAGCTGGGCAAAGGACTGCACATGAAAGGAGCAGAGTCACCTCCCAGCACTGACCAGCAGGGCTGGGGGAGCAGCAGGGCTGCAGCTGGTACCCCTGGGGAGAACAGCAGCTCATCAAGGAGCCAAACCAGCAGCAAAACCCATGTCCAGCTCTGTCCTCCTGCTTTGCTAAGGACCTGCTGCCAGCAGGGACTTCCCAGAGGAAAGCTCAAAGAAACCTGTGTTCCCCATCTCAAACACTGCAGATGTTCAGGGGAAACAGACCCTTTCCCAAACACTGATGCTGCTGCACACTCACAGGGGGCCACAGGAAGGATCTCTGACAGCATTTAAGCCAGTATTGAAGAGTGCATTGCTCTTCTATTAATCTAACTGGCATTATCTCCTCTTCCTCCATTCCCTGCAAGCAGGCCCAAACCACACTTCTCTTGTCTGACCTGACCATCACTCTCCCACACAAAGTTATTTTGGAATCATTTTGACAGTGGCAGCCACAGCTCCTTCAGCTAATTTACACTCAACTGATACTTAACCATCTGAGCACAACTGTTCCCAACCAAAATCCACTGTTATGGAGAAAAAGGGCAAATAAAGAGAAAATCTACAAACAGAAAGGTCAATGAAGAACAGAGTTAGAATTTTACATTTTTCATAGAAATTCAGAATCATAGAATAGTTTGGGTTGAAAGGGAACTTAAAGACCATCTTTTTCCAAACACTACCTGCCTGTGTAGATAGTAAGAATTTGGATATGCCTGGTGTCATGGGTTGGATGCTGGCCAAAGGCCAATGCACTCATGGAGGGAAGGGAATAAGACTTCAAGTTGTGAGGAGATGGTGAGTTCAGTGATGAGGAACTCTTGCTGATATTACACCCTGCATCAGAAATAAAGAGCACTGGGTTTTAATGTGATTTTAAAATACGAAATAAAATGCTACATTTGGCAAATAACATTCTTATCAGACCTACACAGGCATCATGGGACTTAATAAAATTATTGTGTCAATAATTCCTCCATGAACGACATCTCTGTTTTGCAGCTGTTTTTTCAGTCCTAGTCTCGGTTCTGCACGTGGGTGCACGAGACTCCTGGCACTGGCAGCCCAACACCTGCCTGCAGCTTGTTCCACCAGTGTTGCACAACAGGAGCTCTCCAACAAACTAACAGAAATATCAGCAGGATAAATGGCTGGTGTTGAGAAGAAATATGAGACATTTAATTACTCCACTATTAGGATTTTATAATTTAAAACACCCAAAAGGCTTTCTCCTTGTCAAGTTTGGACTTAACTAGGTCACAAAAGGAGATAATTATATTTAGCAAAACTCTCCACAGAACACAACAACTCATGATCCTCAGCCTGGGAAAAAGGGAACTTGTCACTGATGCTCCTTCTGCTAAGGAACATCCAAGGAGTAAAGCCTTACACTCCCTCCAGCATCCCACTGCAACTTGTGTTATCTTCCAAGATCTCCCACCTTTGTTGGTGACTTAATATTTTGCTTTCTGTGCCCTATGTTTTACATTTTTATGTTGATACCTGGAGCAAAATACCATCAGTGTAGACCTTGCCCAGTTTCCCTTCCTGTGGACTAACAATGACTGGAGATCTGCAATACATCTGCACACAGAGGCAGCAGTCAGGCAAGATGCAGAAACCAGCTGCACCCATGAGAACGAGCAGGTACTTAACCAAAACTCAACAGGCTGTTGGCCAAAGTCTGGGTGCCTTACCTGTGGTCACCATCTGTCACTGTGCCTTCCTCCTCCCCAGCACCTTTTTTCACTGCAAACATCATTGCTCATGCAGCACATTCAGAAGAGGACAGCAAAATTATGCATTTGTTCTTTGTTCTCATTTATTGTGGGAAATGCCTGTAATTTTAGCTGTCTCCTCCTCTGCACATCTGAGGAATGCTTAAGGCTCCAGCCTGAACACACAAGCAGGCAGCCTGGTTCCACCAGTGCCCATGGTGCTGGACCCTGGCTGTGGTTGGGGTACACAGGGTTCAGAGCCCAACCTCCAGCCCACAGCCTGCTCTCCTGGGAAACTCCACTCACTTCCCTGTCACAGCTATCCATGTTCAACATCTACAGTCTCCAGCTCTACAGCAAAACACCCCTGGCCCTGAACCTGATTGGAGCTGGCTGCTTCAGAGGTTTATGCCTCTCTCATGCCTTCTTCAAGTCTTTTCATGTGGGGTATTTCAGCTCCACATTGCCCTAAATCTCAAGGTACTCTGGCTTTTACACCATTCTCTTTGTGGAAAGGGAATGCAGTCATTTTCCCTCTTTTGTAGCAACGTTTCTACAAAGACTTCATGACAAATACATGACAAATACTATTGTGCCATCACCTCCCCATCCTTATACTGTTTTCTGTCACAGACAAAAGAACTGGACCAAAGGCTGGCTACAACACTTGAAAAACACATGCACAGAGCAACAGAGCACTGCTGTTAGGAAACATCACTGCTTCCCTGCATTATACAACAAAGTCTGTGCTATGGAGGCCAACACAGTTTTTACATGATTTTAGGCTACTATGGGCCTTTTAAATACATGAGAAGCTGTATTTGAAGTTGTGTTGCATCCAATTCCTTATGGAACTTCTCACAAAACATGAGTAGAATAAGATGTTCCAGAAAAAATGTAGTATATTGAATATGAAAACTCAGCACTGAAATAGAGGTAAAGAACAGCTTACATAAGTTAGGGATATTAATGCTGAGCCTTTGAAATGCATGAAATCTACTTTGTTGATCATTTCCCAATTTATAGTCAGCTCAGTGGGAACAAATATGTGCCTACTTTGATATCCTTTTGAAGAAAATTCTTGGCATCTCATTTCTGTTAAGAAATATACCTATTCTCTTTTTAATTTGGTACTTTTTAGATGAAAACTGGAAGATTAACCCAGCTGTATTTTATATTCATGAAGTACTTTCTATGGCCTGATCCATTCGACTCCCAAAGTTTCTTCTGAATTAAAATTACCCTGTCTATCACATCCCAAGCTGTGACATGAAGTATTTGTCAAGTTGCATGGAACACTAGTGGCCTAAAGAACTAAATGTAAGGAGGGGAGGAGAGGACTGCTGAATAATTTTTTTTTTTTAATAATTCCCTTTTCTGGAAATCTGAACACAAGATGGATGCAAAGAAGCAGCCTAGAGGAAACCACATCTTAGAGAAATAAGATTAGAGAAAACCTAGTAAAATATTAATGTAGAACTTTCAAAATATTCCCTTAGTGGATGATGTATGTCAGAAGAATGATCTCTCTATATAACATGATAAAAAGCAAACCAAAAGAATGGTGTGTAACCTTAGGCTAGCACAGCTCAGTGGGAACCAGTCCAGGCTCTCTGACAAGACATTGTGTGCTGAAATGAAGACCCTGGAGCTCTGGAACAAGCCAGCATGGCCATGTAAAACCCCCACTATGCACAACTCTGACAGTATCTTTCCATTTTGCTCTTGAGATAGGCATTAAAAGTTCCCCAGGAAGGTAACCACTGATAAAATACATGACTGAGGGTTGAAGTGCTGCAAAGCATTGAGATTTTCATGTGGAATTCAAATTAGATTTAAAGACCTATGTGCAAAATTAAATTCGAGCGGTTCCATTGTATTTCCAGTTAAAAGGAAGAGGAAGAGAAAGAGAGGCATTAACATAGTGCAGGGTCATGCACCAGTTATGTCTTATTAAGTATTCCAGCCTTCCTTAAGATAAGCATCACATATGGGTTCTTTTGCAGCTAGCAGTTCCTTGCTCAAAGAGAGAGAGGTCTGGATAACACCCCTTCTGTCTCCCAAGGCCCCCTGGGCTGATTGACAGGAACATGTACTGCAGGGAACAAATGCTGCTCAAAGAAAAAATAAGATTACTTCCTCCAAAAGGGGCCAGTGAGGCCATTTCTTTGTCATGTCTTCTGCTCATCATCTCTGGTTGAGGGAAAGACAAACAGGAGGAGTGACATTTTCCTTTCCTAACAAGACACAGTCCACAGTGTTTCTCCACATTGAGAAGCTGGATTTTATGTACAGTGGCTTGCACTGAATTCAAAGTTAGGGAAGTAAGAGAGATTGTTCAAAATAAAGACAGCATTTTGAAAGCAAAGTCCCACCTTTGGAAACCCTGGAACCAGACCCCATGGAAGCCAACTCAGAAACTGCACTCCAGCCCATCTCAGCTGCTTTTTATGTTGGTTTGTTTTTTTTGTTTTTTGAGGAGATATTAGCAATTAATTTCATTTTTATGTAACACTTTTAGCTACCACTCCCTCTGCCCTGTGATGGACAACATTTGGCTTGGCTTCACCTTGGGCAGACCCAGCAGGTGTTTTGAGGCTGGACTGCCCTGCATAGTGGCAATTCACTCCATGAGATCATTGGGTTTTCAGTGTAAATTGTTTTTTCCTAAATCAGCAACATCTTCTCCACTTGCTCCCTCATTTTTCAGTCCCCTCTCTGCCAAAACCAATACAGGTAACAACTCTGGAATCTGTACTTTGTGCCAGCTCAAATCTCCTCTCCACTGAAATGTAATTCCCCAAAATTGTTACATTTAGTGATGCTCAAGGACCCTCCTACTTCTCAAGGTTTTGCAAAACCTTCCCCACTGCTTCAGGATCTCCCCACACAACTGTGCCAGGAACAACCCTGTCTCTGCTCTGATCTATTCCCATAATAAAGCTCAGAGGTGGAAGCAGTCAGGCACTTGCAGAGGCAGCAGACACCACAACAGCTCTCCCAATTAGTATCTCAGGATCAAAGTGTTTCCCTTCCTAGAAACCTCTGCTAGCCTGCAAATGCAGCAGATCAACACATCAGCTAGTTAAATCCTTCATACTTTCCCCAGTTGCTCCTACCTAGAGCCAGGAATTTACAACTCAACTTAATCTTTTCACAATGCAAGGTTGTGGTAGGGAAATGAAATTGTATTAATAAACATCCACTTGAAATGTGGCTCCTGATCTGGTGGAAGAAACCCCAAACATCTGGCTAAGCCGAAGAAAAGTCATGCCAGCAATTATATTTTCAATGAAAGAAACAGCAGTCCTTAAATAAAGGGGCTAAGGTAGATTGGAAAAGTCAAGCCATGGATATGATGTTTTATAAGGTAACCGTGGTTATTTTTTATGCATTCCTTTGCAGCATGAATGCAGATGATGAAAAGTATTCATGGGCCAATTGAAACGAAAATAAATGAAAGAGATATCTTGATGGCAATTTAAGCCTTAAACTGCAAAAATTAATCAGTCCACACAGACAACAAAGAGCGTTCAGCTGAGGCTGCACCACAAAAACACCTCGTTAATTAGATGAGGGTAAAAATGTTTTTATCGTTTCACAAAGCATGAACATCTTGAAAATCATCCTGATTTTAGCCCTAATGTACCTGCAGAGATCCATATTGCTGAAGCAGGAGTTGTCCACATGGCCTCTGGATAAAGTACAACTATTTCTCCTTTAATCTGCGGGTGGAAAGGCAGAGGAAGGGGGTCCTGGCACACTGCAGCCCTTTGTGCAGCCCAGAGAGGGGTCACTCATGGTCTGTAAGCACGAGCCTGCTCTACTGCTGCTGCTTGAGAACGTTTGGCATGACCTTCCACGAGATTAACAAGCTCTCTTGGTGGCTCTTACCTTGCTGGCAGGTGGTGTCACCCTGACATCGAGGGCAGGGCAGCAGATCAGAAGTGGGGGACAGGAAATCGTGAGGGTTCCCCCTTGTGACAAATCACAGGATCTGGAAAGAAGCCTTCAGCTCAGAGGAGTCCTCGTGGACTCCTGCAGCAAATAATGACTTAAACCCATCTCCAAAGCCCCCAGGAAGAGGGACTCCCAGCAGCCAAGATGTTTTGTATGGCAGCAGAGAGCTAAAGAGGGAGGCTGCTCCTCCACTCCAGAACCTGTCTGGATGCTGAAACGGTTTTCCATCCCTTAAATAATACAAGCCACTGCTTGTTTTGGTGGAATAAGTGACATTGGTCTAGGCTGTGGAGAGGTAGCCACACCCCTAAACCCAGAGGGAAGGCTAGCAGGAGGTGGGATGGGAAGGATTCATTGCAGAAGAGTTCTTCAGGCTAATAAACATCTCTGGTTATTGTTAGAAGAAAACGGAATTCTTCTCTGCAAGTCTTCACTATTGTTGCATGACATTATAATTTCTCTGCCAGATATATGCTCTTTGGATGCACACTCTAGCCTGGTTTCTGTAAAGGGACTGAAAATCAGAAGAAGTCCATAGAAGGGCCAGAACTGGAAGTTCCTAGTACAAGAAAACACATCCCCAACTGGCAGCTAACAGGGTTAAAACACCCTCTGATTAAATGAAAGCATCTTTAATTAGTTTAATTGACCATGCCTCAGCCAAGACCATCTGCTCAGCAGCATTTGCCTGCTCTTTGCAGGAGCGATTGATCAGCCATAGCTGGAGAATGTAGCATTAGGCTACATCAGATTCAGTTTGTTTAATAGAAGAGCTAATTTGCTTTAAATTTAATTACAGGGGCCAAGATTGCTCTCTAAGTCCATAACAGCACATAACATAAGCTGATCCTACAGCTAATGGGTGCACACGTAGGTCCACACATGTCTGTGCAAATCAGACACTGGATGGTGACAGCTCAGGTCCCACCCTGGCAGAGAGTGATCTCTGTGCAGTCCTCCCCAAAAGGCAGCAGCATTGTGGCACACTGCTGGGCTGGCAGGGCCACCCTGCTTGCTGCCCTGTTGTGTCCCTCCAGCTGGCTGAGGTCCTCCCTGCAGCTCTCACTGGATGCTGGAGCTGACAGATGTCTCATCTCAACCACCTCTCCTGCTCCAAATCAGACATAGAACAATGCATCACACACAGGTCACTGTTTCTGCACTGCCAGGGACCAACAGGGACCACCATGGTACCTCTCTGTACCTCCTGGATAACCTCCATCAGCAAACCCCTTCCAAAGGATGCATCTGACAAGCGAGGGCCCAGCAGAGCCAGACACCACTCTCGTCCCTTACCCTGACATTGCACTGTCCCTCTCAGTTTCTCTGCCCTCCCGTGCCAACCTCATTCTTCAAAAGATTGTGCCCTGAGCTGATACTGAAGGGTAATTGCTCCTCCTCCCCAAAGGACTGGGTGTGTATCTACATCGTGGTGTTATGACAGGGAAGATTTCATTCACTTCCCAGCACTTTTTCCTTTTCAGTTTCCCACTGGGTGCTAAATCACGGCAGGCTCTGGGAGATGCTCGGGCCCCGACAGGAAGCTGCAGCTGGCTGCTACAGGAGTAATTACAACCCTGCAGAAGGCTCCAGGCTGCCATTTCTGTTTCCATGGAAATAAATACAGACCATGATGCTTTATGGATTTTTTTGAGGCTTTTGATCATCTCTAAACCACTTTAACCCATTTTTATTGGTTGTGCCTTTGTTTTAAGTGGGGGGGAGAAGGCAGGGTGGGGATGATGCTTATAGTGTGAAAATAGGTGGAATGACCAAAAGGAGTTTTAAATAGTGAAAGAGGGGGAAAAAAAACCCCACAGGTTAAGGATGGTGCCCTGGGGATTTGCAAGGGGTAGAGCAGTGCTGGCCAAAGCTGCTGGTTGTCCATGGCACAAGCATCCAGCCTTGGGAGAGAGGAGCCCATGGAGGCTCATTGGTTCTTGCCTGCAGCCCCACAGCAGTCCCAGCTCACCACCACCATCCCCAGGACAGGCTCTTTGTAGGGAGCTCTGGGGTCCAAGAAAACCTCTCACCCTTTCAGAGGGTCATTACAGCCAGAGTTCGTGCTTAAATGCTCAGAACTGCAGATCTGTTTCTCACAGACATGGAGCTTCAAGATGAATCTAGAATAAAAAGGAATTACTTTGTGTTCTTTCAATTGGGAGAAGAGAGGGATCTGATCCTAAACCCCTGAACTGCAGGAACAGAGATGTGCACAGACAGGTAACTCCACGCTGTGCACAACAGTCCTGGACTCAATGCTCATGGCAAGGTGTGGCTGGGAATTCTTCATCACAACAAACTAAATTAAATACTTGGTCTGGGGAGGATACACACAAATCAAACATTCATTCTGAGGTGACCTTAACCTTCATCTCACTGTCTGAGCTGTCACAGTGCCTCACATGAGTTTCTGCCCCTACTTAGGCTGTAGCTTCCAAGTACCACTTGCTTCTCCACAAACAGAATGGATTTAGGCAATATTTTTAAGGAGATGTCTCCAACTTTCAGCTAAGTCAGCAAAGTCAGCTCATGCCACGTGTTTGGCACACACTGGGTACATGATGGCCGTGTGACCATGTGCCAGGCACATGATTGACACATGTTGGGCATGTGATGGGCACGTGAGGGGCTCAACACACCAGAGCAAGTGAGGAAACCAAGTTTGGTAGAACCACAAGAACTGCAGAGATGGGAGAGGGGCAGAAGGCAAGACACCTCAGCAAATCATTTCTAATACTGACTTGAGCTAAAATCAAACACTTGAGTTGGGGTTTTTTTGGCAGGGGAACTTTCTGCTATGTGAGAAATGTCAGCCTTTGGACACAGTGTCCTAATTCAGCTGCGAAAATAAATGTCAAAACAGTGAATTCTAGTTTTAAGCCAGCCCTGTTTGAGAAAATTTGGGTTGAAATGTTTCCTAGTTAAAATCACAGGGCCCCAAAACTTATGAAACAATTCCAATTGCACTGGTGAGATGTCCTTATGCCTTTACATGAAATAGCCACCAGACAGTGATGAGACCTGTGGTGTGTTGCAGCCCACCCACACATGCATACTTCTCTGATGTTTTGCCTTCTGCATGGATGGACAGAAATAGATGCTGAAAAACCATGACCATGTATTAGCATCACTCAGCAGGTTGGACATGCCTATATTTAGTCATTTGCTTTCAAATCTTAACATCTAAGGGAATTATGCTTAGCACAGGTTATTTTGCCACAGTATATGGGACGAAAGAAGAGAAAGTCTGACTGTGAAGCCTGAGAGTTCGGGCAGTTCTACAGGGAGAGCCCACTCTTCCTCTGAAGCAGGAGGATGGACTTGCACAGCTCATCATAGACAAGATTGGAACATCTGCTCCTGCTGCTGGATTAACTGAACAGCACTGTACCAGCTCCTCTCACTGCAGCTAAAAATGACTTCTAAACACAGCTTGAGACAGAAAAGTAAATCACTGCCCTACGGCTGGGAAAGAACAAGACAGGGAGAACACCACAGCCTCATTTTCAGAGATGCTGCTGAATTCAGCCATCATGAAGGTCAGCAGGAAATGGAGTACCCAAGGAAATGCCAACTGCAGCAAGAATCCAAGTTTGGAATTGCCCAACACTTAGAGGAAACAGCTCCTCTAGTACTCTTGCACAGCCACAGGTTAATTACAAAGCAGAAGAGCGAAATTTAAGACTTGCCAACAGGTTCTGGACCAGAAATCCCAGACTGAAACACATTTCTCCCTCCACCACACCTCTCACACAGCAGAGGAGCTCGCTGCTGGAGCCAGAGATGCTCAATTCCCATGCTGACTCCAGTGGAGCAGAAACACCAAGCCACGTGGCATGTGTTATGCAAAAAGCGCAAGACTCTGTGTATTATTTAAAATGTTCTAGTCAGAGCTTGTGCTTAACAACACTGTAATCTTCACAACTGTTCTGCTACAACACCACTTCCCATCTTTGTTTCCTAAAAGCCTTTCCAAATGCATTAATACCTTGCTATCAATAACTGCTATCTCAGATCCTGCTAAATCACTGCTATCGCATTAAGAATACACTTATCTCATGCCACCTGGGGATACGGTATTAAAAAAATCTCTTTAGAAATCATCCTCCTTCTGCACAAACAAAATATTATCTCAGAAGTGAATGGAAATGCAGTCCCAGTGATGCAATCATTATGCAATTAATGTGATGTAACAGGAGGCTGCATAGAGAAAACCATCTACTTTGAGACCACAGAAGTACCAGCAGTGTTTGAGGCTCTCAGCACCGCTCCTGCTCCTGTTTTCAGAGGACAGCTAGGCAAAGCCTTGTCACCCCTTGCCTCCTTGCACAGCCTCTGGGGAATTTCACCCTGCACACCAAGGCAAGGGAGAGCACAGGCCAGCCAGCCCCTCCACAGAAGACGATGGGTTTTGCTTTTCTAATCACAGGTGACTGATAAACTGCATGAACAGCACAGTGCAGCCACTCTGGAGAGAGTGCTGGCATTCAGACAGCCTGCCAAGGAAAGGCTGCTTTTCCCAATCCCTCCCATGCATGGCAGACAAGCACAGGCCAAAAAAAGTGTAGCTTATACCATGCCAAATTACCACCGAGAAACTTGTGACTACCCTCAACACTGCTGCAAGCAACGGCTCAGCACCTGTGGAAAGAGTAATGCTCAACAGCAATTTTGGTGCTTCACAGCAAGAGAGAAGTACAAAGTGTCTGCTGCTGGCCAGAGAGCCCCAAAGACCCCGCTGGTACAGCCCAGATGACATGAGCACAGGTAGCACCAAAAAAAGGTTCCCCAGAGCAAAGCCTGAGTGCTCACTGCTGCCTTCCCTCTGCAGAAGAAGAAGGAGCAGCAGTGACCCGCTCCCCACGGGAGAGGTCCCACCCCACCGCACCGGCACCACGGCACTGTAACCACTCCCACCGCATCCCAGGAAAGCACCCGGCTGCTCAATGACTGCTGACCTTGCAGCTTCCTGAGCCGTGCCTTGCACAAAGGGCTTTTCCTTCTGCATAGCTAACCCTTGCTATCCAGGTACTAAAAACAGAGTAACTCCCCTGATAATTCCTGCTTTCATCAGAAATTATGCCTTCCTGTAAAAGCTTAAATTACAGGTTTACTGCCTTCAAGTATTAGAAAAGACCCAGAATTAAATCCTCTGCTTTCAGATTAAAACCAGGACCCATGCAGGAAAGAGGCTGCTTGATGCAACAGGGCAATTTGCAGGCAGCAGCCTCTGGGTTCACGGTGTCAGCCAGAAAGGTTCTCACAAGCAGAGATCACAAAGCAGGGCAGCTGTGATCAAACACTGTTTTCTGCATCAGTGGGAAGCACAAACCAGGAGGGAAGGATCACACACAAGCTCACGCAAAGCCACCCTGGGCCTTAGCAAAGCACAGGTCAAGGGAGAGCAAGAGACACAGGGCTGGAGTTGGTTTAAGTTAAAAAATAAACCAAAACACTGCAGAACTGACTCGGTTCTCGACACTGAAAACATCATGGGTTTGATTTTAAAGAATTCTTCCACCAGACAATGGAGGCAGAAAATCTGTGTAAACAAAATTTATGAGGTCCATTGCACTTTTTGCTATGAAGACACATTACTCAGGGACATTTATTATCCTCTCCCCACTCTGCCATTAAGGTCTGAGATTAAGAAGAACAAATGCAAGATAACTAAGCTCTTTACAGGGGTAAAAACAGATGAAACATAATTCTCTGTTTCTTAAAAAGAATTGGAAATGTGTACACAGAAGACAGACAGAATTGGTCTCAAATGTATTAATTTCAATAAGAAGCTGAAGCCCTGAATTACAGCGAAGAGACTGAGGTCTGCTCCTCCTCCAAAAACTTTCCACACCTTACTCTCTCCATGACTCTGGCATCCTTTATCCCGCCTGTGATATTTATATCCAATAGCAGGGGACTGTAATCTGGGTCACCAGCAGTCTGGATAGCCACTGACAGCCCTCAGCAAGAGCTGCTGGAAACACAAGCAGCACTGCAGAGTCCCAGCTACGCAGCTCTGGAGACCTGGCTCTTACTGGGGTAGAAAGAGAGGAATGGAAAAGGTTTTCAAGTGCAAGTAGAGCTACCCTGAGGTCATGGAGCTTTGGGATGCTCTTTCCTTCCACCACAGGCATGCAGGAATCACAGAGATCCTTCTGCTTAAGGAGAACCTGTATAACCTCACTAGGCAAGTTTGCATTAGCCACCCCTGCCAGGGACTCCTGGGATCTGACTACTGATATCACAGGCTGTAAGAACCTCTGTCATTTAGACTGCTGATGTGACACAGGAAGGGCAAGCAAGCCACAGCCAAATAGCCCACTTAACCACCTCAAAGACCTGCTCACCCAGATGCAGAGCTGAGGAATAAAATTTCCTATCCCAGCAATCCTAAGGAACAGCATGAGAAAATGAGCAAGAGAAGGAGGCCCGCTTGGATAGCCAGAACAACACTGGCAGTGCAGAAGTCCCACCATAAACCAACCCCCACCTTCTTGATAGAAATTCTCTCCAAAAGAGTCTGGTCAGGCCCAAAGTTTCCAGTTCATAACAGCAGTATTTCCCCAAAAAACCCTCTTCCATTCCCATCTTACCTGACAGGCATTGTACAGAAGCTGATGCTCGAATTTCTTGATCCCCAAAATGTTCTGGAACATCTCATAGAGCTGCTCCTTGCTGAGAATGAGCTCCGAGGCAGCACTGGCTGTCATCCTGGCCTGTTGCTTCCGGGGATCCTCCTCCCCACGGTAAATAGCATCAAACTTTGCCATCCACGAGCTCAGGACTGTCTCCTTGCTGAGGCCATCGATTTCTGGCAGGCTGCGCACTCTCTTCTCAATGTGCTTCTTGAAGACCTCCCGGGAGTCGTTTGCCGAGCACCCTCCGCTCTGCACCATCCTGGCAACGCGGTCGCTTTTCAGGAATACCTGCAAAGAAAATGTGGGGTCAAATGGTGTCAGTTAAAAAAAAATCACCCTTAAGTACCACAAAAGGTGGTTTCACTGCTGGGAAGCTGCTTATTGACTGTCAGAGCATTCTCCAGCTCCTCACTCAACCAGCACATGTTGCCGGAGGTTTCAGCTGTACTTCGGGAAGCGTAATGAAATCAGGTGAAGCCTCTGCCTTGACTCCACTAAAATGAAATATTTTGATGCAATTAGGACTTGATGTGATGTGATGCTCACACCTTACCAGATACATAGATGCCCTTTGGGAAAGTAGGATTTTATTTTGCTCCATCTGATTGTTTTAATAAGGAAGTTTTTGCACAAGTACATTCACTTAACCAAGTTCTGCCCTGTTAGAGGGAGCAGAGTCATCTTACTGAAGCCAAGAGCACTGCACTGGATTTATCTGGGTAGTCAGGCCCCTGGGAAACCTCTGCAAGGACCAGACCCACACCTTAATTCTACTACACCAGAGGAGATCTTTGCTGTCTGACCTGCTGTCACAGGAATGGGAAGCAAGATGGGTCAGTATGGCTTGAACCTTTGCAGAGATGCAGGGCACTGATGGCAGGAGAAAGGGAAGGAGAAGGCATTTCATAAAGATGTTCTTCCTACTGCAAGAGCAGCAATAGGGTCAAAACATAACAGACTCCCACAGACCACAGATGTCCTGGGAGCAACACAGAGCTGAAGGGTTAGAGAGATAGAGGGGTATTGTGTTGGCTCTCCTCTCCCAAGCCCTGAACACAGAAGAGCAAACAATATCCAGTAAGAAAACTGCTGTTTTATTCATAATGCTGAGAACTGATGAATACAGCAGCTTGGGAAGAAGCTGTGCCCTCACAGGGGTGTGTCTGTCAGCTCTCAATAATTAAAGGGCTTAAGGATGACCAAAGGACATGATAGATTTTTTTTTTATATACCATTCAGCAGCACAGTACTTCATGTTCCCAGATGCTTGATGGCACAGGCATCTGTTGGCAGCAGTAGTGGGTTTTGTCCAAAGACCAGACCAAAAATGATGCTGAGGAAGAGCTGGGCTGTTTCCTTCCAATAACACCATGGGAGCACTCACTCCCAGCAGACAAGACAGGCAGAATGCCACCAGCAGCCTCTTCAGTCCGTGCTGAACCAAGAGCAGCACGTGCTTCATTTCCTCGCAGAGATTAAACATGAGTGGTAACACCCCAGGTGTGTGCAGGTGCCTTCAAGTAATGGGTGAGAGCTATCAAGAGCCAAGCTCCTGATGCAGCCAAGGGAATTATCAACACACTGACTTGCAGGAAATGGTGGGAGGTCAAAGCCACCAGCTCCCACACCAGGTGCCCAGGCCTGAGCCTGTGTGACAGTGCTAATGACTTCCCATACCTGCCAGCACCAGTGGCTGTTGTTGTCCATCACCCCCAGCATCATGAGCAGTGGGATCTGGCTCCCCATATTCCCTCAGCCCTGATTGTTTCTCGCTGGGTGTGGAGCAGCAGCCAGCAGAGGAAAGGAAGGCTGCAGCTGGCAGGGAGGAGGCAGGCACGGGGGAGCACCAGTCAGACACAAAGCAGCAGAAANAGATAAAAAAAGGTGTTTTGTCCTGTTTTTTTTAGAAAATACCAGGTGAATCACCTGGCTGTAGGACTGCTTAGTAGGGCTGCCAGGAGCCAAGAATTGCCTAGAACAAAATCCTAGCATGAGTGCACACACCAAATCTTGCAGAAGAGACCTGACCTCCAGGAGCTGGGTCGGGCATCTCCTGCCATCCCCACAGGTGAGCCCACCACGCCACTGGGTCTCTGTCTGCCCAGAGCACACTGGAAATGGGTCTAATGAAGCACTTCCATCATATGCACTGAAGTGACTGCTGCAAAATGTGCTGGTTGACAGACAAATCTTCCCTCATTAGAAGCAGAAGGACCTGAGAATAGCTCCCCTGCAGTGTGTTGGAGTGTGCTGGGCCTGTCTGCACACGGGTCTGCAGCATTCCTGCAGGCACAGCGGTGCTTTGCAGAGCAGCAGCAGATCACTCAAGTTTTTAATTTGGTAGCAGCCTGTGAACTAGCCTAAGACTGACAGCCACATGCTTACCCTGACAGCCAGAATAAGCAGCAAAATGTGGCCGTGCAAACACATTCAGGGCAACAGCAAATGCATTTCTGACCTACAACGTCATCCTTACCCTTTTTCCTCTGCAAAAACCCAATCATTCCCAGGAAATGAACTTATTTTGCACCATTAATAAGTGGACCTTTTAGAAACATCAGCCATGTCCTGCACAGAGATGACCAGTTTCAGCTGTGTGTTTTCCAAGCCATCATGCAGATTTATAAATCAATAAATGCTGATTTCCAGATAGCACCCAGAAAAGGACAGTTAATTGAATAAAACTGAGATTTGCAGGAGCTGAGATAAGCAAGATCTGCTGTGATTTGCACAATGGATCAAGCAAGGGGGGCACATCTCTGCAGAGAAGGAAGGGAGAACACTCTCAGCAGGGAATGCTGCTCAGGCACTGAGGGGCAGAGGCTTTCTGTGGCAGGGCTTTGCCTTGTGCCACTGCAGCTGCTGCTGAGGAAGAGCCAAAGAGCCACATGGCTGTCAATTAAAGGAGACTAACAGCTAAAAAGAAGAAAGAGAAAGTGGTGCTAAAGGACATAGAGTGAATCATTGCACTTCATGTGGTCTGATTTATGCAGGACAGAGCCAGTGGAGGGTCTACTTGAAGACATGGGCTTGTGTACATGTAGTGCTAATCTACTGCTCCTTTTCAGTTTGATAACCTGGGGCATTTATACACCACAGGACTTCTGGAGCTGACAACTCTCAGCCAGACCCAGCAGTGAAACAGGGATGTATTTTGCCTGGTTTTAAGCAGTTTTCTTTTCCTGCCCAATAATCTTATCTGAACAGATTATGCTGCTCTTGCATCCTAAAACACAGCTCACTCCATCTTGAAAACTTTCTTTGAGAGCACCTGTTTGAGAGTGAAGCTGTGATGATCTCTTGGCAATAACTTTTCTGATAAAAGATGTAAATAACTCTTGGCTTCCTTCCTGTACAGGGAACGATGGAGGGAGCAGGAGCTACTATTCTGGTTTAACAGAGTTAATCCAGAGATAATTTGTGCTTTCCTTACACAGAAGAAGCTGCTGTCATGTCCTATAGAGTTAAAATTCACTTTAGTTTAAGTGTCTGATTTTGGTTCCCTCTTAGATTGCACTTCTAGGGAAATATTTTATGTAGGCAGCTCAAAATCTTCACCTTCTATGACAGAATAGCTCTAGGGAGAAAGAAATGGTTTGCAAGAAAGGCTAGCAAAAAAGTAAACAACATTCCTCATAGAAATCATAAGCATTTTGATTTCCTTCAAAACCAGAAACTCTTTCCTTTTGAGCAGAGATATAAAAAGCAGCATTATGGGCTGCATACAAAGAGGTGCAAAAAAGACAGATACACATAATTACTCTTTTGCACAATTATGGATGATGCCCCATGTTCTCTGGTATCATCTAGTTTTGTAGATGCACATCCTCCTCACTCCCCCTTTGCTTTGCAGCACTTCTCAGGCCAAACTGAAAAGACAGGACTTGCTGAAAATCCCAGAGTCAATTGGGCACAAGCAAAAGCTTCTGCAAGAACTCAATGTGGTGCCTGGATTTCTCTTGGTATTTTTCACAGGGAGCACATAACATTGATTTTACTGATTTTGCCATCTTCCCTGTTTTAGAATACACTATTCAAAAGTATCAGGAAATCATTTTTCAGTTCAAAGGAAGGGCAGTCTTCCCCATAACCAACCTATAAGGAAACACCATGGTATAGAGGTTGCTGTGGTTGTTCCATGGTTTACATTCAAACCCTGAGCCTCCCAAACATTGTGAGGTACCAGACATCAGACAGAAGCCACTCTGCACTTGTCTTTGTTTCACACTGTGTGATAATGGACAAACCATTAATTCAGAATTCAGCCCCATCTGTGAAAAGGGGTCAGGACAGGGATTCATAGGAGCATGGCACTGTCTCTCCTTACCTCATAGTAGCTCTGGACAGCATTTATAAATGCTTCATCTGCCACGATCTGGGTTTCTCCATTGAGAAAGGCCTGGAAACGATCTTTGATTGTCTGGAGCTGCTGCTTACTTATCTGTAAAACATGCCAAAAGGAGAGAATTCATCAGAAGATGTTTATGTATGAGGGGAAAAACCAGCAAGTGATTTGCAATATCTTATTGGGGTGCTCATGATGTGCATTTCTGCTCTCCTTTGGGGACAGCAGCAATAGCTGAGGAACCAGCCACACATGGGTACACACACACATGCACTCTGCATGCTGGTGAGTTCATTTAGGCATCACAAGCACCCAAAGTCACTCTGAGCATCATTTCCAAACAACTCTGCCACCACAAAATGCACACAAGACTTTTACTACTTCAGATACACTCAGTTCAAAAGCAAGCTGCTGTGTGAGTGCTTGGAAGAATCTGTTTTGGTGCAATCCCTTCCTCACTCAGCCTCTCCCCCCCTTCAGAAGCTGAGGTTTCATACCACATGGAAAGCCTTGCAAGCTAGCTGTTGGGTTTTGGAGTATTTTTTGTCCTTGCTCATTTCTTTTGGCTTTTCACATGCAAAACATCAGTCAAAACCAGTGGTGAAAGAATGTAATGTCAAGAAATCCTATGAAAGCAAACCTGTTCTCCTTATCCTGGCAAGGACTTTCTCTGCTGTCTCTCTGCTGCTCAAAACACTTTCTGCCCAGCATACAGCTGGTATAACTTACAAGACAATTCTAATTTTGTCACAATGACATCAATGGCAAGTTTACAAGGGTTTATTCCAGCCTTGTAAGATAACATGCCATTATTTTTCCAATTTATCTGTCAGTTTAAAACCAGACATAGCTAAAAACCCTCCTCTTCAGCTTACAATGCAGACAAAGTCACAGCAGGCACATAAGTCATATACCAGCAATGCCAGCCTAACATCTTAAGATGTAGACAACATTCATGCTGAAGAGCTGCAGGGATTGAAATGTAGCTGGGGTTATTTTACCATGGGGTTACTTCACATTTGAGGATAAGAATTAATTTTGACAGAAAGAAGCAAACAATATGCATATATTGCAACTTCAAACTTAAAGGGAAAGGAGAGCAGTAAGAATTAGGACAGGTATTTATTAGTGACCAAAAGGTCTAGAGAAGAGTCTTTTTTTTGCTCATTTGTATGCCAATGGAAGAAACCAGCCTATTAGAATGGAAGAGAAAGATAAAATTAATGGCTCTAAGTGTCTAACTGGCTTTGAATAAACTATAAAAAACTGCAGAGATTCAAACAACTAGAGCATAATGAAGCCTGGTAAACACCACTAGTGATAAAAAGCAGGAGAGGGAGCACTTGGAAAATGCAGTGATAAATATCACTGGGGCTACAATCACGATGTGCTCCATGGGGTGTTTGGGACTGCGGTAACGAACGTCATGAACACTGGTAATTAATTCCACAATACCACACTGAGAGGGGTTAGTGAGCAATGGCAATTTGAAGTGATAATCTGGGATTAGCAGGCCCTACTGCTAATGGAGAGGTGTTCATCAAAGTGACAAAGTGAGACTCAATATGCTCTGCTTTAGAAAATGTAGAACAGCCTTCTCCACCTTGTGGGGGTTGCAGAGGTGGGTCATTCCCACCCCAAAAACACCAGCCCAGACTTCACAAGGTCTGACACATGCAACAAAGCTCAACATCACAGGGCTGGAGTAAGGACCATCCCTTAACCTGACCCACCTCAGCCTTGGGCCATGAGCCCAGAGGAAAAGCACTGCCAAAAGCTTATAGCTTTTAGGCTGGCAGACTCTTAGGACCAAAGATTAGATCCCATCTGCCATGTCAGGCACCTAAACCCCTTTGAGGTGTTTGCTAACAGCACCCTAGACAACACGAGCCCTCGGGCAACACGCATCACATCAGATGTAAAACAGGCTCCAAACCTATCTGAGCTGATGGAATTGCAAACTGGGTCAGTGATAAGAGGAGTCACAGAGAATGCAGTGATCAAGTGGGAGACACCTGTGGGAAGGTGCTAGGTCTGTTTTTATTAATCATTTAATTATCTCGAAGAAGAGAAAGGCAAGATGTTAATTAAATGTATTGACAATTGTGTATTAGCAAACATTGTGAATGTCAGAAAGAAATGACAGGGCAACAGATGCTACAAAATAACAAGGAAAGAAACAGAAAGACTACAGGTAACCTTGAAATCAGGGTGCTGAGGCATGAGGAAAGACACACTAAGAGTACAGATACTCTCAGCCAAGAGGCTTTTCATTTGGGATT
Organism: Notiomystis cincta; assembly: GCA_013398075.1. Classification (NCBI taxonomy): domain Eukaryota; kingdom Metazoa; phylum Chordata; class Aves; order Passeriformes; family Notiomystidae; genus Notiomystis; species Notiomystis cincta. The sequence continues at coordinate 179,609 of VZRX01002817.1, forward strand.
TTAACAACACATATGGCATATTTATTACATTTCTGTGTCCAGGTTACTTCTTAGGACAACCTCCAAAAGTCCTTGCTTGTTCAATTCCTGTAATGCCATCTAGCAGCAGTATTTTATCCTCCTTCCTCAGTGCTGAATGGGCTACCTTCAGAACAAATGATGCTCCTTGAAATTCCTAGAAATTCCCAATAGGCAGCTCACACGCAAGCTCCTGGGGGCTGTGGGAATGAATCATCGGATGTCTGTACCAGAGTGTCAGTTGCCTCCTCCTTGGCCAAGCTGTATGCCAGCATTTTCCCCAGCCAGGGAAAAGGAGATCCTCTCTGATCACACCAGGCTGCAGCACAGTCCAGTCCTCAGCTAACAGGACCCTCAGTCTGACACCCCCACCTGATCATGAGACAGCACTGGGCTATTGCTCCGTGTCTGTGCCACTGTTAGGGATCTTATCAAGGCAGCAAAGGCTGGAGCAAGGCAGAGGAGCAGTCTCAGCACCAGCACCACGCTCCAGAGCCTTGAAGCAGTGCCAAGAGATGCCACTAACTCAGTCACAGGCTTAAAAGAGCACGTGCCCTAAACACTCAACTGGAAGCTTAAGTGCTTTAAAGGCAGGGGTGTTACTTTATCTCCTGTAATTAGAGGCACCAGTGATAAGCTAGAAATCCATACAAAGCAAGCCAACAGCTTCTGCAGATCCAGTAAGGCCACTAAGGGGCCAATACAAACCACTTTTCAGTTACCTTCTACAGGGTGCTCATAAATGGCAGAAAACAACAGAATTACTTCCACGTGGAAGGACATCAGTACAACATCACAGCCTTCACACCAGCTGTGGCAGGAGGTGAAACTCTGTGAGGCTGCAAGCCCAGTAGGTGTGTGGATGTTGGGGGCACAGCCTCCCTGCCTCCCATGCAAACACAAATCCAAGTGCCATCACACAGGAGAGCTGGGAGTAAGCAGGAAAACTGGAGGATTGAAGAGGTTTATTCTGTGTATCTTCCCTCACTTTTCCAAACCTCTCTGATGTTCCCCACAAGTGCTCCCCACATGTGAGCCATTAAAAAACAGTCATTTCTGCCTTCCATGGGGATCACAGAACACAGCACTCTGCACCCAGGAGAACTCTCTCACATTAATACTGTGGTGTGCTTATGCAGCTGAGTGTTTCCCAGACTTTTACCTGTCTAAAGAGTGGGAGTATTTAAGTTGCCAGCTCTACACAGGCATATTCAAAACTGTCATCAATTGAGGCAGTGATGACAAACTCCTGGCACAGGTATCAGGCATGGCATCCATGGAGCTTTTGGGCTGGCATCTCTTGTGGATTGCATGGCTTTTTACAAGAAGCTTGGCTGATGTTTTTGCCAAAACAGACTACATGGTGGGGAGGAGCTCACCACTGACTAGACACGGGCCCCAAATGATTCCTGCCTTCTTGGTCTAACTTTGCTAAGGAAAAACACATGCCCAACACAATCTAGTGACCTCACAACCTGACTAAAGACCCACTGGCCACAAACAAATCACAGAGGCAACCAAACGAATTTGCTTGATGCAGATGCCAGCAAACAGCACATCAGCATCTTCAGGACAAACATTCACCAGGAGCTTTCTTGCCCTGTGTTATTTTTGCACATACCCAGGCTGACTCAGAGCCAAATGCAAACCTGAATGCAAGGAGCCATGGCACCTTCTCCAAAGTGTTCCAGCCAGTGAACAGCTGGCACCATCTCTGCACGTCGTCTCCAGCCTCCTTCGCCTACACCAGGGAAGCTCAAGCAGGGCAAAGAGGAGCTGTTTGCCACAGAAAACTTCCCTAAAAAGTTATACACAGCAATGTGCCTCACTGAGCCATCCTCTCTCCAGAATGCTTTGCTCAGTCTGAGCATGCAGGAGTAAGTACAGCACCAAAATGGGCCCAGAGAGGCTGTGGCATCTCCAGCCTTGCAAATTTCCACAGCCTGACTGCATGAAAATTTTCTGGTTTGGGAAGGAGCTTTGAACAGGGAAATTGGGCCAGAGACCTCCAGAACTCCCTTGCAACCTACATTATGCTACAGCAGTACCATATCCAACAGAAGGTTGGAAGGAGGGGCCATCCTAGATTGTAGATTGCTGAATCTGTCAGTAAGTAGCAAGCTGCAGCATAACACGTACAGATACTCAAACCTGCTAATAAAGTCCTGTCCATCAATGAGATGGCTGCTGAAGTCAATCAGACTTGGGCTCTGTAGAAGGATGTTTCCAAATGGAAGGTGCCCCTGTGGCTGGGAGGTGACCCCCTTTGCTGCCACACTGGAACACCTCTAAACAAGGACTGAGTGTGCACTGATGCCTCACGGAGCCCCTGCACACTGCACAGTCCACTGGAGGGGTCTTTCCTGCAGGAGGACATGAGGATGAACCACAGCACTGCACACTGGTCCCTAATGGCTCAGCCCATCAGCACCACCCTGTTCCAAAGGAATAATTCCAGCTGAGGACTGCAGGTAATTCCCAGGGGAAGCACCTCTGTCTTTTGTCCAGAAAACCCAGCAGCAGTCAACCATGAGCAGCACTGAGCTCTTCCTTCTTAAGGCACCTGCTGCTCAGGGACCACTGCAGGGAGGAAAGGAGGAATATTTTAACTGCTCACTGTACTGTTGCTCTGGGTTTGGTTTTGTAACATCCAATAAATATTTTATTACTCCTCAGCACCAGGTGATTTAAGAAAAATCTAAACCAACCAAATGAGCATCTCTCATCACTGCTTCCACAGACAGAAAACCAATCACGACATGAACAATGTGGGAGGGAAGGTGTGGGGGGAGGCCAGAGCAGCTGAGCACTGGTCTCGAGAGAGAAGCCAGAGGCCCCAGCAATGGGCATGAGGCTAGGACGAAAAATCAGGTTAGTTTGCACAGGGAAAAATGTATCAGGTTGTCTATCTGCTGATGCTGATTTCCCTACTACAAGAAAGGGCCACAGGTGGGGTGACTCAATGCCCCAGCATTTGGAGTTTTAATTGCAAACTCTCCTGGGCAGATGTGGCTGCTCTGCAAACAGCTGAACACTGCTGGCTTTTCACTGCTCACATACACAAACAGCATTAATTACCAGTCTCAGGCAACTGTTCCCAGCCACATAACAGTGCCTTTCCTGGTTGTTTCAGAGAAATTTAATACTTGTTACAAGAAAGAGCTTCTTGTGCTTTGGTTCCTGACAGCCACCATACATCTTTCCAGGAATACCCTTACAGTCTGACCATAAGCAGATCACTGTGCACACACCCACTCTTTTACTGCTGTCTGTACAATTCTTTTTTTGTGGGTGCTTGATTTGTTGCCTCTCCCTTGGTCCATGCTTTATAGGCCCTGATGAATCCACACTGGCCACCCACTCTCCAGCCACACTCATCCTTTGTGAGTGGCAAACAAGAAAAAGACACAGTCCTGGCAAGCCACCCCAGTGTCACCTACTCCTCTCTCAGGAGAGGTGTCCAGTTGATTTGCTGCAGAGAAGATGACTGCACCATGACCATGCCTGGGTTTACACACATGAGCAGTGAAGAGCACACACAGCAGCCCATGGCCTGTCTGCTCAGCCCACCTGTGATGTTGGGGATGGGTCAGGGCAATGGGGATCCTCCAGGAGAACACTCCTATGTGCCCACCTGCCCTGTGCTCAGAGATCAGCCTGGGTCTGAGCACAAACAATGCAAACAGCTCCTGGGTCCCTACACACCAGCACAGCTCTGGTTTGGAGGTCAGAGACTGACCAGCCTCTCACTCAAGCAGCCTGAGAACACAAGAAAAGTACTTCCTGACCTAAGGGTAAATATCTGCTTAAGCAATGTGACCACAGGGGACAGAAAACCCACTAGAGCAGCCTGCAGAGGAGGAAAGCCCCTTCCTCTGCCCAGCCACAGAGCTACCACCCAGCCATGCCTCCCCACCAGCTCCAATCTCTGCCAGGACCTCTCACTACCTCTATTATTACAAGCAAACCCCAGCAGCTTTGCAGCACAAGCAGTGAGTGCTAAATGATTTTGGCACTTGCTGAAACATTTGTCCTGTAAAGAGGCTCAAGTATTGCTGGGTAAGTATGGGAAGGCAAAACATCAATCCCTTTGGTTAAGCCAGCTGCAGATAGAGGCTCTAGATCAAGCAGTGCAGATCTCCTCTTCCCACTGTCCCAGGCTACATCCAGTAGCAGATTTATTGCAGAGACAAAGTGCAGGCGCTGAGTTGCTCTCTGAAATACATGGATGTGCTTCTTTATCCTCTCAAACACTGAGTATACTTCTTTTCTATGATTCACTCTGCCAGCTAGGCACACTTCTTTGACATACATGAAAGACCTAAAATGCTATTATGGCTGCTGCTACTTTCTGAAACGCTGTGGTGCACAATGCTAAAATAGGAAAGCAAACCCAGGATTTTGACTGGGCCTTGCCATGACTTTCCTCTTGTGCTTTCCAAGCTACACCTCCCACCACAGAGCAAGCCTAGGTGCAGCTACAACAAGAGATACCTTGCCACAGCCTGCTTCACTTGCTGCCTTTGTTTGTACCAGGGTGTCCATCTGACACTCACATACCAGCCTTGCATCTCTCCCCTGCCAAGAGTCCCCTTTTCCATTAACATCACAGAATCACAGAACTGTTTTGGGCTGGAAAGGACCTCAAACATCATTCACTTCCAACTCCTCTGTCATGGGCAGGCACACCTCCCACTAGACCAGGCTGCTCAGCTGTGGTTCCAGTCAGGAAATTCTGCTCCTGCCTGCAAGTTTCTTTCTCCTGCGTGTCTCCTCCTGGCTGGTCCCTCCTCTGCAGCTGATGTGCTGGCAAGTAACCCCAAGATGGAGCCACCTGACAAGAGCACAGAAAACTTGGAACTTCTTCCACCTTTGATCTTATTTTACCTAAGCAAGCCATTAGCAGAGTGAGTTTGTGACAGATCCAGCAGACTAAGCTAGCCCTGCTGGGTATCTTTCTGTGTATGATCAAACAGATACAGGCCCCTAGTTTTTTACTGATAATAAAAACATTACTTTGATCTTAGAAGAGAAGCCAGCACAAAACAGAAGCAAGAAATAGCAATGATGAAATACTAGGCCAGTGACTGAAGATGGGCTGAGGAGTGATTGCTGCTCTAAGAAACCTCCCTGGTGACTTCTGCTGTGCCGGGAACCTTGCCTGGTGAGGTCTGCTGGGTAAAACACATCATCATGATGTGGCAGCTTTCAGCAGAAAGCCCAGTGTCATCCTGCCTGTGGTAAAAGTGCAGCTGCTCTGTTAATAAAACAGAAAAAACAAAGGAAATAAATCCAGGAGACAGATAGAATGGAGGCTGTCTAGAACGGGCAGAGTGACAAGCAAAGCTTCCCAACACTGGATGCCCCTTTGGCTGTCCAAAAATCCCTTTACTCCAAGGCTGGGCTCTGCAGATAGATTATCTCCTCTTCTTCCTCTCTGTGGCTCAAACACCTTCCTTATTCCCTCCCAGTCTGATTAACCTCAGGTTTTGAGGGTCACTAACACACCTGCTTACACAGCCTGCTCCAGCAAACCCTGCTAGCAAGGGCCTGGCCAGAGGGGCACTTTGAGATATGTTTGCTCTGAGTGGTGCAGGAACTCTCTGTAAATGCAACAGAAATAGCTTGGCCTGCCTTTTTACTCCACCAGTGCAGTACAGGTGGTACATACAGTGCATTGCTGCTCTGAGACCTCAAAAAACACTTAACCCAGGAAAAAGGATCAAGGGAAGATCTTCCTTCTCCTCTGCAGCACTACAGGCAGTCTTGGAAAGTAACATTTCCACTCCGTTGTTTCTGCTGGATGGAAAACAACACATGGTCTATTGAAGCCTGTGAGTGTTAATGTGACACAGCTTCTGAGACATTACCTTACATCTTTTCATGCCTCAAGACCTGGATGTGCTGCAGTGGAGCAGGGAGTATAGAAGTGATGGTTTTACACTGCTGATCAATATGGCCAGAGTCTCTTTGACCAGGAACACTCTGCCAGCCCCTCCTGAGGGGCAACTAACAGTGCAGAACCTCTTTCCATCACCTGGCCCAGTGTTTTTTGGACAGTTCAGCACTCTGAAGATCAGTAACCTGTATTTCTGCTGACACTACCCAAATATCTCCTTTTGTGGACTAGGGGCTAGGAATAGCCCAGTATATTGTGGGTTTGGAGACCCCAGGCACACCCTAAGGACAGTCAAATATCCATAAACTAACTGATCCACAAATGTGGGTGAGGGACAAGGTGGGAACACAAGGTGCTGGGGGGCTCTGTGATTCAGGCAAGTCCTTGCTCTCCAACAGCCCATTTGTCTGCTCCCTCTGTGCTGCATTTCCCATTTGTGAAGCAGAGTAACAGCACTTTGTTTCTCTCCAGAAGTGGCTACATTCATGAAAAGACTCTCATAGACTAGGATGCTGTGTATTCAAGAAGAAAAGCGAGCTACTTTTAGAGACACTTTTAAATCACTATTTGAACTATTTCCATCTCTGTGTTCCTACTCCAGGCAGACCTTACAGATTGCAGAAGCCAATCATCCTTCCTGATTAATGTATACAGCAGCTCATGCTGACTTAAAAATATTAAACATAGCTAAAGTTCTCCTGCTGACACTTCAGATGTCCAAACACGAAACCCAGCTTTGTCTCTACTCTTTTTTAAGGCAAAAAAAAAAGAGGCACATCTACCATCACTGGTGTTATTTTTGCATCATTTTCATTATTAAACTCTGCCTCTCCTCCATGTCACAAGCTATTTTAAAAACAGTTCTTACTGAGCAGAAGTGGCAGACAAATGAATGGAGACTCAAGGACTCCTGGTGTGTCCCAGCCTCTGTGAAAATGCTGGTTTCAGCCTGGCAGAGTTAGCAGGGGAGGGAATGTCTTTGATGGGAATGAACAAGATGGCAAGAAATGAAGAGGAGCTTCCAGGCAGACAAGGCTGAAATGGTGAGCCCTGCTGTGGGCATCCCATATGCCCACGCTGCCCCTGCCAAGAGCTGGGGACACCACCAGCCCCCAAACCAGAGGGCTGCTGTCTGAATCAACATGAAATTGGGCTGCTGGAGCTGAAGGGGAAGCAGATGCAGGTCTGAGCAATATTTCTTTTCCAAAGGAAGCACATTTTCAAAGCAGCCCACTAAGAGATGTGACCTACTACACACCATGGCTCTGGCTAAGTACAACTTGTCATGTTTGAAATTTTCCCTTATTCTGTGCATCTGCCATGAGTTCCAAGAAACAAACAAAAAGAAAGAAAACACTCCAGATTTTAAGAAAGTCTGTGTAAGAGCCAAATGCATCTCTGATCCAGTAAAAGAGAAGCTGTCTCCTTCAGACAGCACTTGTAAAAGGTTCAATCAATCAGTCAAGCCAAACAGAATTTGCTTCTAGATAGAAAAACAAGAGAAAAGGTGTGAAACTGTAGTGCACCTCCTCCTCCACCTCACATTTCCTGCTAAAATGAGTAATATCAGATTTTCCAAGGGCATGTTGTTCGGAGCTGGAAGAGAAAGTTTAGTAAAAGGTGGTTCGTTCTGAGGCAACAAACTACTGCAAGAAAACAGCATTTCAACTTTCCATGCCCACCACAGGCAGAGACGTGGGAATATACCTTCAGAGGATGGCTGGTATGTACTTGGAATAGCTGAGAATGTCTGTCTGCTCCTTCAAAAACATCAGGGAAATTCATTTGCAATAACATCTTTCCACTGGGGTGATTTACTATTATTTAAGGAAAGGCACTGTTAAAATTATCCAGTTTGTCTCCCACAGCCTTAGTCTTTGGACCCAGTTTCTGTCAGGAGGCTGAAAACAAGGGGGCAAATCTTGCAAATTATCTGAGGCATCACAGAGATGGGATGAAAGCCCCATGAGGACATACCCCCAAGGGTGGCCTTGCACAAGCAGGTGCTCAGATTTCCAGGCTTGGAGCACATTGACTTGGCAGGGGAGGCTGGAGGAAGCAGTGAGCTTTGGGCTGTAGGCACAAATGAAAGCCAGCTGGGGCAGCCATGGTTCACACAGCCTGTGTGCAGCGTGGGCAGGGCCCTCGCTGGCGTCTGCAGAGGGACAATTAGCTGCTTCCATGAAATTAGCCATGAAGTTCAGTCATGGTTTTCAAGATAAGGGAAAGGCCATTTGCTGGCTGACAGGCTCTGGAGTCTGCAGTGATCAGTCTGAGCCTTGCAGCCTCAGGAACTCGTGGAAGGCCAGGGTGAGGCATCTGAGCTGGGCACAGCTTGGCACCGGGACCTTCCCCAGGCAAACCCCACCGGTGCAATGAAAGGACAGCACAACCAGCCTGTGATTGAGCCATCCCTGGGGGCACCTGGCAGGGCAAGAGGGACATCCTGAGCAACAGCCCTCTGCCCTCGCTGCCTCTGGCTGGCATGTGCCTTTCACCTCCTGCCAAGTTTAGTTAGAGCCAGAGAACATCCCCCAAAGCTGCTTGCTGTGACCCAGCACCAGGCACCCAGGCCCAGCAGCAGCACCCAACTGCACAAATCTTTCCTGTTGGCTCTGAGGCACAGGGAGCAAATGCAGCCAGATCTGGTCTAGTCCAACCACCTTCCCATCAGCCTGGAGATACAGTGCTGGTAAACTGGATTTAAAAAAAAACAACAGCAAGAAAACACCTAAAAACCCCCTTTTTTTGTGCTTCTGATGGCCTCTGGGGCTTTTTTGGCCAAAGGTTAGAGATAGGAGACTGAAACATTCAGCTTTCCTAACAAACCCAAAAGAGTAAGTTTAGTACCACTATTACACATTAACTCTCTAAAGTCTGGCAATTTTCAACACAGCAGTTGTATATGGCCCTACATAAAAATCCTTTCCAAAAACACATGCCTACACATTAAAATCTCTCTCATTTAAGCCAGGAAAGCTGTTTTAAGGATTCCTGTGAAATGTAGTATATTGCAGGCTGTCTCCAAAAGAAGAAAGATTCATTTTTCTTCTTTGGGCTTGAGGCAGAATAATTTTAAAGGCTTTGAGTGAGTGATGAGCTCTGTGCATTTCTGCTGGGAGGGTCAGAGCCCCCTGCTATCCCCTTCCCATCAGATGAGCTGTCTCTGCTCCTCATTTGCTGTGGGTTGTGCAGAAGAATTGCAAGCTGATGCTACAAGAACAGTGACCTGCAGCAGAAGGGGATGTAACAGATGGAGTAAATATCCTCTTCAACACACCCCCAGAATATGTTGTCCAAGCTCAAAATCCAGATTTCCTATGTGTCTTACTCTACCTTACAGTGGCTGAAAAAGCCCAGGAGGAGAGAGGAGAGCGGGCTGTGCACAGAGGGAAAAGAACACAGTTCCAAAGGGCAGGAGGGAAGAACTGCCTGTTGCTACATCTGGTAATGAGTTTGTCAACACATTAAGAGTTCAAGTTGAAACCCCCACAAAAAGCAGCAAAGCTGCTGCAGAACTGAAGCATATCATTTCAGAGGAGTCTTTGTAGGAGCAGAAAAACACGTGGGCATGCAGAAAGAGGAAAAGACAAAATGAAATTATTCTTCATAAAGGGCAGCTGTGCTAGCATTTGCCTACAGCATTCTCTATCCTGGAGCTTCCCTTCTGTTTCTAGGAGCCCTGCAAGAGATCACTGAAACTGTAACAGTCAAAACCACTAAAAGGGGGAAAATAAGCTCCCCAAATGAGCATAGTGCATTGAATTACTACTCTCATTTTCCTCGTCCCAGTAAGTGTGAGGAGAGAGCTATGTCCTGGAAGCAGATCTGTGCAGGTGGCAGATCCCAGAGCTTGGTGGCAGCTGGACCACAGCACCCCACGTCACTCTGATCCCATCAAACAGATCTCACATTAGGCTGTACATGCACAGACATTCCCAGCACCTCCAGCTCACCTCAGCCTACAGCATGGATTACTTTTTTTTTTAAACTCAAACATTCCTATTAGAAGCCTCTGCCTACGCTGAAGAATTAGAGATAACTGGTACCCGTAGAAATTGGAAGGAAAAACACTAATCTTAAATATTGCTTAAATAAAAGCTGCAGAACTGAGGATGTGGGAATCCAGTCTTTTACCTGAAAATGACCCAAAATATTTGGATGAAAGGAGCTTGGATTTTCGCTCCTGGTGCCGATTGCTGGGCCAAGGGCCAACACCAGCACAGCCAGCGGTGGCTTTTCCCTTGGCATGACACACTGCCGAGGGGGCCCACACAGCCTGCTCCAGAAGGGGCTGATTTGACAGCTGTCTCAGAGACAAATGCTTTCCCAGCCCTCTGGGATATCAGCAGCAAGCTTCCCTGGCAGCTGGGTGAAGGATCAGGCACTCTGTGAGCCTGCAGGGTGTGCAGGTCAAGGCAGGTGATGCCAGGTACCAGCTGTGCCGGCTCATGCAACTCCTTTGGCCTCAAAACCTCACGAAGAAGAGGGGACCTGGCTGAACTGTGGCCAAGCAGGTTTTGTCCAGAAAGCTGGACCAGGCTAGGAGGGTGCAGGAAGGGGAAATGCCAGAAAGCAGCACCAACAAGCCCATTCCCCTGGTTCCACACTGCCAGGGCTCTCTCCAGTGATGCCAACGTTACTTCTCCATCCAGCCCCTTCTTGTTGGCAGCTTCCAAACTTCAGAGACCTACACACAAGTTTCTTGAGTGGGCAAGTATCCTGCCCACACTGACAAGACAAAGACAAACTGGTGGGAAACTTTGTTCCACCTCCAACTCATTTCCAGCCAGGTTTCAGCACCTGACTTGACCCACACAGCAGAGAAAGCTGCCAGGTTCCAGCTGAAACCCTGGCTGTGGGCTCGGAAAGTCGGACATTATGCATGCTGTAGCAAACAAAATCAGCAACAAAATCTTCCCCCTCAGGAAATATTGGGAAAAAAATGCCAGGGAAGCTGGCAACAGAAGTCACTTGGGAACTTCAGCATCCTTGCCCATCAGCTCCAGCCCTGGAGAAGATACTTTCGCCTTCACTGACTCAAAAGCCCAAGTCTTCATCAGGAGCAAAGTTCCCCAAACCTGAATGTAGAACTGCTGGGCACAAGTCACTCCTTCTGGCTGATGCCTGTCTTTGCAATCTCACTTTTCTCTCTGATGCTATCACCCAGGATACACTAAAGCTCCCCTTAAATTTAGGTGGCAAATAGAAATTTTCATTTCCTTTAATCTTTTGAACTGCGACTACTTCTTTACAAACCATGTACTATTTTTGAGCTTTGTGGCTACTTCCTTAGACATTTTTTACAGAAATGTGCTTTAAACATGGAAAACAAATCCCAATTCATCCTGATAAAATGGAGAAGCAAAGAAACTGAAGATAGCATCAGGAAAAAAAAACAACAAAGAAAGCCTTTGCCACACCGCAGGCTAACAGCAGATTCATGCAGCAAGAACATGATAGAATAAAGATGCTTATCTTGAGCAACCAGAGCCTGCACAACATGAGTCAGTAAGAGCAAGGCACCCATCAGCCTGTTTGGGAGACCAAGGAGATTTCTGAATGGGGCTGGTAGCTGAGCCCTCTGCTGAGCTGTGCACAAATCCTCTTTGCCTACAGGCTGACATTTGGGTGGGTGACAGAGGCTGCATTCCCTGTTCAGGGGCTGCTGCTAACGAGAGAGCAACGTACCCTGTAGTTACAGAGGGCCACAGGGAAAGCCTCTGAAGCACTGTGTCAAAGGCTGAAATTCAAAAGGAGACTTTTCTTCCCTTATTCTTGGTGCCTCAGAACTAGCATTAACCCCCACCATGCTGCTCAGCTTTACAGGCTCTTCCCAAGAAAGAAAATAACAGAACATTAAGCTGGCACAGTACTTATGAAGTGACAGCAAGACCCCTTGCAGTAAAATCTCTGTGTGATGCAGAAGGAATTACCTCCACAATTCCACTCCTGTCAGGAGCACAGCACAGGGGGTGCTGTGCTGCTTATGCCAGAGTGTGATTTCCATTAGTGTTAATAGGAACTACTGACAAGCAGCAGCCAAGAAGCCAAAAAGCCTCCAGTCTTGATGACTGCTTTTGATGAGTACAGAACTGCATTAAGTCAGTCCCAGCAGCTGTACCAGGCAAATGATCATGGCTGTGAGCATGAGGAAGGAGCCAGGGCTCAGGCTCCAAAGAAGGGCTGGATCCCAGCTGGGATGTGGCACTGGAGCCAGAGCAGCACAAATGGCCAGTGAGGTGCCACAATGGCACAAGCCAAACTCCACTCCAGTGTCCACGTGGCAGTCGGTCACAGTCCTCAGGGGCAAGCTTCAAGGAACCAGGTGGCCACTGCAGCATTTCTTGCAGCTACTCCATGAACAGCTACTGCCAATGACCACCAAGCCCCTTGGGATGGGGCACAGAAAAGCATTTCTATGCCCAGTGGAAACATGAGATAGTTCACAAAAAAGTATAGGCTTGGAAAAACAAGGGCTTGGGATCAGAAGATGATATAACAAACAAAAGGTGGGCCATGAGAAAAGTGCATGTATAGAAGAACAGAGGCTTGAAATTTAAAGATGCTCTTTTGGTCCTCATCAGAGTCCAGCAGTTCAGACAGAGAGAAAAGTGCATCATTACAACCATCACTTCAAGTCATTGAAGATTTTTTGGATAAGCAAAGACCTAGAGCAAATTCATCCCCAAGATATAAAAATAGATTTTTATTAATTAGAGAAAAAGCCAGATACAAATCACAATCCCCTGAGAATGGATAAGCTAGATGCCAAGGTTATTTTCTTCAAAGCAGTTTAATGAGCAGGTGCTGAGCCGGAGGTGGCCATCTCCCGAGTGTGCCACACGAGGCGAGTCGCTGGCACAGCCTTGGCCCTTACAATTTGCAGCAAAACCATCAGGTCTCACAGCTGATCCCCTGCCAGTTTTAAGTGCCTACCCACCACCTCCACCACTTGTTTCTCATCAGCTCTCCGCAGACAGCAACAGATCATTTCATCCTGTTACTTATACCACAGAAATCTAGATTCGAGGAAAAATAGGCATAACAACATTACATCATTTAAGCAACCAACTTAGCTGACTACATCAAAATTCTGCAAGAGCAACAGACCTTTAATTAAACTAACTAGCCCTGGGTCAGAGAAAGACTTCTTCCCTGCTGATTTATTTGATAGGAGGTGATGGTGCCATAAGCACTGTCACAATTCAAAGCACTTCTGAGTACTCGCCCACAGCTCACTCAAATCTCTTTGGCTACAAATGCCTCTGCAGAAGCCTGTGCTTCCCAGGCACCTGCCTTGTCCCATTCCCACCCAGGTCAGCTCCAGGGCCTGGTTTTGTGCTGATAACCTGAGTCTCGTGGCCTCTCTGTACCATTTGGTGCAGAATGAAAATAACAGAAAGCCCTACCAGGCCTAGCCCCAAGGTGATTTCACATGGAGAATTTCCATGAGAGCCAGGAGCAGTCCCCTTCACAGGGCTGTGCCAAGGACACAAGTCTGTGTCCCTTGGGCAGGGACTGATGCTGAGCTCTGGAAGGGGAGCCCAGGTTCGTGCCAAGAAGGTCTGGACAAGCTGGGCACTCCCAGTGTACCTGCACTTGCCCCCTTCAGGTTTGCCAAACGCCTTAGGAAAAGCCAGATTGTTCACAGGAGCACACTGCTGCAGGGAGGAGACACAGCTCTGTACAACCCAGAATGATGCTCTGTCATGTGGCACTGCTCCAGCCCACACAAGGCTTCATCTTCTACTACACACTGAAGTGAACTGCATTTTTTGGTGCTTTTTTCTTTTCTTCTGGAAAGAAGCTAATTAGAGTGGAAAAGGATCTCTACGACTCTCACATGTATGACTCCTGTATTTCAGAGACTTTGTGTTATGCAACTACCACACAAACACTGTGCTTGAAATTATATAGCATGCAACCTAATCAAACACCACTAACAGCACCAGGTAGTTAAATCATGCTGTGATAAACAAGGAAAACGATTTTGTGTAAGCATGGTGAATTCTCCCTTGCACCTTGGTCAAAGTGGCACCTACTACCAATTATCAGGTTGGTAAAATCTGTTATTTAGGGTAATGGCTTAACTTAACATGTAAAGTGCATGGCTGGGGGTGCACTAAGTACTCACACAGTGCAGGGAAGGGGCACCTTGGTGGCACTGACCACCCAGGGAACCCCTGAGAAGGGGAGCAGGAGCAGGGCCACAAATGTGAGCCCGGGGCAGGGCTGTAAGAAACAGAGAGCTCCCTCTGGAAGGCTTTGAGGACAAGACTCCTCAAAGTATGGAAAAATTTGCTAAAAAAAAAAAAAAAACTCATTCCCACTCACATCCACAATAAGAAATTAAAAGTGTGTGTTACAGCAAGGAAGCCAGGCTGGATACTGGAGAAAAAGCCCTGTCCCAGTAAGGATGTAGAAGCACAGGAGGAGCTGACCCAGGAACTCCTGTCCCCACATCCCCAGTGGGACCAGCTGGACAAGTGCCACCAGGAACAACCCGGCCTGCTCAATCCAGCTTTAAAAGAGGAAGATGTTTAGATAGCCTGAGGTCCTTCCAGCCCTATTTTTACAGGATTTCTACCCTTCACTCCAGCTGCCCTGCCATACCTCACAGGAGGCATCCTGCAGCCAGTGCTGCTCTGCAGCAGCCCCCGCAAGAGGCACAGGCTATATTTATTCTGGTACATTGCAGTGGGAAGCTTTAATCTGTGTAATCGCCTCAGAGAAGATTTCATTCAGTGAGGGGAAAGCAATTACTGTTTCATTTGCAACCAGTTGCCTTCCCAGGGTCTTAATCTATCAGAGCTGGAGGGTCCTGTCAGCCCCTGCACCTGCCTGGACAGTTTTTGTGAGATAGGTTTATGCCTCTGATAAAAGCACCTGCAGATACTCAAGGTTTTCAACCCGTTTGAAGCAATTTTTCTCCTCCCAGATGCTATTGCTTTTATCTGACAGCATACACCCTGCGTGAAGAAAACAACTGGATATAATCCTAGATTAAAGGGATTGTAACACAGAATTAAATACAAGCCATACCCTTCATAGGGTTTGCTGTCGTCATTCACCAAGCACAGAGCTCAGCCGTTTGAGAGGTGGTCAGATGGTGGTGGCATTTCAGACACTCTCTGCAGCTCCTGACTTCTCTAGACAGGCATTTACATCTCCCCACAGACGTGGGAGGAAAAAAAAAGCCCACCTAAAATAAAAAAAATAAACCAAAACTAACCCAGCAACAAATCAAACAATCCTTGGTGTTTCCTTATATGACGCTGCATTACAACCCCTTTAAGATTTCACTTCAAAAACTAGCAACTAAAATCCAAGTTCTCAGCAAGACTCTGCACATGTTGGAGCTGCTGCACCTCAGCACTGGGAAGGTTTGTGGACCCACAAAAACCACGCCAGGAACCATAGGAAGGCAACTGAGGCTCAAACCAGACAAGAAAAAAGTCCTGAGGAAAAGATATTCACTGTCTACTGCAGCAAGGACCACAATAGCAGAGCAATGCAAAAGCCCACCAGGAAATCTTTATGACTCTATCTTACGTCAGGAAAGACACAATATACTTATATGCACAGCTGCATGCTTGGAAAAAAAGAAAAAAAAGGCACTTTAATCTTCTGCCTTTTCCAGCCTGGCAGCCAAAGCAGCTTGACACGATAAAGAGACTTGAGAGTTGTGAAAACTACATATTAAATGGAGAAAATTTCTATCTGTCTTTCTCTTGTAAATTGTGGCAGCCAAAAATCCAACCCTAAAATAAAGACGTGCTTGAAGGTAGCAATTTTACAATCAGCAACATAATGATTTATATCACTGCTGTCATCTTTGTTGGGGAAAAGGAAGCCAGGTATTGTGATCATTAGCTTTTTGATACAGATGATATTTTTAAATGAGGAAAAACACATGCATTTTAATCAGGAACCGAAGGAAATTGCCCCAAAATACTAACAGAAGAATCTGCAGCTCATGCCAAGATGTGCTAACACAGGATATGAATATTAAGGTGACAAACATCATCAGTGACATCCCGAGCTGCTGCATATCCCTGGGTACACGTGTGGGAGCTCACTCACCCTGGAACACGGCATCCCACACCCTCCCAAAACATACACCCTCATGCCACAGGCCCTGAGCAGGCACAGCCTGCAATCTGCCCCCACTCCTGCTGAAGCCTGTGGGTTTCCAGGTGCTGGTCTCACACAGCAAGGTGCCCTCTGCCACCCAGAATCCAGCTGCACACAGCACTGGGGCTCCCCAGTTCCCACCTATGGCAGGCACAAAACAGCAGCACTGGGTCCCACTGAGAGACAGCAGCACATCTTCTCTTAAAGAAAACAACTAAGAGCCAAGATGTTAGTGCCTCTTCTCCCCAGAAAAGTTCCAGAAGCAAAGCCTGGCCTACCTAGTACTCAGTCTCTAAGCACCTCCTATGCTTTGGCAGACACATATGAAGTCACAGGTGTAAAAGACAAGAGGCTGCTGCTGTTGAAGGACTAAAAATCAACTGAACTTGACCTTTAATGCAGCAACGTGGCTTCTCATGCTTCCATTCCCCAGTGTAACTATAATCACATTTGTTGCTGAGAACCAGGAAACTGTTTTCAGAGACCAGTTAACATGCAGGCTTCCACAGCCCTGGGTGATATGACAGCAAGGGCACCAGCACAGGCTTTCTTAAGCCCCTGTGAGCAGGTTTGAAATTGAGATGCATTTTAAAACCACAGAACAGAACTTCCTGCAGATGACATCAGCAGCACATCAAACTTCACTGAATGTTACCAGTGAAAGCACTGAGAGTGCTCAGCTGAGATGGAAAGTCCTTGTACAGGAACTCCAAGTCAAGCAACAAATCTCTGGTCACAAACATCCTCAGAACTCAACACAGATGAAGATGACAGAGATTAAGTCTAAAAGGCTAATTTTTGCCTCCTGTCCCCCCATATTTTAATAGAATACAGGAAAGATTCATAATGTATTAGAGTAAGTTTTGTTTATAAATCCCACAAATCCCACACAATATGCAAAAACCTCTCCTCCAGAGAAAAAGCTGTGTCACTTCCCAGTTCACAGCTTACACTGACAGCCATGTAATCTCAACCTGAGTACAGCAGTTTCAGACCTTCAGCAAGGATTCCTCAGCCTGACAAGGATGCACTGAGCATGTCCAGCAGTCCAGCACTGTGCCATGCCTGTGGGAGTAGCCAGCAGTCATTCTGCACAATTCAGCTCATGGATCAGCACTCCTGCCTCTCAGTCTGAGTATTTCTGGCCCTGTGGGTCTGCAGTATCTCCATGCTGTTTGCCCTCCCATGTTCACCATTGAAAAGCATTGATAGCACCAGAAGTTGCACTGTTTTCTGAAAGCGACTCTAATTAAGTATGAAAGCAAGTCTAATTAAGTATGGTCTGCACTGTGAATCCCCTGGGAAGACAGAGGAATACCATCAACCCTTGCATGCAGCCATGCTCCTTTAGCCCAGTGTAACCAGCTGACAGCAGATGAAGCCCTGGTCTGAGTGCCAGGACGTGCACCTGCAGCTGGGTTGAGCAAGAGAGGCACGTGCCAGGCAGAAGGTGCAGTGTAGCGGAGGGCTAAAACACTCCTCATCCTCCACATCCCATGGGGGAACAGAACTCTGCCATCCATCCTTCTGTCAACAAACCCTCCCCATCTCTGTTAAAATCACTCCAGCACCCTCAGGCACACCCATATGCCATTTTTGAGGCTTCTATGGGAAGCTGCAGGAACACAAAGCAGTCAGGATCAGGTCTGGAGTATCCCAAGGCACGGCCTTTCCCACAGCCAGGAGCGAGCTCCTCCCTGCTCTCCTGTTTCATCTCCATGTGGCAGATAGCATAGAACCCAGGTGCTCACCTGGGAATTCATCCTGCTCTGTGCAATGCCACTAACGATGAGAGCTAACAGCAAAACCTCCAGTGAGGGAAAGAACCAGAGCACAGCCCCAAAACATTAGTCACTACAAACACACCTGAAGCTTAACACACGTGGGGCACATTTAAATTTACTTTTCTTTAATTATGAATGAGTGTGGGTTTATCTGGTGTTTACTCCAGGGCAATAATAAAAATACATTCAAAATTATAAATCCCCTGCAAAGAATCATCACCAGTGGCTGCCCACCGTGACCACTTGGTTCAGTGCACACACGTGGAGATACAACTGAATGCCAAGAGCTGACAATTTTCATGCCTGAAAGGGGGAATTTTCCTTATGTTCTATCCTTACACACTACTCTGTGCACTCTCAGTAGATGCCCACCTAAAAGCCTTGCTTAGATTACTGATTGTTTTGCACCTATTTATTAAACCAAAGGTTGAAAAGCAAGAAGAAGAAACCCCACCCAGGAAGGGAACAATGTAAGGAAGGATTGCCTGGATTCATCAGGACAAATGATAATCATTGCTCTGATCTTGGGTTGCAATTGATTAGTTATAAATACACAGCACCAAAGGTAGAAGGGCAAGGAAAGAGCTTTTTTGGAAAGGCACAGGAACAGATCCCAAAAGCAGAGTGCCCATGGCTCTCCAACATATAGCACTAAGTGTGCCCATTGAAAATGGGAGCTATTTCCTGCTCACAGTGGACAGAAAGGAGAATGTCATTAAAGCCCACACTGTGTCTCAAAGTCCTTGGACAAAGGGGAAGAGGTACTTCATATTTCTATAAAACAATTAGTATTGACAGAATGGACCATAATACAGCACTCAGAGCAGAGGAGTAATTAACTATCCAGCAGCTTGCTTACTGGATGCAGATAGGAAGCACGGAGGCAGCAATTAGAGAGCAGAGAGGCAAGGCAGGCACACGGCTTTGCTCTAACGAGGTATTGACCTCCGAGCCGCCTGCGCAGGTGTCTGACGAGACATCCCCTACCCCTCACCGAGCACCAGAGCATCCCTGGCACAGCCACTGGCATCTCCTGGGCACTCTGAGAGAGCTGGCAGCCAGCACTGCTTTGGGAGCATCTTCTCTGCACAGGTTGTGCTCAGCCTCTCTTCCCCTTGCCTCGGTTTCTCTGTGCCTTAAAGAGTGTGGCTATAAGCCAAGCAGAGAGCTCTGGCCACAGCATCAGTGATGGAAAAGTACCACTGACAGGGGATGGTGCCTGGGAACTAATCTGCAAGATGCCACATACCATCAAATGCTTTTCCACTGGAGCTCAAGGCAAGTGGTTTCAGCACCTTTCTGATTTGCAAATCTCTGAATAATCCTGAAAATTGAAGCTGGGGAGAGCTGGGGCTCTTTGCACACTATTTCAGCCTTGTGAGGCTTAGCTTTAAACATCTTTGGGGAGAAAATATTTGCAGTTCAGTTTGAGGTCCAGAAAAAAAGGACATTAAGCACCCAATCCTTCAGCATTTCTCCCCCCAAACCCAAGAGTTACCATGAATCTGTTCTTAAACAGCTACTCTTGGGTAGCCCTTGCTCTACCTTATTCCCACCCACTGGGGGAAGTGTCCTTGCACAGTCCAGAGGCCCCCTTGTCTCTTTGTAGGGAGGTGAAACAGAAGCAAAGGATGTTTCTGCTTCAAGATGAGCACCTTCCTCCCACCTCTCTCCTCAGCTCTCCTCTTCCCTCTTTTGCCACAGGAGTTTTCCTGCACTGCTCCTCAACAGGGCAGCCACAAACACACAGAAAAGGGGTCCATGCAAGGCCAGTGCATTTACAGCAGCACACAGCTCACAAGTTGGGCTGACATAAATGACGGAGTAGGAGAAATAAAGCTCTTCCCTGCTGTGACATTTTGAAACAATTCAGCAGGCTTTTCACACCAGGAAAAGCTGGGGCTGTGTGTGCAGCGAGGAGTGAACGTGCTGCAGCTCTATGCGTGGCTCCAGAGTCAGAAAATTACTCTGCAGAGATGCAAGTGACTGTCCTTGTTTCAGGGATATCAGGAATGAAGCAGAAACCGACCAGCAAGGGTTTCACAAGGACACCACACTCTCCTGGGTGTGGGTGCCAAGGCTCTGTAATGACAAAGGGCAGCAAAGGACCCAAAGGACATCAGGCATCGCTGGACCAGAGTGAGGGCCAGAATCACTAAGTCATTGTCGCCGGCCAGACCCAACTCTCACAGCACAGTAAATGGTTATTTAAGAAATGGATCTGGGTTTGGAGGCAACACTGATTTCTGGATATTGAGACTCTCAATAAGCTAGCTAAGGAAAGCAAGGCTGTGCCAGGGTCTGCTGCAAGTGGTTTAAGACATGAGACCTGCTGGGAGATGACAGTTTAGCATCCAGACTTTCCAGAAACCAAAGCTACAGAGACCTCCAGGTCAAAGGCACAATTCCCACCCAGCTGATGCCAAACTTCACCCAGTATTCAAGAGCAGCAGCTATTCCTCTGCCACCTTCTCCTGAGAGCAAATCAAAGAGAGCAGTTGGAAAAACCTCATGGATGCCATTAAGGTTTTGGACACAGGATTTTAAGGCAGAATCCTGATGAGTCTTTTGTCACACTTCCTTACATGGGTCACAGCACTTGGAGCAGTTTGCTGTCACTCTATGCACAACTTTGTTCATTTGAGCAGCAGCAGCACCCACTCCCAGCCTTTCTGGTAGCAGGGACCAGCATCCTGTGCACCAGGAGGATACCAGGGAGAGAATAATGCATCTTCTAAAGAATATCACTGAGTCAAATACTCTCATCAGCTCTGGGGAATCTCGGTTTCTGAAGTTGCAGCAGCTAAGGACAGATGGTATCACAAAACTGCTGCCACATGAATGACAGAGCCATTTAAAAGCAGAGCACTTTTTATTTCTTCTCTTCCCAAAATGCCATTGTCAATCCCAACACACCAGAACGAGAAAGCCTTGTTTTCTGGAATGTTCCACCAGCAACCACTGGCTTCCTGCAGCATTAACAAAATAAACCAGATCTTGTCCCCAATGAAAACAGTCATTTTTTGCTACCAATGAATCACTGCTTTGCCTCACCTCAGCATCCCAGCTCATATATGTAATTTATATCTAAATTACCTCAAAAGTGGTACCTGTTTTCTTAGCACAATTAATGCAGCAGCAGGTAACAGCCAACACACAACTCCTGCCAACACAAATATGCTGGTTTCATCTTGGGACCTTTTTCTCTGCTGATAGAGCTCAGTATTGCTCCACTAGCATCAACATGAGCAAAATAAATCACAGATTAAAAACTGACAGCAACATACCAAAACACTGTGGTCCTGCTGCAATAGTTGATAAATCTTACTGAGGTATCAAATAAGCTCTAAAGGAGAGAGTAAAGGAAGCCAGCAGGGTATGGAATAAAATTTGGCATCTGCAATTCTGCTGCCAGAAAGGCAGTGGGGCAGGACCATGTCTGGATGGCATCGATTGGAGCAGCAGCTCCCAGGCACTCAGGGCATCCTGTGCTACTTCGCAGAGCAAGCAGCTCTTCCTCACTCTCTCCTCGTACAGATGATTTTAGGAAGGGAAGAAATCGGGAATCATTACTGTGCCACAACTCTGCAATACTTTCCCTGTGTAGGCAAGGAGCTGCTTCCATCACAAAAAGTATAATTTCAGCGTGCATGTGCCTGAATGCACAAGGTAGGAGCTAAAAATAGAGGTACCCTATTTCCACGCACCAAGTCAGCAGGTAGGGAAACAGCATAAACAGTGATTCAGCAGCGCCCGCATGATGCAGGACGTTGTTCCTTTGCCTCTGCCTCCCTGTCTGTAGCCTTCCCACCTCTGCTGAGTTACCAAGGCCCAGCAACTCCCAAGAGCAATGCCCAGATCTGCCCTGCAAAAGGAGCCCCAGTCCCAGGGGCCCAGGGAGATCTGCCAGCCGTGGGGAGCTCACTGGCTGCTTGGCTCCCTCGGGAAGGGGGTGATGTGAGGTGGCTGCAAATGCTCTTCACACAAGGTCCAGCTCTCAAGAACACAGACATTTAGAGAGTTTTTCTGTCTACAGAAGTCTTTCTAGTGCAAAGTCTACTTGCTAACATAATTAAATTTTTTTTTAAAAAACAAGATAGATGCATAATTTGCACTTTTGCTATTTTTTCATTAAGCTTCTGTGTCATATCTACAAAGTACGATCATCCAAACTGGGTACAAAGAGGTGCACAATGCACAATTACAGTGTATGGCTACAATTTTTGGTGCAAAGTAGTGCTGTGACTCCATAAACACCTCTGAAAAATTACACAAGATGACACCAAGGACGTTTTTTGAATCCTGTGAGATTTGTTACATAAACAGCTATGACCTTGTACCCATGGTTTCAACAGGGACAAGTTGGTTTTTTTGCTGGTTCTCACCCCCAATTTTTTCATTAATGTTTGCTTGAGAAATCAGAAGGAGATACAAGAAAAAGAGAATGAAGAGCAGGAATTTCATTTACATTTCATAAAACCATAGCTAATCTCTTCAAGCAGAAATTAAAAAAAAATCTTCAGTCTTCCCACTGCCCAGGCTCTGTCAATCACCCTTTCAAACACTGCAAAGTCTCCCAAGCATCCAGGTGAGCAAATCCCTCCTCCAGCCCCTGTAGTCCTGGGACTAAAATTCCTTGAAGGGCTTCCTTGCACAACTGTGACTTACCCCCACACCATTCCTAGACAGTGTAACTAACCAAGAACAATCAAAGTGCTCAAGGATTTCAACTTAATCTCAGAATTATTAAAGTCCTTTCTACTCTCACCTTGACACACTTTGAAGTCTGGATGATTTGCATTTTAATATCTAATTGAAATGAGGATTGCTGCCTGACAGGCCTTAATCTTCTCAAAAACACAGTTGTTCCTCTCTCCCCAAAGCAAGTATCTATCACAAATTTCACCTTGAATATAGGTCACAGCATTGCAAAGCAAGTAATCAGAGCTGTTAAAAAAACCCCAAACTACCATGAACATTCTGTCTAGGTAAAAAAAACAAATTCAAAAGGCACATCTGTTCTCCTGAGTCACAGCAAGGAAGGATTATTACCATTAGCATGAGGGTTACATAGCAAATGCAACAACTGGCTAAAGAAAAAAGAAAAAGAAATGGAATCACTTATAAGTGTCATCTTTCATCATTAAATTTTAATAGGAAAACTACTGTGATTTGCTTAGTCTGAATATATATGCAATGTAAAGAGACTCTCTGACATCATCGAGGCATAACACCACAAGATAAATGGAGATGATTTGCCACACTGCTGGAGCAGCTGTAACTCCCTCCCAAACCTGCAGCAACCAAACAGCAAGGCAGCTGCTCCTGGCTGGCCACTGGCTTTTATGCCTTTGGCTGAGAGGAAAGAATCAGAGGTCTTTCTCTTCTCTTGTGTGGCTTTAGCAGAGTGCAGCTGAGCTGCTGCACTAGTTAAAAAGCCCATCTCCTGTTAGTCACAGTGTGGCTGTCCTGAAGCCTGAGCCATCACCAGAGCACAAACATCTGAAGGCCGCGTTTTGCACCGAGAGCGCCCCAAGCAAGGGCAGCCAGAGCACATCCATATGCATCTGAGAGAGCCCATCTGGAGCTGAGCCTCGCTCCACAGACTCCCAGCAATGCAAAACTAGGCTCAGCACTCCAGACTGCCTTCCTTTCATAAAGCAGTTGGGTTTTGAGAGCAATAAGGATGAAGATTTTCCTGTCCTGCTTCTGCATTACAGTGCAATTCTCCCTCCTGAAGGAGGGCAGCACCCATGACAAGCTCAGGAAAGGTCAGAGGAGCAGGCTGCAGGCAAGCCAGGCACTGCCCTGCCTATGGAAACAGCAGGCAGCCTGCTGTCCACCTGCCCAAATGCAAACAGCAGGAGAGGGTGCACAGAGCTGCTGTGCACAGAGCTGTTAAGATCTATATGAAGCCCCATGTGTGTAAATTAAACATCGGCTCCTTCTATCATCAAATGTGTACAACTTGTAAGCATGAATTATGCAAGACTATTAACTGTCTTATTTTAAGAGGGAGCAGCTGTAGAAGCTGCTTGGAGGACACAGCAAGTCACGGAAGGGGCAGCCCCTGGTGCTGTGTCTGAGTGTGTCTGAGCTACAGCACGGCCCCTCTCAGCAGGTCCAGCCCCAGTGCTCCCCCAGACCTGCATCCTGCACTAACCAATTAACTCAGCAGCTCACCAGCTCATCTCTTCCAGTGCTCTGTGGAGGAAGGAGTAATATTTTCATCACTTTCTTACTGACAACAGCTTGAGAAAGACCTGGATAACTGTGTTTGTGAAGAAGTGAGCAGAGAACTGAGCCAGTAACCTGGACCAAACTCAAGCCCCCAGTCAGTGTCCAAACTGCCAAGCTCTGCCTTTGTTTTCACCTTTCACAAGGAACTTGAAACAGCAAACTCCTGCTGAGACCAAGGAGCTCGAGGCCATTTCAGTTCAGTAATTTTCTTGTTGACTAATGAAGCCTCACACTCAGCCAGAGCCCACAGATGAGGATGCCAGCCTAGAGTAACACTGCACAGCCCATGTCACGAGTGCCACCGTGGCGGAGGCAGAGACCAGCCGCAGGCAGGGATGCTGGCTGCTGGCTGGCAGCATGGAGCACTCACCCATCCTCAGCCCCAGCCCACAGAGCACTGCAGGCTACTGAGCTCAGCCCTCCCTGAGCAGACACCATGCTTAGCAGACATGCTAAAGCTGCTGATGGCAAGCTCTGGCCACAAGTTACCTATAGGGCGAGAAGGCTTTTGAGACAATTTTACATAAAACATTAATTCCTCTGGTCAATACAAATGCTGTTAGGACGGAGTGGCAGGGCTGTACACAGCAAATAAGCATGTTGGAACATAAGTGCTCAAAGGGGAGGCACAGATGGGTGTTAAGACCAGTTTCATTCATTGTATATATCAAGGATTTGGAAGAACAAACATCAAACACCGTGATTACATTTACTGATGATTCAGATTTGTGTGGGCTCCTCAATACACAAGAGGAGGGCAATAAAGTCCTGGACAACTGTGAGCAAGCGAGCACCTCAGGGGATAATTAAATTAATCTGAGCTATGGAAATGCCACACAACAAGGCTAAAACATAAAGCAAACAACATTGTAAAGGACTTTGCACTCGAGAAACTATATGAAACAAACACAGGCTACTGCTTGTCCCCAGTGAACCACCAGGGTGCCAGGTGCTGTACAAACCCATCAGGTGAGAACTGGTACAGGATACACATGAAGCTCTAAAAAAAGCAATCCCAGTGATACCAGTTGTATGTGCCCCCAGCCCAAGAGACTGTGGCTTTAAAGAAGGGCCTTGTCACAAGGGGACCAATGGTGACAGAGCAGCTCTGGGGCCACCCTGGCAAAACAAATCCATGCAGGGGACCCCAGGCTGCAGCACCTGCCTCCCACCTGGCTTACCAACTCCCAGTCCCTATTACCAGCTGCTCCCCAGACTCTTGACCACTGCTCTCCATTTGGAAATCATGTACTTGCCCCTAACTGGCTGGGCAGCCTCACCATGCTAAACAGCCCTGTCTGATGCAAGGCAGCTGCCTTAGAGACATTGAGGCACCTTCCCTGAGCCACCTTGCCCAGCAAAGTGATCACTGGTGGGGTACCACAGCAGGCACAGAGCCCCTTCCAAGAGACAGGTCCCCAGAGCACATCAGACCGAGACTGGGGAACACAAAGCATCTGGAGCAGCAACACAAGCGAGGACATGGGAGAAGTCAGAAGTGGCAGAGCTGCCCAAGGCCCTGGAGGCATGAAGATGCTAAATTTGATGAGGTTGAGGAAGGGAGCCAAAGAAGGAATAAATAGAACTAATGAGAACACAAGGCATGAGCATTCAAAAACCTTTAACACACTACTAAACAGCAATAAAAAGGCAATTAGAATTCCGAGATGCATGGAGGGTAATTGCATTCACTATAAATAGGTGCTGGGAAGACTGTCCTGCTCAGCAGGATCTGATTCACTTTTGGGGTGACTTCTGTGCAGAAAGGAATATTTTGGTGTGCAGCAGAAGCTGAGAGAAGAGAGTTTACAGAGAGATGAAATTACAGGAAGAATTTCTATCACGCACATCCTGCTGCATGAAATATGTACCAAGCAGGAGCTTTGCCACAGAGGCTTCAGAGGTCATAATTTGAGGAACTCCAAATAAAAGTTCAGCAGCAGGGATGCAATGCAGCTTTAGGAAGAAACATTCATTTTATATCAGCCAGCAACATGTATGGCACAGGAGTCCAGGCACTCCAATGGCTTTCACTGTTGATGGAGAAATCTAACAATGCACAAGGAGACCCCGTCCTGCTCAGTTCATAATCTTTGCACAAGCACATGCACTTGTAACAGCACTTAAAAACAAGCAAAATCACAAGTTTAAAAGTGTAATTCAAGTGCCAAATTCACTTCCTCCATCCTCCATCATGCCCCTGGCATGTTGCTTCTGTTCCCTACCCAAGCCTCAGGCACACTCCACCTCTCTGCTCTGCTCATAAGCCCCTCCCCGGGCTGGTGTAACCCTCGAGGGGATGACCATGGCTCAGCCATGCAGGCTCACCGTAGCTGGTACAAGCAGCCAGCTCACTGTTTCAAAAACAGCTCTCTGATGCCATTCCCTGCCCAGCCTTCCCTCCCTACACCAGTTAGGCTGGAACAAGTGCACCAACTGCTGCCCTCTCTGCTAGGCATGTGGCTCAGGCTGTGCAGGAATGTGTCATGAGAGATTCTGGGAAAGAAGTAGCCCTTGGAGTAGATAAAACCCATGAGACTGCAGCTGAAGGCAGGGGTAGGGGTTTTGCAGAATTAAAGCCAACATCTTTCAGAGTAGAAGGTACCACTGAAGTCCAGGAGCCCACAACAAGCAGAAATCATATCAGACAGAGCCTTGGCCAACATAATCCACCACTGCATGATCAACTCAAGTCTTCTGAGGTCACCAGCTCTCTCTTGAGACAGCTGGAGGCTAGAAAAGTATTATTCCCCACCATCTCTGCATAGCCCTGGGCATACCTGATGCAGAGCAAATGAGAGATGTAAAAGGAAAACACAGCCACATCTCAGAACTCTCAGCAATCCCTCCTCCCTGCCCCAGCTCCTTCACAGGTACCCTTCCAGAGGAGGAAAGTTCACAGACTGAAGCATCAAACACCTGATAAAGGGAGGGAGAAAAGCTGAAACTCCCCATCTCCAAATTCCCTCAGCGTGGCCTCATGCCCTTCCCAGCTCCCTGTTCTTTCCCATCGCAGAGCATCGGCATCGATTCATGTTCGGGAGCTGCTCTGCCCCCACAAATGAGCACACACAAAGTCTCTGCGGCCCTAACTCCAGCTAGCTCTTGGCTATGCACCAAAAACCAACCCCATGCAGCTCAGAACACCCCCAGATAACAGCAGCAGATGGCTTCTGCCTAGAGGCCTCCCTGGCAGAGGGTGGTCTGCGAAGCCAGGGTGGAAGGCACAGCGCTGGTTTCTGCAGCGTGCACCACTCTCAGGTCATGCAGCCTGGCCCGTGGCTCAAGAAGAGCTGCTGTGGCCTTCCCTCCTCCTTGCACTGTCACCATGCAGGTAGCAAGGCAGCTGGCTCGAGCTGCGTCACCCCATTAGCTTCCTTCCGAGGCAGGGACTGCCTGTCGTCGCTGGCTGCAAGGAGAATGGCAGCACTCTGCTAGGAAGGAGGGAGGTCTAGCAGTGCTTTTAGTCCAGTCTAAAAGCAAACTCGTCACAGGCAACATGCAAAGCACACGTGCCCTCTTGCTGAATTAGGAAAAGGTATTTGCACTCTTAGAAGAAAATTGCCTTCTGCTTGATGTTCTGCTTATGTGATCCCACATCACCTTCCAGCTGCCTAAATCCTCTGCTGCTGAGGTGTGGGAGGAGCTGACCCCCTGCAACAGCATATCAGGCAAAGTGAAACCACCTCCTTGCAAAAACTATAGCCCCTGGCAGCTTCAGCAGCAATCCGACAGAACTTCTGGATAGCTGCACCTAATTTTTCCCAAATCATCCAGTATTTTCTGTGCCTAAAACGTAACACCTGAATGCTCCTTCCTTCCCAGCCCATACTCACCAGACAGGGACAGGGACACCTGAGGGGAGCACTGAGTGGAACACAGGTTGCATCTGGCTGGCTGCTCACGGAGCAGCTTCTCCCTTCCACAGCCACTTGTACCAGCCACACGTCAAGGCTGGCCAGAGCAAGCCCAGAAATTTCTTCCCTAAGTGTCTTTATAGTATTTAACTGACTGGACAGGGCTCCCCCAAATCAGTCCCTGGGATAAGAGTTTGTTTCCAAGCAAAGCACCAGCTGGAAATCAGATGGGTGGGTGCCTTCTCGTAGGACCAACATCCGTGAGCACGGAGCTGCATTTAGGAGTACACATCTATTTTCCCTCTAACAGCCAAGTCCCTTTCTCTCACCAGGATGCCACCAGCCAGGCACCTTGTCCTCTCTGGTGCCAACCAGAGTCTGTATGCTGGCTGTGACACTCTGGGCTCTGAAGTGACCCTCATGCACACACCCACATCCCTACCAGCAAAGGCAAATCACTGTCCCTCTCTGAGGGGCTCCGAGGAAAGCATGGGGCTGCTCCCCTGCGATGTGGAGGTGGGGAAAAACTGGTGGGTTGTGGCCATATGTCAGGGTGCTTAAAGCAGTAAAATTCTTCAACAGGATTGAAGCCTTCTGCACCTCAGGGCAACGCCAACTTAGCATCATGTGTCTTGGTAACTTAACAAATTGCCCAGGAAAGGGAGAATGGTGTCCAACAGGAGTCTGCAAGCCCCGCAGAGCTCATCGATTGAAAGCACACACTGCAACTAACAAACCTCAGTGGTTGCTACAAACTTACAGAATCTGCAAACTCCCACTGCCACCCTCTCCGGCTCTGTGGGCTCTCAGGGTCAAATTCAAATGCTAGAAATCAAATTCAAATGCTAGAGCAGACACTGCTCTTTACAAAGCAACCTGTGAGACTGTTTCAACAGGACAATTATTAACAAATAGCTTTTTCTATCAGTAGCTCCAAGAGACTGAACCGAGCCTGTGCACACCACGATGCTGCAGCCGCTCTGGATACAAGGCCTCTTTCTCCTGCAGAAGTGCATCAGGCAATGACAACATCCAAAACGAGTACTTCTTTTCCACTGCCTAAAAGGTTATTGAATTTTCTTCCCCCAGCACTCTTCACCTGGCTGAAGACATACAGTGAGTGATAGACTTGCAGGGACAGAGTCACTCTGCTCCATGCTTGTGCAGGATCAGATCCAGCTCATAAATGCTAATCCTAAATCATCAAGTGCGGATCTAAATATCCCACCCCAAAAGGGAGCAGAAAGTGGTCTGCAGAGGGTCTACAGACAAAGCTGGATTTGAAGACTCTTCATTTTAGAAAGTCTAAACCTTACAAAGAAACCCTGCCCTTGTGTGAATGTCACCCTAATTCAGCACACGAGATCACAAAAGGCCACTGCCGGACCATCGGCCCTGTTTGCAGGGTATTGCACAAATACATTGTGGCACCAGCCCAAAGTCCTACCAAAGTCAATGGGCTTCTTTCAAGCTCTGCACATCACATTGCCAGTCCCCAAAGATAAACACTGCAGCACCGTCAGGAAAGTCCACCCTTCTGGCCAGGAAAAACATGACTGGATCTAGATTTCATTAAGTTTCTTCATCAAATATTAACATTTAGGTATGGGGAGATGCCCATGAGGTCACTATATACCTGACACTACTAAAAGTCTAAGCTCCCAACCTTACTGTGAAGTAGACAGACAGGTTTTGAACTATGACAACTACAAACACAGCATTACTTACCCCAAGCTGAATAAATATTTGCATGACACTTTGACTCAGGTGTTTAAATTCTAGGAAATGTCTGACTTTATCAGCCTGAATCACAGACAAACAATACCAAATATTATCACTAAAAGCACCTTTTCAAACAACAGTTTCAAAAGGTTAACATCAAACACTCAGTGACTGCACTTTATGTCCTGTTTTAAGAATGAAGCCCACACAATTCAGAGGAAAACCTGGTTGAAGCAACCCAAATACCCTGTACCCACAAATAACTTCTTCCTAAGCAAGTGCCAGGCTAGGATGCTCTGTGTATTTTTGTCAGTACCTACAAGGTATTGACATGAGGGAACTCCCCAGGAACCTTCCATCTCTTGCATGTCTCCTCTCCCACCCTCATGAAGAGGCAGCTGGACCCTATTGCTGGACTTTGGAGCATGCCCTTCAAGAAGGGTGGCCCAACTCTGACCCACTGGGAGCTGGTGGTGCCACCTGCATAAGGAGCATCTAAGGTGAGGAGACAATTCTGATTGTCCTGCCATGCCTGCACCACGCCCTGGAAGAGCTGGACAGTGAGGTGGCACCTTCCCTTGGACCCCACCTTGTTATATTTCCAGGAAGGGAAGACCTTTGAGGAGCCATCCATCAAATCCCACCCACCCTCCTGTGTGACAAATGGAAGAGAGCTGCTCACCAGCAGGGAAAGTCCCCTTGTCTGCTGTTTTATGGGAACTCTGCTGTTTTAATTAATTCTCAAAGACACACTACAATATGTGATTTCTAGAGATCACTTTGTGGGTGAAACCCTGGTGCTGCTGAAGCCACTAGCTGGATTCACCATCCAAGCAACAGCTTTATTGATCATACTGTATTGATTGGTCTTAACATACTGATCAAGTTTACATAATGAAATAGAAATAGGATGTTTACCTTGTACCACCCTGAACTATAGCACTGGCAGTAGCTCTGGGGTTTATATAAACACACTGCTAGTAGCAGAATTATGATGGCTGGGCTGCTACTGCTAAATAACCTAAAAACAAATCAAATATTTCTCCAGCTACCAAAAAATTGCTTAGGAAAATGACTTGCCGACCACTTTCCACTTAGGTAAATGGAGAACAAGTGACTCACCATTCAGCAGAAGGAATTACAAGTTGTGCAAGAGGCAAAGTGCTTCGGGGAGAGTGTCTAGACTATGCAAAGCAAGGCCATAAATTACACCTTTTGAAATGATGGGCTTTAGCAGGGCTTGGAGCTACTTGATCTGATAGGTCTTGTCCACTTATAGTTCATAACATCTCTGGCCCAAGAGGTGCCACCCACAATAACTGAAATGTCAGGCTATGGATCAGGAACTGAAAAGTTTTACAACAGCCAAAGACCAAGCTCACAGCCTATTTAATTACCCACTTCACAATCCAATAAACTGCAAGTATATAAATAGCCAAAGTATGACAAATATTTAATATCTCCTAGAATTAAATTAAGATAAGGCACTGGCAAAATAAATGATAAGTGTTTTAACTGAAAAACCGTTTTCTGCAGATTCCAGACAATTTGAGCACAGTAATCACATTCTGCACTCCACACTGCTAAGCATCTCAGATGTGCCAGACCTTCCTTGCCATGGTGATGCTCTACAAGCAGGCTCACCTTCATTTCAGAGTTTGCACAGAGCTGGGGACAGCCCCAGCCACACACACAGCTCTCATATGATGGTGGCAGTGGCCTGTGCCCACATTGAGCCACCTAAGTGGTGAAGCCAGCCCCTAACTACTCTTCCAGGTTTGTATAGGCATAGCACTAATAATTATCCTGCAAGCTTTGCTGCAACTACAGAGCTGTACATGAGGTCCAGCTCATGCTTGAGAGCTGCCTGGGCATCTACTTCTTAAACAGCACTGGACAGCAACTGAAGAACAGACAGAAAACGAGCAGAGCATTGCCTTTACCTCCCCTGCCCCGCAGAGCTGAGAAAACCAAAAATCTCCAAGGGTTTCTTGAGACCAGCAGAGCAGAACTGGACCACAAAACCAAATTCCTCTAGCAGAAAGCTGCTAAAACACGTCCCAACACCACCTGAGTCAGGGTCTGTCCCAGAAGAATAATGTGTTGGTGGTTTTATGAGAGAACTTGTGTAAATATGGCATGAGAGTAACAATCCAACACATGATAAGGAAGAAGTACGTGGTTATTTGGAAGGGTACTATGTCCTAACTGTTGTAGCATCTGTGCCCGCTGAAATGGCAGAAATTCAGTATTTTAAGATGCATTGTAACCAATTTAACAGTTTCTAACCCCTCACACCTGTTCTGCATTAAGCACTGTGCATAAATCAATCACCATTCAGCAAAGCACAAGCTTAAGCGCTTTGCTGAATTTGACTGAGAATTTTGCTAATGCATCTGACGTCATCCCACAGGCTTACACAGGCACCCAAATCATGAGCCTCTTCTCCCAGGAGCAGCCCTGGTAATCTGCAACAAATCTGGAACTTTTGTCATCCCACATTTATCCCACTGGGAACTGATTTACTCTCCTGCCTGCCTACTCTCCTGCTCTGCAGGAAGGAGAACAGGCAACGGCAACCACGACTGCAGCGATGTCTGACCTAATGTGCTCTCCACGTTTTATCTCCTAACAAGTTCTTCCTGCTGCCGCTTTCCCAACAAGTGTTTTAAGTTTAGGCTATTTTGAAGGAGCAAACACCTATTCCAGGGCTGTGCTGTGCCTTTTGACTGCCGTGCTGCAGAGGTACTTAGCAAGAGGTACAATCCACATTCAAGGATTCTTGGTTTGCATCACTACAGACACAAGCCTTGCCCAACATCCCTCGGCTGCTGGCTGAGCTCTCTTCCTGAAGGCTTCAGACAGTTGGGATCAAGTGGGAAGAGGCACCAAGCACAGCTGGTCGTCTCAACTCTACTTCCAACAAATCAGCATGAGCTGGAGAAAAGACCACACACATCCTGGGCAAGCAATTACCAAGCTCGGCGCCATCTGCAGTAATAAAACACGTTGTTCTGAGAGCCACGGAGCTGGCAAAGCCACTTTCCTCCTGAGCTGCACCATGAGGCTGGAGCCTTCCATGTCCAGCAATATTGTAAGCTCTGATGGGAGTTTTTCCTCCACATTCAGTAGTTCTCTTGCTCAGATTCCCCAGTGTCTGGTAAGGGCTGCCCACACACTGCACCTTCCTCCCATCTGGGGTAGAAGATAAAAATGAAATCTCCCTATTTTCACCAAGCTTTATGGGATGAATATCTTGCAGACCACTGTCTGCATCTCAAATGTGCCTGGAATTCAGTGATGGCTTAAAAAAGAAACCTAAGTGGGAAGTAAGACAGCACAGGCAGGTATCTAATAAGCCTTTTTTCTTTTCCCTTAGGAAATACTGCTAGTGAGATGTAAATAAAAGAACTTAGAGGTAGACATCACAGATGTGTAGTTACTCAAGTGGAGCCTTACCCCATAAACATCAAAATAAACCCAAAGCAGAGGTGTAGACTCGAACACACCGATGTAAAAAACAGTTTTTCCTCTGTCGCTGAAATTTCTGGGGTGTCAGGATCAGAAAAATACCAGTTCTGAGTGGCATCTGCTTAAATTCATCTGGAAATCTGAAACATCGAGTTTGCTGCTGGTGTAAACAAGCAGTGCTGTCGTGCCCATGTGCAGTAAATACTCAGCTACACCATCCATTCACACTTTTCCGCTGCTCTCACATACATTCTAATTTATCAAACAGCAGGTAATTACCTTTGTGGCGCAACAGCACCTTAACTACACAGTTCCCTTTATTCCAAGGTGGTTCAGGAGTGCTGCAGAACACCAGGCTGCCTTTTCCAGCCCCAGGGCACTACACATACGTGTGTGGCTGCACAACTGGTGCCCGCTGTGCTGGTGCATTCACAGCACTGGAACACGTGGCCCCCAGGGCTCCAGGCTCCAGCCAGCTCTGACACAGCAGCACTGCAGGGTCGAGGAGGGAGATTACACACCTCAGGGATCTACAGCCCAGGCAAGAACTTCAGTGCTGCGGCCACAACAAAATCAACACTTTCTTGTCTGAGAAAATTGCAAAGAAGGTGAAGCTATAGAAGCTGCCTGGGCTCTGGGAGCCTGGCAGGGGCTGACTGCAGCACAGCCCATCTCAGCTGTGGTGGAGCTGGGCTGGCTCTTACCAGGTAACCCAGCCAGGAAACCACTCTGTAGGGCAACAGCTTCACTACCTCACCTGCAAAGCCATGGTCACCTGCCTGGGCTGTGCTCGGGGTGGCAGCATCTCCCATTCTACAGGGGAGAGGTGTGAGCCAGGTGAAGCCAGACCTCATCCTTCTCCTTCCAGCACTGGGCAGAACCTGCTGAGCAGGGCTGGGGACAGGTCCCCAGCACTCACTGCTGCACAGTTCTGCCCAGACACCTCTGCAGTGGCACCTCCCCGACATGGGTGCGGGGTCTGAGCAGCCTGGTGTGAAGCCAGGTCCCCTCACCTGGGCAGGGCCCCAGTGGGGTGCCCAGACACCCTGTCCATGGGCAGTGATTGCAGTGGGCAGATGGGCAGGTTCAGGGCCTGGCATCTCCAGGGGCCCACACATGCACTGGATCAAGCAGCTCCCCCTGCAGCCTCTCTGTCCAGCACCACTGGAAAAGGAAGGAGCATGGTCCTGCACACCACCACAAATGACAATGCTTAGGGGTGTTCTGCTCCCCATTTCTTCAAGGATGAAAGAATTCCCTGGCAAACAGCAGACTCTGAGGGTGGAGAGGCAAATGGCACATGGGAAAGGAAGCAGTTTATCCCTTCTCTGCCAATGAGCAAGCTGACCCAACAGCCCCCATTAGAGCAGGACCAAAACTCAGTTTTCTCTCACCTTTCCCCTAAGAAGCAAAATTTGTTCCACTCTGGGGAGTCTTGAGCACCTGACACTTTCATCACTACTGAAGACCCAACCAATACACTGCAACTGAAGCTCGGTGCTCAAGTCCCACACCTTCATCCCCCTCCAACCAGAGAAGGAAGGGTGCACTTTCCCAGAGGGATGTGTGAGCAAAGCAAAGCAGAGCAGCACGTGAAGCTCATCGATAAACTCCAGGGTCTGGTAGTCCTGTAACTGACTTCAGCAGGAGTTGTGTCTAAGAAAAAAGGGCAAGGATGTACTCCCTTCATGACAACTGAATATAGGGATATAGAGAAGAGAAAAACCCAGAATTAATTCACCTTTTAAAGGGTGAATTCAATTTGACAGGTGTTATCATGTTAAATTTAGCTTTCCCAATTCCATTTCACTGCTAAGTTTGAGGGGAGATGGTCAGCCCCCCAAGACACACCTATTTTAGCTATGTTAATAAACCAGACATGATTCCCTATGTTCATTTCACAGAAAATGGATTATTTCCTCCCAAGATCCTGTGTAACTTCCACATAATCTTGTGTATTGCTGCCATTTTGTAATTTTTCCCATTATTCCTCCTTTCTTGGTTTCACCTGCACTTTATTCCCCACCTTTTCCTTGTCTTGTCCTTTCACAGTGCACTATTTTAAATTCAGGGACTACAAACTCTCCTTCCCAGCCACTCTTCTCTGGACTGCTAAGATGCTGCGTGCTCCTTTGGATAAACTACTTGTCAATTTGAGTTCACTTTCATCTGAAACAGTTGCAGGACTCAGTTTTATTTCAGTGAAACTGACAATAATGTAAATTTCATCATCTTTCTCTAACACAAAGAAGTTGCAGGGGAAACAAAAGCCCATACTACT
The DNA here is from genome assembly GCA_013398075.1 of Notiomystis cincta. Taxonomy (NCBI): domain Eukaryota; kingdom Metazoa; phylum Chordata; class Aves; order Passeriformes; family Notiomystidae; genus Notiomystis; species Notiomystis cincta. The sequence continues at coordinate 215,018 of VZRX01002817.1, forward strand.
TTGGAAATTCACAATCTGTTGAAAAGCATTGTAGGCAAAAAAAAAACAGATAAAACAAACTCCAAACCTGGCTATAATTTCAGCTATGTACTTTGCTCAGCAAACAAAAGCAGATCATTCAACCTTCCAGCAACAGATTGTCCTATATTGCCTTTAAACTACATGATACAGTACGGATACACTTTCCTACCTCCGTATGTTGCAATGACTAATAATAGTCCTGTGGTGTAGCAGAACTGAATGTCGTTTGCATCAATACATCCAGGAGTCTGCTTGAATTGTAAAGGTCATTTGTGAACACAGAACAGCATCAAGGCTGAAACTGCAGTCTAAGAAACTCAACCGAAAATGGTGACAAAAAATCGGCCAGCTGTTTCAGAGAGATACATTACATCACAGACCTAACTCTGGCTGCCACAAGGGAAAAGTTGGCTGCATTTGACTGAAAGATGCCTGTGTCCAGATCCAGAAGAAACTTAATTTCTGCCCTGGCCCCCGAGCTTGTGCCTCAGAGGAGAAACAAGCTCCAAGACAGCTCCTGGAGATGGGGAAGCCCAGGTGAAGCACTCCTGCCCAGCCTCTGCCTGGAGCAGCACGCAGCCCTGCTGTGGTGACACACTTGGGGAGGAAGAGTCAGGACTGTGGCAGAGACTTCATCACAAACCTCTGCTGGTGCATTTTACCAGGAAGCCGGTCTTGGGAAGCTCGCCGCACATAAACACTTGCAAGAAGTTGAAATGAGACTCAGCAACTCCCCAAGTCAGTGCCAGCACTCCCAGTTAAGCAAACTTTGCAGTAAGCATGGAGTTGTGGAGTTCCCTTTGCAGGAGGCAACAGCACGTGCCTGGTGTTTTCCAGCAATATAACCCATTTCTCTCCTTTCGACAACCTTTAGACGGCCAACATCCCAAACTTCCCGAATCCCGATGTTGCGTAACTAGAAGCAACGATGTATGTCATCGTGCCGGCTCCGTGTGCGAGACCGCGGCGGGGAGCAGCACGGAGGTGACAAGGGGTCAGGGGCTGCCCCGGGCCCCGGGACAGGGCTGCTGCCCGCAAACCGCACCACGTGGGCCCAAGGTGCCCTGTGCCGGGAGTGCCCTTGGGGTGCCCGGGGAGCCGCAGGCCTGGGGAGCAGCAGGAGAGGAGGGGAGTGGGCAGGGATGCAGGCAGAGTGGCATCTACAGCGTGCAGAGGGGTCAGCCAAGAGCGGGTGGGTAAGAAGGGGGCAGGCAGGTGGGTGGATGGCAGGGGCAGGCAGGGAGCAGCCAGAGGTGGGTGATGGAGAGGAGAGGCAGGGCCTGGCCGGCAGGGCAGAGCCGGGCAGGGCAGGGCGGTGCACGGCCCGTACCTTCTGCTGCCGGCGGGCCATGTCGGTGGGCTGCTTGGCGTTGAAGGGGTAGGCGATGCAGCGCATGACGAAGACGTAGAGCTGCAGCTTCTTCTTCCTCTCCTCCTCCTCCCGCTGCAGCCGCTCCAGCTCGTCCTTCTCCTTCTCGCTGGCCACCGAGGGGCTGGGGCTGGCGGGCCG